>JAPFRF010000005.1:129837450-130256615 GCA_029282475.1 Phrynocephalus forsythii | reverse complement strand
CCTTATTTTCAAATTCAAAACTTGACAGGTATTCATGTGATCACATTGGCACTCAGGTTTGCTTCACCCACCACTTTTGAACTGTTAGTATGTTTTCTTCTCCATTTGTTGCAAGCCACCTAGATCAGTGATGGTGAACCTTTTAGAGACCGAGTGCCCAAACTGTGATTCAAAACCCACTATTGTTTTCTGCAAAGTGCCAATATAGCAGTTTAACCTGAATACAGGTGGTTGTGAAGGGTCAATGTCGGGTGCCCACAGAAAGGGCTGTGAGGGCCACCTTTGGCACCTGTGCCATAGGTTCACCAACACTGACCTAGATCCTTTCAGCAGAATCAGGGATATACATGTGTACCATCAAATGAACATTCAGTCTGCGTGATTTGGCTGGACCACGTGCTGTTTCCTGAAAGCAGTTCCATATATATTTTAAATCTTTAGGTAGATGATGGTATGAATCCTTTAGAGCCGGGCTCAATCTTCTCTCCCCTCCCCTTCATGAGATATTACATGGCTGATACGGGCTGCTTTGTCATGGCTGATACGGGCTGCTTGAATTAGTACCTTGCCTCAATAACAGCACCAAGGAGCGACTTTTTTTTTAGAGGTGCCGCCAGTAAAAGCCGAAAATAATGGCCCTGCCAGACATCTCTGCTGTTACCCACTGCAGCCGCTGTCAGGGGAGGATCCTGCAATTTACCCTTCACAACCATTACCATGAGCTGTGGAAATGAGAGGTCCAGAGGACCTTTCCGAATGCATTTTTATTGATCTTGCACAAGGAGCCCTGTTTTTCCCAGGCTCTGAAGGCCCCTCCCTGCCAAAAAGCACTGGAGCTTGCAGACTATTCATGCTCTATTTCCAAGGTGTTCATTACAGTTGTTTTAAGAGCTACATTCTCAAAAAAAGATTGAAGTCATCCAGAGATGCTGAATACTGGACAGTGGCGCCTCTTAAGACAAATGGCTCATAAGACAAAGAGCTCTGTAGGAAGAAAAAAATTCTGGGAATAGGCATGAGCCCAGTGGCTCAGTGGTTCAATGCCTGTGCTGCAGCTAAAACTGTGCTCATGACCTGGGGTTCAGTCCCAGGTAGCCGGCTCATAGTTGACTCAGCCTTCCATCCTTCCGAGGTTGGTAAAATGAGTACCCAGCTCACGGCGGTGTATATGTGTGTGTAGCCGGCATACTGTAATTAAACCGTAAACCGCCCAGAGATCACTTGAAGTTGTATGGGGCAGTATATAAGCGGAACACACACACACACACACACACACACACACACACACACACACACACATTCCCTATGGGATGCTTTGCAAGGAAAAAAAAACATTCCACATGTACCCAGGAAAAACTCCTAGTTATTTTTGTTTTTATTCTGCCAAGGCAGGACACCCGCGGCTTAAGCACTCCTGGCAAAGAGCGCTGCTTAAAAAACTTCTGAGAAAAGAGGGGCAGCCCCTTCTGAGGTAGTCCACACTCCACCATCAAGCACCTCGCTCGGACCAGGAGGAGTCCCCTCCCTGACGTTTCGTTCTTTTTTGTTTAAACCGTGCTTATGTTTGTGGACTGGCCTCAGTCTGGAATATCTTATAAATGGGGCACATTTCTACTTTTGTGTCCCAGTTGATCAGTGAGGCTACAAAATAAAACAGGCTGAACTGTGCTTTCATCATTGTAAGGCTAATTACACTGCTGACAATGAGGCCTGTAATAAGACTTCCTGGGGTAGGAACTGGCAAGCCACCCCGGTATCCCTGCCAAGAACATCCCATGGTCAGAAACAAAAGGCTAAAAGATATGACGCTGGAAGATGAGCCCCTCAGGTCGGAAGGTGTCCAACATGCTACTGAGGAAGAGCGGAGGACAAGTACAAGTAGCTCCAGAGCTAATGAAGTGGCTGGGCCAAAGCCGAAAGGACGCTCAGCTGCAGACGTGCCTGGAAGAGAAAGGAAAGTCCAATGCTGCAAAGAAATATACTGCATAGGAACCTGGAATGTGAGATCTATGAACCAGGGTAAGCTGGATGTGGTCAAACGTGAGATGGAAAGAATAAACATTGACATCCTGGGTATCAGTGAACTTAAATGGACAGGAATGGGTGAATTCAGTTCAGATGACTATCACATCTACTACTGTGGGCAAGAATCCCAAAGAAGAAATGGAGTAGCCTTCATAGTCAACAATAGAGTGAGAAAAGCAGTGCTGGGATACAACCTAAAAAATGATAGAATGATCTCGGCACGATTCCAAGGCAGCCCTTTGAACATCACAGTAATCCAAGTTTATGCACCAACTACCGGTGCTGAAGAGTCTGAGATTGACCAATTTTACGAAGACTTACAAGAACTTCTAGAACTGACACCAAAGAAAGATGTTCTTCTCATCATAGGGGATTGGAATGCTAAAGTAGGGAGTCAAGTGATAAAAGGAATAACTGGCAAGTTTGGCCTTGGAGTTCCAAATGAAGCAGGGCAAAGGCTAATTGAGTTTTGTCAAGAGAACAAGCTGGTCATTGCAAACACTCTTTTCCAACAACACAAAAGGCGACTCTACACATGGACATCACCAGATGGACAATACCGGAATCAGATTGACTATGTTCTCTGCAGCCAAAGATGGAGGAGCTCTATACAGTCAGCAAAAACAAGACCTGGTGCTGACTGTGGCTCAGATCATCAGCTTCTTATTTCAAAATTCAAACTTAAACTGAAGAAAGTAGGGAAGATCACTGGGCCAGTTAGGTATAACCTAAGTCAAATCCCATATGAATACACAGTGGAAGTGAAGAATAGATTCAAGGAACTAGATTTGGTGGACAGAACACCTGAAGAATTATGGATGGAGGCTTGTAACATTGTACAGGAGGCTGCAATGAAAAATATTCCAAAGAAAAGAAAATGCAAGAAAGCAAAGTGGTTGTCCAACGAGGCCCTACAAATAGCGGAGGAGAGAAGGGATGCAAAATGCAAGGGAGAAAGGGAAAGATACAGAAAATTGAATGCAGACTTCCAAAGAATAGCAAGGAGAGACAGGGCGGCCTTCTTGAATGAACAGTGCAAAGAAATAGAGGAAAACAACAGAAAAGGAAAAACCAGAGATCTGTTCAAGAAAATTGGAGATATTAAAGGGGTATTTCGTGCAAAGATGGATATGATAAAGGACAAAAATGGTAGGGACCTAACTGAAGCAGAAGAGATCAAGAAGAGATGGCAAGAATATACAGAAGAATTATATCGGAAAGATCTGGATGTCCCTGATAACCAAGATAGCGTAATTGCTGACTTGGAGCCAGACATCCTGGAAAGTGAAGTCAAGTGGGCCTTAGAAAGCATTGCAAACAACAAGGCCAGTGGAGGTGACGGCATTCCAATTGAACTCTTTAAAATCTTAAAAGAGGATGCTGTAAAGGTGCTGCATACGATATGCCAGCAAATTTGGAAACCCCAGCAGTGGCCAGAGGACTGGAAAAGATCGGTCTACATCCCAATCCCAAAGAAAGGAAACGCCAAAGAATGCTCCAACTATCGCACAATTGCACTCATTTCACATGCTAGCAAGGTTATGCTCAAAATTCTACAAGGCAGGCTTCAGCAGTATGTGGAAAGAGAACTTCCAGAACTACAAGCTGGATTTCGAAGGGGCAGAGGAACTAGAGATCAAATCGCCAACATGCGCTGGATTATGGAGAAAGCCAGAGAGTTCCAGAAAAACATCTACTTCTGCTTCATTGACTATGCCAAAGCCTTCGACTGTGTAGACCACAACAAACTATGGCAAGTCCTTAAAGGAATGGGAGTGCCTGACCACCTTATCTGTCTCCTAAGAAATCTATATGTGGGACAAGCAGCAACCGTCAGAACTGGATATGGAACAACTGACTGGTTTAGAATTGGGAAAGGAGTACGACAAGGCTGTATACTGTCACCTTGCCTATTTAACTTATATGCAGAGTACATCATGAGAAAGGCCGGTCTGGATGAATCACAAGCCGGAATTAAGATTGCCGGACGAAATATCAACAACCTCAGATACGCAGATGATACTACTCTAATAGCAGAGAGTGAGGAAGAATTAAAGAACCTCTTAATGAGGGTGAAAGAGGAGAGTGGAAAAAATGGGCTGAAGCTCAACATCAAAAAAACTAAGATCATGGCCACTGGTCCCATCACCTCCTGGCAAATAGAAGGGGAAGAAATGGAGGCAATGACAGAGTTTATTTTCTTGGGCTCCTTGATCACTTCAGATGGCGACTGCAGCAATGAAATAAAAAGACGCCTGCTTCTTGGGAGGAAAGCAATGGCAAACCTAGATAGCATACTAAAGAGCAGAGACATCAGTTTGCCAACTAAGGTCAGGATGGTTAAAGCTATGGTTTTTCCAGTAGTGATGTATGGAAGTGAGAGCTGGACTATAAAGAAGGCTGATCGCCGCAGAATTGATGCTTTTGAGCTGTGGTGCTGGAGGAGAGTCTTGAGAGTCCCCTGGACTGCAAAGAGATCAAACCTATCCATTCTGAAAGAAATCAACCCCAAATGTTCACTGGAAGGACAGATTTTGAAGCTGAGGCTCCAGTACTTTGGCCACCTCATGAGAAGAGAGGACTCCCTGGAAAAGTCCCTGATGCTGGGAAAAATCGAAGGCAAAAGGAAAAGAGGACGACAGAGAATGAGATGGTTGGACAGTGTCATCGATGCAACCAAAATGAATTTGACAAAACTCCGGGAGGCAGTGGAGGATAGGAAGGCCTGGCGAGCTCTGGTCCATGGGGTCACGAAGAGTCGGACACGACTGAACGACTGAACAACAACAAATGTTTGTGGATTTCAGTGGTTTCACTGTGTAGTCTGACATAGTGATTGGTAGTGTTGTCCAGTACCACCACTGTGTCCTGGAAGAGGATTTCATGTCCAGTTTGTTTCAGGAGGGGTGTTCAGCTACTGCTGATTTTTCAGGTTGTTTTAGTCTGCAGTGTCTTTCATGTTATTTCATTCTGGTCTGGAAATGCTACCCCTGGTTGCATTGAAACTTCTTAATTTCTTCATCAAAATACAATGCCTAACACCTATTTTCCTGCATAGGACAAGTTTCCTCTGTTGAAAAACCCCCAATCTCACTCACATTGTAACCCAGAGCGCAGAGGGAATTCTTAGTTCCCTGAGCTCCTGGCCCTCTGAGGATGCCATCCAGAGAGTCTGGCAAAATGTCAGACAGAAAAACTTCCAGAACACGGCCAAACAGCTTGAAAAACTCACAACAATTATCAGATCCCGGCCGTGTAAGCCTTCAAGAATACAGATAGATAGATTGATTCAAGTGGGCTAGAAACCTGGCTTTGTTTTTAAACTGATACCATGCTTCTCGGCATGAGGCTTTCTGCCCCTGATACCAGCTGGGGCACCTAAATTCATGCCAAGTAGGGGCTGCCATCCCTCTACCTACCCCCACTGGCATTTTTGTGATGCATCCTGCATTGTGACACATGGGCATGGTGACCAAGTGACCACATGGGAGGGGGCCAGACCCCTCATTTCTCTTGATCTTCTGGTGTAGGAGAGAAAATGTGAGGCTCCTGAACTCCAATACTGTTTTTTATGTGGTTTGATTGCTATTCATTATTCCACAGTCTTTTAATTAGTATATAGATTAATGGGTTGAATTTAGCATCTTTAACTTATTATGTGTTTAATTTCTCTCATTTTAATATTTTCACCTGCCTTGGTTCCCCTGATGGATAGATAGATAGATAGATAGATAGATAGATAGATAGATAGATAGATAGATAGATAGATAGATAGAATGTTGTGAGTTTTTCGGGCTGTTTGGCCGTGTTCTGGACATTTTTCTTTCTGACATTTCACCGGACTCTGTGGCTGGCATCTTCAGAGGGCAAGGAGGCTCAGGGAACTAAGGCCGTTACTTCACGAAGTGCATTGCTTCGCAGCGGCATTGCCTTCGCTTTGAATTCAGTAGCGGTCACGTGCTCTCCCTTCGATCCCACCCCTGTTTCTCAGTACTCACTCGGAGCATTTCTAGGACCGAATCGATTACTACCTCACGTGCTCCCTTCGCATTAGAAAACTGCTTTGCAACGTCCGGTTCCACCCTCTTATTTTAAAAAAAAATATTAACTCGGCGTATCGATGCAACAATTAACCGAAATATCGATGCATCAATATTTCGGCGCAAAAGTAACTATTAAAAAAAAACACAAGTCCACACGTGACGTTGGGAGCGAAGCGAGATGCGAAGCGAAAAGATTCCGGGCCGCTGGCAGGGGAACCACTCACCCCGCTTGGAGCATGGTAAAGGGGGCGTGGTCGGGGTGGCATCGCAGCCAAAAAGGAGGAGCGTGCAGACTGAAACGATCGATTCGCACAGAAATGAGCGCTTGCTGCGAAGCGAGCGGTTCGTGAAGTAACGGCCTAAGAGTTCTCTCTGTGCTCTGGGTTATAAAGTGAGTGAGATGAGGGTTTTTAAAATTGAGGAAATTTGTCCTAGGGTGTTAGTTACTGTGTTGTGATGAAAAGATTAAGAAGCTTCTATGCAAACAGGGGTAGCAATGATCCTTGATGGGTGTCGTTAGCTGTTCTATTATGTCAACTGATCACTTTTGCTTGTGGCTGGGTGAGGAATCATTGAGCTTGGACCTTTTGCCCTTTGCTGCTTTTAGTACTGGAAGCCAGGCTTGGTTGATTTTAGACTTTCCTCTTTTTTGTTGAAACTGGGCTTATGCTTGTGGATTTCAGTGGCTTCCCTGTGTAGTCTGACATAGTGATTGGTAGTGTTGTCCACTCCAGTACCACCACTGTGTCCTGGAAGAGGATTTCATGTCCAGTTTGTTTCAGGGTGTGTGTTCAGCTACTGCTGATTTTTGAGGTTGTTTTAGTCTGCAGTGTCTTTCATGTTCTTTGATTCTGTTCTGGAATTGCTACCCCTGCTTGCATTGAAACTTCTTAATTTCTTCATCAAAATATAATGCCTAACACCTATTTTCCTGCATAGAACAAGTTTCCTCGACTTAAACAGCCCCAATCTCACTCACTTTATCATCCAGAGCACAGAGGGAATTCTTAGTTTCCCTGAGCTCCTGGCCCTCTGAAGATGCCATCCAGAGAGTCTGGCAAAATGTCAGAAAGAAAAACTTCCAGAACACGGGCAAACAGCCTGAAAAACTCACAACAACTATCAGATCCCGGCCATGAAAGCCTTCAAGAATACAGATAGATAGATTCAAGAGGGCTAGAAACTTGGTTTTGTTTTTAAACTTATGCCATGCTTCTCGGGTTGAGGCTTTCTGCCCCTGACACCAGCTGAGGCACCTAAATTCATGCCAAGCAGGGGCTGCCATCCCTCTACCTTCCCCCACTGGCATTTTTGTGACACATCCTGCATTGTGGCACATGGGCATGGTGACCGAGAGACCACATGGGAGGGGGCCAGACCCCTCATTTCTCTTGATCTTCTGGTGTAGAAGGAGAGAAAATGTGAGGCTCCTGAACTCCAATACTGTTTTTAATGTGGTTTGATTGCTACTCATTATTCCACAGTCTTTTAATTAGTATATAGATTAATAGGTTGTATTTTCCATCTTTAACTTATGGTTTAATTTCTTTCATGTTTACATTGTCACCTGCCTTGGGCCTCCTGATAGAGAGATAGAGCGATAGATGTTGTGAGATAGAGAGAGAGAGGGCTAGAGAGAGAGATGATGATGATGATGATGATGATGATGATGATGATGATGATGATGATGATGATGATGATGCATATTAGGTACCTTTAAATTAGTACTTGAGATCTCTTTTAAATAATTACTTAATCGGTTAGAGATGGTATTTGACTGTGATTCTGCTAAGAAAGCCTCCAGTTACATGTGGTGCACTTTTGGGGGCTCAGGGGTGGTTTGTGGTCACAATTCTCAAATTCCTCTCGACCTCTACCCACCTTCATCACAAGCAGGGTAACAAAGCCCTGTTTCTCTTCCACATCCTAGCGCTTCCAGAGGAAGTGAGCTGCATCCCTTTCTAAAGAGAAAGCCGAGGATGTGAAAGATCAATGGGACTTTCCAGATCTTTTCTTCCCTCCCACCGATTGGCCACCTTCTCCTTTTCCTTTCTAGGTTCTCAAAAGTGAGAAAGGTTTTTAATAAGAGCAGTCAGCAGGAGGCTGGCCGTGGCCGTGGCCGTGGCTGGCGGAACTGGCGGCTGCCTTGTTGTGATAACCGGGTACACCCGGTGGTGGAGAGCGTGGCCAGAATCATTGAGGTCCTCCCCCCTGCAGCCATGGTTCGGGCTGCAGGAGGGGAGCGCGTGTCTCCAGGTAGGTCCTGGGTGCAATGAGGGGTGAGTGAGGGGGTGGTGGCTAGCTGGACCACCCCTGAGACTCACGGTGATCTTGTGATCTCTCCTCAGCAACAACAAGGCATTCTTTGGCAGCCTCAGTGCAATCAGTTGGAGACTCTGTAGGCAAAAACATCTGCCCGGAGGATGAGGATGAGGCTTTGAGCAGCATCATGACCCAGGCAGTGCACGCTAAGCAGGTACGGTCATCTGGGGAGCCCCCCTCCATGCCTGGGGTGCATAGGGGGGACACAATGCCTTCTCCCAAGCTTCCACTCTCCTCCAGAGGCCGTGCAGGATCCGTCCCTGGGCATGTCTACAGAGACCCTCCTAGCCAGTTTCTCCTCTTCCTTCCAGGACGGTCCGAATGAGCAGGCCCAGCGCATGTACCTGGCTCACATCTTGACCGCCTGCCTCTAACAGCCATCGTCTCCCCATGCCGCCGGATGTCTCCTGGACTGCGGAGGGGACTGGGGTGTGGAGCTTTTCCACCTTGCTCCCCACCCACCCACTCCCATGTCGCTGGCTATCTCTGGACTCCTGAGAGGACTGGGGCGCGGAACGTTTCCATCCTGTTCCCCCAACCTCTCCCCATGCCGCCAGATGTCTCCTGGACTGCGGAGGGGACTGGGGTGTGGAGCTTTTCAACCTTGCTCCCTTGGCATGTCCGCAGAGACCCTCCTAGCCAGGTTCTCCTCTTCCTTCCAGGACGGTCCGAATGAGAAGGCCCAGCGCATGTACCTGGCTCACATCTTGACCGCCTCCCTCTAACAGCCATCGTCAGGGGAGAGGATGAGCTGGACCTTCCCCAAACGAAGGCTGAGCTTGTGGCCGAAGTGGTGGTGAGTGTCAGGGTGTTTGCCAAGGGGGTAGCAGAGGATGGGCAACAGCGTGGTGGGTGGTGGTCGAGGCTGACCTTTGTGGGACTGACCCTCCTCTCTCTCTCTCTCTCTCTCTCTCTCTCTCTCTCTCTCTCTCTCTCTGCCCTCTTTTAGGCAGTCCTGGAGCAGGTGGAGGCAGAGCCCACCCCAGGGAACATCCTACCCTGTGCCCTGGTGGCTCTCCAACATCTAAGGTAGGCCTTCTTGGGGTGGGAGGTAGGTAAGGGGAGGAAGGGGGTAGGGCAGGCAAAGGGGTGTCATCTGGACGGGCAGTGGGGTGGATGAGAAACACGGCAGTCCAAGTGTAGTTTAAACAATCTCACTCTCTCCCCCTTCCTTCCTTCCTTCCTTCCTTCCTTCCAGAAACTGGATGGCATCTTTACACCAGAGCAAAGACTGGCATTCCTGAGAACAGCACTGCAAGCAGTGATGGAGCCAGATCCCCACGTGTCCCAACCCGCGCTCTTCCTGTTCTACGCCTTCCTTGGGTTGGGGAAAGAGGTCCTGGGGATGGACGTGAGTTTCAGGCTGGCCTTTTTGGGGGGGAGCAAGGAGGGGGGGAGGGAGGCTTCTGAAGGTGAGCTTTGGTTTTCATCTCCACAGGCGCAGGGGACCGAGGCCGAGATTCAACGGCACCTCCACAGATTCCAGGAGTGTGGGAAAAAGCCGATGGAGCTGCGCTGGCTGCTGGCTGGGAAAGGTAGGCAGTAGTGCCCTTGAGAAGCCTGCACTGGGGAGAGAAGGGTCTTAGGATGCTGCCCCTGGCGGGGAGGAAAGTCGGGGTTCCTCTCTTCTCACAAAGTCTCTCTCTGTGTGTGTTTGTCCTCTGTGCAGATGACGTGCTGATCGACGACCTAGAGGAGGAGGAAGAGATGGAGGAGGAGGAGGAGGAGGAGGCAGGGGAGTAGTAGGCAGAAGGGTGCAGTGGATGTGCCACCATACGGACCATTGCTGGCAGCATCGGGGGGGGGGGCAGTGACTGGCGTAAGGTGGAGTTGCCCTGGGCCCAACATCTGGAAGGGAGGAAGGGAGGCAAAACAATTCAAGGGAGGCAAGCTGGCCAGCCAGGTGACCAGCCAGCCAAACAGGGCAAGGCAGCCTGCCCGCCTGCTGGTCTACATGCCAGCCCGCCAGCAGCCGAACCCGACCAATCCAGGCACCCAAGGGCTGCCACCCTCCCCACCGCACCCCACCCCACCCCACCCCATCCGCCTGTCACACCAGGCAGCACCCAAGCAAGACCCACCCAGGCAACCCAGGTCACCCGCCACCCTGCCTGGCTTCTTTTGTAAAACAAAAGACAGACCCTTTGCTCGATGGCACACAATGCTAGTGAAGTCATAACTGGCATGTTGTGAATGTGAAAATTTAATATATCTATAGCCTCTCCTTGGGAGGGAGCTTGAAAAAAGCCAGGTGGAGCTTGAAAAAAGCCATGCTCAGAAAGCATTTGACAACCTGGAGTGGGACTGCATGACGAAACAACTAGAGATAATGGATTTTGGAGAAAGCTTTTAAAAAGCAAAAACAGCAATATATAAAGATCAAACGGCAAGGATTCAGGTTAATGGAGGACTGACGCAAAGCATAGAAATTAAAAAAGGGACAAGACAGGGATGCCATCTCTCTCCTCTACTTTTTATACTAACATCACAAGCCATGAACAAATGGATGACGTGACTTATTACAAGCCAGGAGGCATGCGTTCTTATGGTATGATAAAAGTAAAAAACATAAATATTTTCAAAGACATTTGATAAGAAACACACTACTCAAATAAATAAATTTTTAAAAAGTGCCAACCAGCCCAAGGGCCAGCTGGTCGGCGCTAGGAAAAAACAACATTTTTTTAAAAAAGCAGTGAAGGCCAGCTGATGGGCACTGGGGAGGGGAATAAAAATAAAAAATAAAAATAAAAACACCGCCCAGCCCCAGGGCCAGCTGGTCGGTGCTAGGAAATAAATAAATAAATAAATAAATAAATAAATAAATAAATAAATAAATAAATAATTTTTAAAGCGCCGAAGGCCAGCTGATGGGCACTGGGGGGGGAGATTTTTTTAAAGCACTGAAGGCCAGCTGATGGGCGCTAGGGGGGTGACCTTAGATTGCTCAAAAATTAAAAGGGAATTAAGGGGTAAAGAAATAAGGTTATCTAAAAGGGGGGGGTAGAATAACCCTTACCCTAACCCTGGGGAAAAAAACAGCAAGATGCAGAGAGAAAAAGATAAGACAATATTACCTCAAGCAAGGAAATTGTCTATAGACTTACAACAGAAGAAATTTTTAGTACCTTAAGACCCAAAGGAAAGATTATTCAAATTTAAAAATATGGAAAGCTGAATTTTAGAACAAATGGATGAAACTAGAAAAGAAATTAAAGAGGTCAAAAACCAAATTAAACTGGACTTAGAAGAAATGAAAAATACAGTACTATACTGGATGTATCGGATCAGGTAGTAAAAGAAGAAAGAGCAGAACAGAAACAAAGGAAAGAACCAACAATCAGATTAGAATTAAGACAAAGAGCTAAATGTTAGAAAATCAGAAGCATCCCATAAGTAGGAGAAGAGCCTGGAAGACTTGTACAAAATGGCAAAATTATATAAAATGAAAATAAAAAAAGATTTTCAGTGGGAAGTAGATAAGATCCAGGAAAGCTATAATAAGAAATTAGAAACAGGAGGAAAAGAAGCAAAAATATTCAAAGATATCCCATCAAAAACCTTAAAATTAAGAAAAGATTATCGCTCCTAATCCAAAATTTTGGGGCAAAATAAATTGAAGTATCAATGGGAAATTATTGAGGGACTAATCTTTCAGTTCAGGCAAAGAAGATAGAGAATCAATTCAGTGCAGAAGGCAGAGGATTTCTTACAAAAATATGGGACAAAATTTAATGAGGGGGACATGAGTAGATAATGGTAACTTGGTTAATGAACATCCGCACTGGCAGCTGGATTGTAAACCAAAGGACTCGCATGTTAAATGAAATTTTCCCATAGAAGAGAGGGGAAAATTCAAAGGATTCCTTCTGGGGTCCCAGTTTCCGTTTTGTTCCGGTGCTTTGGCCTGGAGCCGGTGGCTATGGCAGTGAGGGGCTACCAGTGGTGCCGGCCAGGGGTTTCCTCCCAGGGCCTTGGTGGTGCTGGTGGCAGTGGCAGGGTGCTGGGCCCCCCCTCCTTCCTCCGTCCACCCCCATACACACACACACACACAGCTCACACCCTCCTCCCTTTCCATCGGGAGCACAGCCATGGCGGGAGCATCGCTTCCCGCTAGGTATGGATCCGAGTGGCCCAGCATCGAGAAGGACGGTTGGAGGCGGCAGCGTGGGCAATCCCCAAGCCCATTTGGGCTCCGGTCGTGGTGCCCTCATAGATGCTGAGCTGGCCAGAGGCAAAGGCACCGAGGTCCCCCGCACGCCTCCCCGAAAGGGAAAAGCCACGAGTGGGCCAGAGGAGCCACCGCCACCTCTGTCCCGGAGCCCCACAGCCAGAGACCCAGCCCAGAAGCAGAAGCCGCAGACAGAGCCTGGGTGCCTGCCATGGCGCCCAAGGCCGGCTTCTTCTCCTGGGCTCAGTCTAGCTGCACAACTCCAGCACAGCAGCAGCAATGTCTCCTCTGGCCCACACGTGGCTTTTCAAATTCGGGGAGGTGCACGGGGGACCTGAGTCTACAACTTCCTTGTACACAAGGCAGCATCTCGCCATAGCCAGGCCGAATCGGAGCCTTCCAAAGAGGCAGCCTGGGTATAGCGGGATGCTGCCTGGTGCGCTAGGAAGCTGCAGACTTCATTCCTCCGCACACACCTGTGAGCCCCGCAGCCAAAGACCGAGCCCAGAAGCAGAAGCCACAGGCAAAGCCTGGGCGCCCACCATGGCACTCAAGTCCGGCTTCTGCTCCTGGGCTCGGCCTGGCTGCAGGGCTCTGGAAATCAGCAGTGGGAGCTCCCCTGCTCCACAATTGGCATTTCCCTGTCAGGGAGACGTGCGGGGACCTGACAGGGATTTGACCAGACTTTGGCGGCTTTGCCTCTGGCCAGTCCACTCCATTTTTATGGTGGCACCATGACCAGAGTTCGATGCTGAGCCACTCGCACCCAACCTCACGGGAAGCGATGCTCCCGCCATCGCTGTGCTTCCCATGGAACAGGAGGAGGAGGAGGTGAGCTGGTGGGGTGGAGAGAGGAACAAGGGGGACCCCCAGCACCCACCACTGTCACCAGCACCATCAAAGACTGAGAAGAAAGGGAAGAAACCCCTGGTCCACAGGACTGGCAGACCCTCACTAATTATTGAGATAGCCAGCATCCATTCCAATCTAGGAATGTCTGCCTGCCCACCAGGCAGCCCACCAGGCCCGGAGCACCAGGCCGTCCACCCGCTCTGTCAGCCTTTCAGCCTCCAATCCTTTCCAGGTGCCACTCTGCCTTCCCACCTGGCCAGCAACATCAGGCCATGCTGCCAAGCCAGTCTGCCTCCCATCCATCCACTCCATCTGCCTTCCAGCCTCCATTCCACTCCAGGTGCCAGTCTGCTTACCATCCATCCGCTCCGTCTGCCTTCCAGCAACCATTCCGCTCCAGGTGCCAGTGTGCCTTCCATCCATCCGCTCCAGGTGCCAGTCTGCCTCCCATCCATCCTTCCAGGTGCCAGTCTGCCTCCCATCCATCCGCTCCAGGTACCAGTGTGCCTTCCATCCATCCGCTCCAAGTGCCAGTCTGCCTCCCATCCATCCGCTCCAGGTGCCAGTCTGCCTCCCATCCATCCGCTCCAGGTGCCAGTCTGCCTTCCATCCATCCGCTCCAGGTGCCAGTCTGCCTCCCATCCATCCGCTCCAGGTGCCAGTCTGCCTCCCATCCATCCGCTCCAGGTGCCAGTCTGCCTTCCATCCATCCGCTCCAGGTGCCAGTCTGCCTTCCATCCATCCGCTCCAGGTGCCAGTCTGCCTCCCATCCATCCGCTCCAGGTGCCAGTCTGCCTTCCATCCATCCGCTCCAGGTGCCAGTCTGCCTTCCATCCATCCGCTCCAGGTGCCGGTCTGCCTCCCATCCATCCACTCTAGGTGCCAGTTGGCTACGAAAGTTGCCCGGAAATCTTCTCCGGCCACTGGTGTGAAGAAGACCTGTAGTAGTTATTATTATTATTATTATTATTATTATTATTATTATTATTATTATTATTATTATTTATTTATTTATTTATTTATTTATTTATTTATTTATTTATTTATTTATTTATTTATTTATTTATTTAACTAACTAACTAACTAACTAACTAAAAAGAGAAGTGGGAATTGACCACTGTCAGCATCACCCAAATTCTGAGACCCTAAATATTTTTATACTTATATTTACAGAGCTTTAAATCTGTGCGTGTGTGTAAATCTGTGTTCTGTTTTAACTCTGATTGCTAATAAACCTTTAATGTTTTAACTTTTATCTGGCGCGTGGCAGTCACATTATTGGTACCACTAACCACAAAACCTTTCACCAGGCAGCCAAATCAGGCAAGCCATCCAAGTATGATTGCCAGCCCTCTCCCTCCCAATGGTCACCCCACCGAGAATCTGGAAATGGGGCTTTCCTCAGTGCCTTCCAATATTCACTGCTTCCACCTGTTTAAAGACACCTCCCAAAACACCCACATGCATACCCAAAGCCAAAAAGCAATGAAGAATTTAAAATAAACCACGTGTTTTTAAAAAAACAGATGGTCTTTGGTGTGGTATATAGAATTTCAGTGGGTTTCTCTAAAGACCTGGAGGTGCCATTGTTTGATGGGGCCTATGAACGGGGGGGGGGGAACCACCCTTGTGGGCTACCTGAGGACCCCCCCCCGAGGTTGCCGGCTGGGGCCTCTTGGAGAGAGGCGGGAGAAGAACCAGCCTGGGTGGCCATGACCAAGCTGCGCTGTCCCCGGGCACCCTCGGAAGAAGGGAAACGGTAAATCTAGATCCTTTATCTAGAAAGCCCCCAAAAGGGTTACCGGAAGTTGGAATTGACTTGATCACACACGCGCACACGCACACACACACACACACACACACACACACACACACACACACACACACACACACACACACACACACACACACACACACACACACACAAGAAAGAGAGTATAAACTAGAATAGAACTGTATCCGCCACAACCACAGATAGACATCTCTGTTTATATGACCTTTGTTCCCTATTAGAGTTATTTTTCTTGGGGGGAGTGGGGGGAGGGACATAATGTGTTTGCATATCATACCAGATAGGAAGGCAAGGACAAGCTCGGGGCATCCCACAATGCAGGAGAGGACTCCATTGGTCCACAGGGATGATGGCAGCTCCCAGGTTTTGGTACATCACTTCTGGATGCATAGGAAGAGCCACTGAAGACAGGTGGGACCATTGACGTGCAGCCACCTGAGCTTAAATCCTCTGCTTTCTGGGGAGGATGATGGTTGTCTTTGAGGAGCACCTTCAAGGGTCCTTCTTTCCCCTTTGCAGACTGAGAGGAACCAGACGGGACGCCCTCCACCACCTCCACCTTCTTTGGTGCCTGTTTCTGACAATGGCTGCTCAACCACGTCCCGGTTTCTGGGTCCAGCCCAGAGATATCACGCTTTCTGGTCTTCTTGTACGCCGGGCAATGGCTGAGGTGTTTCCTGTGACAGGAGAGGGCTTCATTCTTGCTGACCTGAGCCAGAAGCATCTTCTTGGCCAAGGGTGACATGATGCCGTGGGTCCCATTGACACAGAAGCTGGAGAAGAGCTGCTTGTAGGTCTCGGAGCAGCTGTGGGCCCGGCAGTTGCCGTGGCAACTGTTGGCAGCCTGGGGTTCTGGTATCTCCAGGCCGTTTGTAACGGAAAGGCAGCCTCCAGGACGTCCCTGGGTTTGATTTGGCTCCAAGACAGGGGTTGTGATTAGGGATTAATCCGTTTTCAATCAATTCCGATGAGAAATTTCTACAAAGGAAAATTTGCTTAACAGAAGTTCATTGGGAACGAATTCATTCCTTTATACAAGGTACCACTGTAACCGCCAAGGTAACCGCCCTGAGTTCTCGCTTGGGAAGAAGGTGCGGTATATAAATCAGAAAATAAATAAATAAATAAATACTGTATAACTAAAAGCAAATTAAAATGTTCAGATAAATAGACTATTTTCCACCAGAAGTGTCCAGGTTCAGTACTGGTAAATCAGGGTTACCAGAAGGCCATAGACTAGGAATAGAGTCTAGGTTTCACATCATAAAAATTTCAGGCAAAAATCAAATAAAAAGAAAAGAAAAGAAAAGACAAAATGTGGCACCTTAAAGACATGTTGTTTGTCTTTTGTTTTGTTTTTCTTTGACTTTTGCCTGACATTCTTGAAAAGACTAACACGGCTACCCTCTCTGAAACATAATAAAAAGTCAGGGTTCAATCCTCCCAGGTTCTCCATCTCCAAAGAAGCAGGCAGGAGATGTTGGGAAGAAAGCTCTTAACTTGCCAAGGACTATATCACTAGCCCTGGGTGGAGAACGAGTCCGAGCTGGCCAGTACCACATGATCTTTATTCAAACACGGTGAACTTGGGTCTCCCATTCCGGATCAGTGTTGTTGTTGTTGTTGTTGCTGTTGTTGTTGTTGTTGTTGTTGTTGTTGTCATCGTCCCATGCCTTCAAGAGAACCTTGCCTTCTCATGTTGTGCCCTAAGTAGGACAGACTCAGTTGCAACTAGAGATGGGCACGACCAGGAAAAATGACGTTTCGAGTTTTTGATTGTCGGGACGGGTCTGTTTCGGCTCGTTTCCGTTTGTCGAGGAAATTTTCAAAAATTTGTCGTTTCCGTTTGTCGTTTGTCGTTTGTGTTGGGGTTGGGGTTGGGGTAAGTGGGTTCTGGGAGGCACCTCTCTGGGTGCTTCTCTGAGGTCTGACCCACTAAGAAGGGAAGCAAGGGAAGCGTTTCGCGGAGCCGCCGCGTACCATACATTTACATTACATTATGTTAGGGTGGGGTGGCAGAGGCACCTCTCTGGGTGCCTCTGACTCAGTAAGAAGGGGAGCGTACTAGCGTACTGACGTACAGGTTTGGGAATGGGATAGGGGATAGTGGGCTCTGCGAGGCACCTCTCTGGGTGCCTGGGACCCACTAAGAAGGAAAGTGTACTTGCGTACGGATCTGGGTTAGGGTTGGGGTTAGGGTAAGGGCTAGGCTTAGGGTTACGGTTAAGGTTAGGGTGGGTTAGTGGGCTGCACCTCTGGGTGCCTCTGACCCACTAAGAAGGACAGCGTACTGGCGTATGGGTTAGGGTTGGGTTAGGGTTAGGGTTTGTGGGCTTTTAATGCCCTCTCTGGCACACCCAGAAGTCTCAGTCAAAACCTGGCCATGCGATTGGTGGAATGGGTCCAAACATTTGCATGGTCCCATCCCATGGCCAGCCCATCATTACGCATGCACAGGTGTAAAAAAATAAAAATAAAAATAAAAATAAAATAAAATAAAATCATTGGAGACGTTTTATTGCAAGAAAAACCCACTGCTGCTACTATAAAAAAATCAGGCATTTAAAATACCTAATTTTCAAATGTTTCTGTGGTGCTTTGGTGGGTTTTTGGACCATGATTTAAAAATAAATATTGTGGTCGCCATTTTGGATCCCCCCCCACCGCATGGCAAATGGAGACGACGAGGATGGCCCCCCCAGCCTGGTACCAGCAGCCCAGGACACGAGAGGGGGGGAGGCTGGGGACCCCCCCAGAAACCACCCCTCGGTAGGTGCCCTCACTGAGGCAGGCATATTTTCGCCTGCTTTTATGGCCAGGAATCGGGTTGTTGTTTTTTTAACTTTTTTTCTGTGCTGCTTGGCATCGTGCGATCGCGATCTCCCTTCTCTGGTTTCAGGGGCATGGATCAAAATGAACAGTGGCGGTATTCATGAACTCACCAGAAACCTTGATGGGGAGCAGCCGTTTGGGGGTGGGGGGCATCTCTGTGGGTTCAGGGCAAGCTGCAAGGAGGAGCCATGGTCCTGGCTCATCTGCACAGCGGGGCACATTCTACTTTGCCTACCGAGGTGCCCACCAATTGCACTGGACTATAACTCCCAGCATCTGCTGGACTGCTAGTTGTTGTAATTCAACACATCTGGAAGGCAGCCAGCCGAGATGTTGCCGGCAGGTTCAGAGATGTGCTGACTGGGGGATTATGGGAGCTTTAGTTATAAAAAGTAACCCATCCAAGGTCCATGCACAACATACACCAGTGGTTCCTCGTAAAAGGCAGCAGTCATTTGCACAGAATTTGTACTAAGGCTCCGAAAACAGTCAGCTGCAAAGTCGGCAGCTCAGCGGTTTGAATCCCGGGTGCCACGCAGCGGAGCGAGCCCCCGCTGTTCACCCCAGCCCCTGCCAACCTAGCAGTTTGAAAGCATGTAAATTGCAAGTAGATCAATAGGTACCACCCCACTCTATCTGGTTCTGGTTTCTGACTCTTGAGGAATTTACTTTAAAACCACACTTAACATTTCTATAGACACACACACACAAACACACAAACACACACACACCCGCCGCCACAGGGCCATTAGCAATAATTTACATATCTATGACCCCTAGCCAAATCTTCCTTCCCACCATTTGTACAACTAATCATCTCTCCCTCCTCCACAGAGCCATTAACAATGGTTAACATATCTACCACCCCTGGCCAAATCCTTCCACCACTTCTACACCTAATCATCTCTCCCTCCCCCCCCCATCCACCAATGAACATCTTGTATGAAATATATTATCTCATCACATATTCTTTTATACACCTCATTCTGCTGCTACATGTCTGAAGAAGTGAACGTGTCCACGAAATGTTACATTAAAATATGAAAGTTAACCTCATTCAAAGAATTGAAGGGGAGGAGATGCAGAGAAGGGAGTGGGACTAAGTTTCGATGAAGTCTTTTAGAAATTATTTGGAAAATATTTGAACACTGTGTCTTAAAATATTTTATTCATTATGTTAAAATAAAACATTCCATAATCATTTTTCTCTATTTTTTCCAATTTTTCAGGGGGAAACCAAAAAGGCTTCAGGAGAAAAAAAACAGGGGGGAAAAAGATTTTCCCAAATTTCTCCATCCCCCCCCCCAAAGCATTCATATCTCTACTCCCAAGAGAAATCCGCCCTCCACCCCGCTACAGATGGTGAGGGACACCAGGAAGGCGGCTGCCTCTGCATCTAGAACTCTGCGGAGAAAATGCAATATTCATCTTTTCAAAACAGAGCGGTGGGACCCGGGCTTTGGACACGTCACTTTTCCGTAGCCAATGCTTTTCACGTCCTGAATGGAGCCGGACGATATCCGAGGAAGGTTTGGGGGCTGAGCATCCGTCCTCTTCTTGGAAGGCCACGGGGTGCCCCAAATTAGTGGGCACACCTGCAATGACAGAGAAAAGAAACCCCCTTTTCTCTTCTTGGGGACCCCCCAGGCAGTCAAAGAAGAGGGTCAGATGACACCAGGCTTCACCTCCATCCCTGCTCCAGTCTAATTTTGGCACCTTCATATTTCAGCCCCCAGGTGGCTAAACCCAACGGGGAGCACCACACCCTTCCCGGGAAGACAGCTGCCCATGCCATCATGGTCACCAAAACATACTTTGCAACCATAAGGCACCAATGGTAAATCAATATATTTTATTTTCCAGAGTATATAATGATGATAAAACAAAAGCACTCTGATTTTCAACGGGACAGGGTGGGGGTGGGGGTGAGAGAGAGAGCCATGCCCCACTATGTTATTGTCACTTTTTGGTCGGACCTGAAAAAGGCACATGGATTTCTTGCGAACGCTCCCGGTGTGCTTGTTACACAGTTTGGAAAGCATGCTAGCAAGGGGATGATGGGAGCAAGAGTTCTAAACAGGTACCGTCCTAAGATCCAACTCCTGCTTCTGAACTTTAAAAAGAGATTTTCTCTGGAGTTTGTTTTCTGTTTTGTTTGGGGTTTTTTTTTTCAATGAGAAAGAGAGGCACATGAAGAGAGCTGCCACACTTCCACGACGTGGCTCCCTGAAGTTCGAAGTTCCAGGTTCCACCCACTTTCTTGAACGCTTCCCATGGGAGGAGGGCCGTATCAGAAGCAGGGCTTCATTGGCCAATGGGACATCCCGCGGTCACCCCCCAACATGCATGCAAGCAAAGCACAGCGTGAAGGGAAGACCTGCCCACGGATGAACATAACAACCTAAGAAGAGCCCTGCTGGATCAGGCCAAAGGCCCATCTAGTCCAGCTTCCTGTATCTCAGTCGCCCCACCAGATGCGCCTGGGAGCACACGAGACTAGATATCTGTCTCCTGATCCCACTCCCCTGCATCTGGTCCTTGAGGTACCCCGGTTTTAAGCCTGGAGATTACACATCTCCATCATGGTTTGTAACCTGTGATGGACCTTTCCTCCAGGAATCTGTCCAATCCCCTTTAGAAGGCATCCAGGCCAGATGCCATCACCACATCCTGTGGCAGGGAGTTCCACAGACTAACAACGCACTGGGTGAAAAAATATTTTCTTTTGTCTGTTCTTGCTCTCCCAGCACTCAATTTGAGTGGATGTCCCCTAGATCTGGTATTTTGTGAAAGGAAGAAGAATGTCCCTCTATCCACTTTGACTCATGCCCTGCATTATTTTGTACGTCTCCATCATATCCCCCCTCAGGCGCCTTTTTTTCCTGACTAAAGAACCCCAAATGTTTTAGCCTCTCCTCATAAGGGTTCCACTGCTGAGGCCCTCCCCAAAGGAATCCTGGGAATTGTAGTCTGAGGAATCTGCAAAAGAGCTCGGATACAGACACCAGAACTCTCAAGGGAAACAGAAGGACCAGGAAACCAGGATCTCTCTGTAGCTTAGCTGGGAAAAGTTACTTTTCTTACCATAGCTCCCAGTATCCCCCACTACCAGAAACCTCCAGAAAACCCCCTATCTCTCCCCCATGGGCAGTGGGGGAACTCCGTAAGTCCACTGCCAGCTCCTGAGATACCCCTAAAATAACCCTCCCTGCCAGCATTCCAGAATCCCCTGACCAGTACGGGGTGGGTGGGTGAGGAATCTTCTGTCCCAGCCCGACAGCTTCAAAATCCTGCCCCTCCGCCCTTCTGGCACTTAGTTTGGAGCTGGGGGAACCGTAGGGGGTCTCCCACCTCGCACAGGGGCACAGCCCAAAAATGGGGGCAGACCACGCAGAAGCCAGCGGGCAAATAACCACCATTTTGGAGATGCTGGAATAGCCGTCGGTTAGGGAAAGAGTGAGGCAGAGGAGGTGATGGTGGCCCAAAACGGGAGCCATTGGCACAGATCCCCCCCTCCGTCCCCTCCCAGAGCTCGAACCACGTCAAGTGGCCAAATAAATTCAAGCAGAGAAAGAAAAGCCAAGGACCTCAATCCAACACCAGCCTCCATTTCAGATAGGGCAGGCACCAGAGGCGTTATCATTTTTTTAAAAAAATGGGGGGAAATGGAGGCTATTTATGTTGGCTGAGGCATTCTGGGAAATGTAGTTGAAGCGGGGGAAAGAGCTTTTCTAAGTTCTGGGCAGAAACGCCCCAAAAAAACAGCCGTGAGAAGATTTAAGGCCACACATTTGGTTGACGTTGTGAAAAAGGAGAAGAGGGAGAGACCCCAGGAGGCCAGTGTAGTCTTTCACACACACACCCCGGAAGCTGCTCCCCCTTTGCCCCTCCATGGCACAGCTGCCCTCCCCGCATGCCGCCTGGGGTGTTTCGGCTTGGCATCAGAAATAAATATTTCAGCAGGGAACGGCTGCAGGTTAAGAATTCCACCTGACCCAGTCCCCCCTCTGCTTTTAACAGAGTATTAACAGAATATTTTGCAGATACGGTACTGTATTTGGGAATGATTTAAAGCCCAAGGAAGCTGCTCATGACAGGATAAGTGTAAAATTCACTTATACCTTTTTTTTAACTCAATGCCTCCTGATTTGCTCCCCACAAACAGAAAAAAAATGGTCTATTACCGGAAGAAAGGAACAGCATTACAGAAGTCAGAGAGAGAGAGAGGTTTCTCCCCATCTTTTTTTTTTAATTTCCTTCCTGTTATTTTGAAAACCGCATGCAAAACACCCTGCCCAGGTGCTTATGTGCCCTGGCTGGGCAGGAGAGAGTGACCTTTGCCCCCAGTTTTCCAGAGATGGTGCATGAAAAGTTTTGAAGCACTTTTCAATGTGACGGGACAGAATTGACGTCTAGCCCAGGATTGGCAGGCGTCCCTGGTCCCGGCAGCCCCTACTGGGTGAGGCGTTTCGGGGGAACTCCCAAGCTGGCGTGGAGCCCTGCCTGGAGTTTGGAAAAGTTACCTGCCGGGACCCCCAGAGACCCTGGCAAGAAGGGCTAGTTTCCACAGGCGTGTCCAAACTTCAGCCCTCCTCCTAATGTTTTGGTCCACAACTCCCAAAATTCTACGCTTAGATTGCCAATGGCAGAGGACTGTGGGAGCTGTGATCCAAAACCTCTGGAGGGCGAAAGTTTGGACATGCCTGGGCTAGGAGGCTTAGGAGTTATAGCCCAAAACCAGATAACTCATCCATAGTGGGTCATCCCCTTTGCCCAGAGAAGCCAATGGAACCCAGTGGGGTTCATAATAACCTTTTCCGCCCCACAATACGCCTGAAGGGGATACATCAGCACCCTCCTTTGCTTGGACCCCAGCAAGTGCCTGGGAGCCCCTGGGCAAGGCACCCTGGCTACTAGCCCCATCCATCTCTGGCTAGTCTCTCCCCCTGCCCCAATCTTCCCTGACTTGCGCTGGAAGGAAATGAGCCAGCGGAAAAAGAGGCGGAGGGGGGGTGCGCGCTGCAGGGCCAGGGGAGACCCCCCTCCCCATCCTAAAGTCGATGGCCACCCTATCCCTCGGACCCCCCCATCAATCACCTTTGCATGGGGGGGCGCTGCGCCAGCCGGTGGAAAAGGGGTGTGTGTTCCTCCTGCAAGATTTTACAGAGGACACAACGGGGCTCCCCCTCCGACCCGGCGGGAAGGAGGGGGGGTGTCCCGAACTGCAACCTGAGCCAAGGCTGAGCGGGAAGGGGGGAGGGTTTGGGGAGGGAGGTTCCCCCCGCTCGCCTGCTCGGAGGGGGGGTCGGGGCCAAAAGCAAAGAGGGTACCCGGCGGCAGAAGGGGCGAAAGGCGATCCCAGCCCAGATTAAGCACTTTTACTGGGGGGGGGAGAGGAGAGACGTCAGTGACGTCACTGAGACCGGATGCGCCCAGCGGCGTGGGAGCACCTGTGATTTGGGGGGTGTCTCTGTAGTGCTCAGGGTGAGCGGCAAAGAAGAGGCAAGGTTCCCCCCCCCAAAAAAAAACAACCACACCGATTCTAGAGCTGCGCGTATATACAAGTCTAGCCACCCAGGTGCCCATCAAGTAGGTGCGCTGGTTGGACTACACCACCCAGCATCCCCTGGACTGCATGGTTATTGATTGATTGATTGATTGATTGATTGATTGATTTTAACGTTTATATACCGCCCGTCTTCCAGAAGAACTCCAGGCGGTTTACAGCAATAGCAATAATAACAAAACTAAGTAAAAAGCAAAAATCATGATGTGCACATCACGATAAATCTACATCAGAAAAAGAACAGAATAAAAAAAAGGTTGGTCATTCAACACCCTTGGAAAACAGCAGGCCTGCAGCGGTCAGAGCAGAGCTGCCCTGGCTGGGGGATTATGGGAGCTGTAGTCCCCCCCAAAAAAAGGAATTTACCTATCCAAGCTCCATGCGTAGGGCGCGCCGTGCAGCCATTTATTTTGGCCCAGGATTTTGCCAAGTCAGCTGGGGAAAGTCCCATGAGGCTGGGATGTGTCCCTGATCCAAAAAGAAAGGGGTCGCCCAAGGACTCGCTGGCTGGACTCCATCGGAAGGGACGCTGGGTCCTTTTCCAAGGAGAGAGGTGGGGTAAAAATACTCTATGAATAAATAAATGACCTTGATGTGAAGGGTATTGATCAAGCATCTGTAGCTGTTTTAGTAACCCCCAGGCATTGACAATCCTCATGTATTCAATAGCAATGTATTCCAGGCTATATATAGCCACACAAGTGACACAAATTATATATATTTAGAAGGTAGTGATATCCACGGAGCACTCCACATGTATATTCTCATGTCACAAGGCGAACTTTGATTCCTGCAAACAAACTTTGGTCACTTTGGTCAAAGCCTTCCGGCAAGGCAGACCACTAAGAAGAAAGACATCCGGAATGTCTCTGAGCAAGCGCAATGAATCCAAGGACGTCAATTAAGTTGTAGCTGTATAGAGGCCAATTTATCTTACACACAGTTAATTAACATGTAGCCAGCCGTCCAAGAAAATCTTATCTCTGTTTCTCTCTCACCCCCTTTGTGAGCTCACCTGGAGCGCCTCCCTAGCAAAGATGGTACCAAGGACACAGGCACTCCCAGCCTGTGTAAGTTAGATCAAACATGGCAATTACGGACCCAAGTACGGACCCAAAGAATACATTTAATTGGTGTCAGGAATACAAAATAAATTGCCAAAGATGTCAATTAATGTTTGATGTATATAACAGATGTGTATGACGCAAATTCGGACAGGCGGGGGAAGAAGAGCGGTTGTAAGTCTATAAAATATATTGCATTTCCTTTGTTTGGTGGACTTCTTACCCGATCTGCATCGAGTGAGATTTCTCTGGTTGACAACCAATAAATCTCTTTCCTATCTTCTAAAGATCCAGACTGCTCCTTGCATTTTGCAGTGTCTCTGCCTGCCGGTAACGGACCCAATACCCATTCCTTTCATTTGGCGACCCAGATGGGACCTAGCCGCAGCTAGAGGCCTGCAAAAGTCTGGCTGAGGTGACGGTGGGGAGTCCGTGCTGATTGCAGACCGATTCCAGTCCGGATGCCTCCCACTTGCGAGGAGAATCGTTCTCTCAGCACTGGATGGAGCACCATTACCTGAGAGGAAACGGATACCGGCCGGCGGGGGGGGGAAGAACTGGGGAAGACTGCGCATGAGAAATCTGGTAAGATAAGCAACCGGTTGTGGGGGTGGCACAGGTTCGAGTCCAGCAGCTCTGCGGAGTGGAGAGGATTGCGAATTCTAACAGCCAGCCCCCGGGGGGTACGGTGACGAGAAGGGACGAATGCGTCCCTAGCATCCCAAGAACCAGGGGACAGGACGGGTTGAGAGACCCCAAAATCCCCTAAGGGTGGAAAGGGTTTTTGCCCAGTAGCCCTAGAGTTCGCCCCCTAAGTGTTTGAAACAGGAGGGGAAGAGCGCCGCTCTAGCATCCTGAGAAAGTTTAAAGATATATAAATGTGTGGGTATGTGGGATGGTGATTCCAATTTTGAATTTTGTGTAAAAGAAGCTTCATGTATGTTTATGTGTGTTTTTAAGGGTAAGAGGCTGCGCCCCAATACCCTACGTAACAACAGAGAAATGGCCATTCTCTGCGTCTAAGCGGTGGCGAAGCCTGGCAACCTTTGCCCCACACAACCGACGGGGCATCGTCATCATCTCCGTTTGATTTTAGAGAAGTTAAAAAGATTTATCCTTAGGCAGGGGGTGTAGTTAAGTGGGGAGGGCGAAAAATGTGGGTTATTTGTGTGATCATAACGGACTCAGTGAATGGTTGCTGATTGGGCCGGGGTCATTTAGCAAAACAAAAAACAAAAAAAAACCCTTGGCGAAGCGTGTCCGGGCGTGCACGTCCCAAGCCAGGGAGACCTACTTGGGTCACGCCAGAATCACATGTTTGCGTGTATGATGTGCGTTTAATTGTTTAAGGTGCGAGTCCGTTTGATACTTGTGTGGGAGAAATCATAGGCACACAGTTAGACCTTTAAAAACAAACCAATGGGGATAAATTAATGCAGCTTATGCACCCCTTTTTGATGTGCACTGTGGCAACATTGGAATTCTGCCACCAGAAGTAATGACTTTGGTATTAAATGGAACGGATGTAAACTTTAAGAAGAACCCCTCTGACTAAGAAAAGGCAGGACTTTACCATCCCAAATTAAGATTCTAGCCCTCAAGGAGGACAGACCAATTATGACCTGCTAGGAAGAGGCGTGTGAATTTACAAGGACGTGATTAGTTAATTAATATAGAGACTAAAAACTCCACCAAATAGAAGACCCCGCCAGCAATTTTGATAACACCAGGGGAAGTATGGACACTGAGAAGAATATTTTTGGGTACTCAGGACAAAGCAACATCCCATATATTTTGTGTAAATGAGGCTGGCTTGTTACACAACGAAATTTACCTACTAAAGGGACATTTTAAGAAGAAACCATCATAGGGCATTTGAGAATTACGTTTTTTTAGCAAGGCCAGTCCCGTGAGCAGGACTTAGGAGATAAAAACATCCACCCCTTTTAAACCAATTTTATGCCCTGAGACAGCAGCAAGCATTTTTACCCATCGCCCAGCAAGCTGCCAAACAAAATCCAAATAATCCAACATCACTCCTTAAAATCTGCACCAGAAAAGCCTAGAGCAGCCTGCCCCACCTCGTATGCCCCAGAAGAGAGCAGGAAACCCCCCCTCCAACTCTCCCGAGTCTTCTAGCTGCCGAGAAGAGGGAGAATAACGCCCTGAAACTCGGAGTAGGAAACTCGAAAAATGATGGGAGGAAGAAAGGAATAGATGAAGGAAAAATGAGGAAAGATAGAAGGAAGGAAATGGACAGAGGAAGTAAAGCAGACAGGAGACACAAGACTGAGATGGCGATGGGCAGGATTGCTATTGAGAAGGCTGGGGCAGGTAAGGAACAGAGAGACCAGGCAGTGGTAGATGAAAGCTCCATCTGCACACCTCTGAATTGCTTTCTCCAAGCATTCAGAAGGTATTTTCATCCCGTTGTGACCCTGCCTGACTGCCTGGATGTAGAAGCTTTAGACAGACCTGTTGTTTTTTATAAGCAACACGAAGAAATTGGCAAAGATGTTATTTCTGAGCTCCAAGTGATTGAAAGCAGAGACTGACCACAACTGGGAGTAGGATACACGCCTCTCCCCTTTTGAAAAGGCTGCTAAGAGCATTCGGGAGAAGAGCAAGGCAATTTCATTTAAAATGCAAGGAGATTCTTAGGAACGCAGGAAAAATGTCATTTCCCTGCCCTCAAATATCCACAATTGAGCTTTTTAAAAACAAACACACAAAACGGCGCCGAGGCGCCCGAGGCTGTGATTTCATGTGCTTAACAGGAATTAAAATGGCATTTGAGAGTAATTCCCCTCCCCGAAAACAAGGACCGAGAGAGAGGGAGAGAGATTTTACACTCCCACCTAAGATTTTTTTTTTTCGCCTCCTGTTTGGGATCTGGGAAGCCAGTCCCTAACTCTGACTTGCGATAGCTTTAAAAGAGACCCATATTTTATTGCCAGAGACTAACTTTCCCTTTGTGGCTCCGGACAGACATAGGACGGAAGAGAGAGAGGGAAAGCCCCACTCCTTCTTCGTAAACTGTTTCCTTGCAAACATTTTTCTTTGGTTCGTGCTGAAGCTTACTTTGCTTCTCGTGGATTTTCAGATAGACTGTGCTCCCCTACATCCCCAGCGCTTTCTGGAGATGCCTTTCCAGGCTTCCAATGCACCCCCCCATGGCTCCAGAGTAATCTGCAGTCAGGGCCACAGTTTCAAATTGCCTTTGTATTTCCAGCAGCCTCAAGCATGAGAAGGCATATTCAAAGGCAGGAAAATCTATGTTCCTTTTTTGCTACCTTCTAATGACAACTCACCCAACAGGTGAACACAAATATATCTATAAACTTGCAAAACAAATGGGGGTCCCCAGCCCACATCACTCATTTTCTGGCCCAGAAGCTTACAAGACTCACTATCACAAGTTCCTGCCTCTTACATATAGGCATGGGCAGCCTCCAAATTTCCACAAAGATTAACACTTCAATGATTAACTTCTTTTATGGGTAAGTCCAGATGCCCTCTGGTCCTCCCCAATGTTCACTTTCGTTTCCCAGTCTGTGCTGGACATGCAGAATAGGAATCCAAACGCAAGTCATTTTCGATGAAACACAGACTCTGTTAACTCTTGTAAATTACCCCTTTGCTTTTTAGTTAAGAGTGAGAAATATTAGGGTGTTTGAAAACCCATATTATTTATTTTTGCTCCTTTAGCTAGGAAGTGGAGCAGTCAAATATCTTTATAGGAAGCATTCGGAGGAGGAACTCCCCTTTTACAGTGCAAGCTGCCAGAAGAACAAAAAGGAATTTTACATTGTAACTGAGAACAATGCCAATAGATAAACAATATTTTAAGTAAATCCACAACCTGGTTCACTGCCTTTTGCCATTCTCAGTTTTTGGGGAAATATGTCACTGACTACCTCAGAAATATTTTTTTTTTTGCCAGTATGACAATAATACAGCCTGATTTCATCACTTGACTCTTTCTGGCTTTGTTATGAAAAAGAACATAAAGAACATATGCGTTTTTGCACATTTTTTTGGATACTCACCAACGTCACTACTGGTTTTAGAACTGTTCCCTGGAGCGCCCAGGCGTCCGTCTTTTTTTTTCCCTTTTTTTCCTGATATTTCCTCCCCGCAGATGGTTTTCGCCAGAGGCCTGGGGCTGCTTCCAGAGTTCCGACCCCATTGAAATGTGCCAGTCCAGGAGAGGAGAAGCCCTGTGAATCTCGCTGCAGAAACCGCTGCAGATCCCAAACCCAGCTGCTTTCCAGCCAACTCGCTGCGGGCAATTCGCCGCAGGGTGAGAGATTTCCATTGAAGACCTTCGCTGATGAGACCCATTAAGTTCCTGTTCTTCGTTTGCATCGCTGCGAAGATTTGTTTTTGCTTCCTATTTCCGTTCAGCAGCCAGCAAATGACAATAGTTCACTGCCCTTTTCGTCAATCTCACCTTGACTCTGATAGCATGTCAGAGCCCGAAGAAGCAAGGAGGGGGTGCTCTGCTTTGTTCTTTTCCCTCAACAGTGGCCATTAGCCATTGATCTCCAGAGGGGCGGAGCTTCTCCTCCAGCCTTCTTTCTCCCAGAATTCTGCTTGCTTTGGACACTTCCGCCTGAGGTTTAACCATTTCTTTTCCAAACGGGACATCAGCCGGCAGCAGGCAATCAGTTACTTGAGAGCTGTTTGCTTTAGACCTCCTCAGACTACAATAAGCTGTTCTCTGTCTCTGTGTGGTTTTATTCAATCTGTACTATGACTTCCCCATTTGTTCCTCAATCTGTGACCACCACACCTGCAGATAGTGTTATTCCTAACCAGCAACGCCCTACCTCAGGGGAGGGAGACTTTGCATTACCAGGCACTTCCTTTGAATGTCAGCCCTTTTCCCATTTTGTCCCTCCGACTAGCGAACCCGAGGGGCACAATACCTTAATTATTTTAAGGCCGTTCCATTGTTCAACTCGCCGAGTTGTAATTATAGGCCACAGCTTTGTTTATTGGGCAGCACGTTATTCCCGTTTTTCAGCTTGGGGAGCGAATCTCCGCCTTGGGAGTCATCTCCAAGTGATTTGGAAGGGAATACGAGGCATGTCATGGGATGCTTTCTTTGAAACTGCACAACTCCTGGCTTCTGCACATTCTATTGATGTTTTACTTGTTCATTTGGGTGGAAATGATCTTGCCCAGACAAAGGGCTCAGCCTTGTCTGTGCGGATTATTGCTGATTTACTCGCTTTTAAGCTCCTTTACCCACATACGCAAATTGTTTGGTCCCCTATCATACCCCGCCTTATATGGCGAGGGGCATATGACCCACTCAGGATAGATAAGGCTAGGAAGGGCTTAAATCGCAGGGTAGTGGCAGCTCTGCACCAGGGCTCTGGCTCCGTGATTGCCCACCCAGCTTTAACACTCTCTCGACCTTACCTATTTAGAAGTGATGGGACCCACTTAACGGATGCTGGGTTGGATATCCTACTGCAAGATTTCCAAGCGGGCATTCGCCAGGCGCTAGGCGACCTGGTGGTAATTTGAATATAGTAGCTGCTCCGATCTTTACAAGCCATGTATCTGCCTTAACTCTCACATGACTTTATCATGCCACACACCAGCCCCCAGCATCCACCGGGACTAATTAGCGCTTTTCTGCGCACGGTAGGCTACAGAGCCAATTTACATCACCCTGTGCTTGACCTAGCAGGATAATGCCCTGCGGCCTTTGAAGCTTTGCAGAGGGACACTAATTATTGATCACTGTTTATGATATTGTTTATTGTTTACTGTTGTTAGCCATTGTGCAAATTTTTGCTGAAGTGCCTCCCTGGGTGTGAATCGTAGCACCCTTTGCCTTTCGTAATAATATTGGCTGTACTGCTTATAATAATCATATGTCCTGTTATAGCCAAGCCCTAGGTGAAAACATGTGCACCCCTTTTGTTCCAGATGGAAGGGAGAAGGTAAAAGGCACTCACAGTCATGGCGACCAATGTGGGCAAGACTTTTTACCCACAAGCATTGAGTGCAAGAGACTATGACTTGACTTTCTATGCAATTTTGGCACCCCATGGATGTTCACGAGACTTTACACCAAAGGACACTGGCTTTATAAAGTAGCTATCTACATTATTTTCTTCACCAAAGACACTGATGAACTAATCTTTGCCTCATGTTTACAGGGCAGATTTTTGTGTGTGTAAACTGTCAGCCACGGAGATATTTCTGACCGGATTTCAACGGCTCATTCATGACTTTACCATGAGAATTTAACTATTGATTATTGTTTATTGCTCAAAATGGGTTTTTCTAAGCACCATCTAGGTGTGATTTATGGCTCTTTTAGCCTTTACACTATGTATGCAACCCTTATCTAGTATCATTGCTAATGTCTATCATCTGGGCTATCCTGTATGCAAAAACAACTAGGTAATTCTGTAAAGCCTGCTATAACTTGGGTTTTATGCATACCACACATCCAAGAGGGTTGCACACCATCTTATTGATCTTTTATGAAACCAGGTGCCAATGTTTATGTATTCTGTATGAAGAATGACAGTATGGACTACCATATTTCACGGCGAACTGATTCGTCAGTCTAAAGCCATTTTGTCAGCCGAAAAGGTATGCTGGCAACACAGCCTTGCCCATATTTTCACTCGGGCAAGCACAGGAGAATTGTAGGCCTACTATAACATTTCTCCTCATGAGTATTTGATTTGCATAAGAGACTTCAAGGCTTTTCAGCCTGATTGCCACATATTAAGGCATGATACATCAGGCAATGAACCCGAGGTTGCAAACCTTCCAAGTTTATCACAATGTTCCCAAACTTTCTTGTGTCAGCCCCTTTAAATGTTGAGAATTTGATATCCCTGAGAAGCAAATAACATGCCCTAGGAGACTCCCTTAGAAGCTGCTGCGACCACATAACAATTCTCCAAAAGGGGAAATTACAATGCTGTGGTCCGTGGAACGCATCCATCCATTGCAGTCTGTGGGTCTGACCAGAGGGACTTTTTAAATCCCAGACATTGCCAAACTTTATCTGTTAACTTGGCATTTGACTATGGAAAGTGCCCTAGTGAATTAAGGGGTATTTCTTTGTCATACACTTATTCAGTGCGTCCCCTACCATAAGACGCCACAATTCATTTTGTGATAATTCATTTTTTGGGAAATGTGTCAGCAAGCCCTTTTCGGGAAAAGGGATCGGAAACATTCTCACGGCAGAACTGCCTAACACTTGTCAGGAACATGAAGGGTCACTCCCTGAGCCCTGATCCCCAAGGGAATGGTATGAAGGGGAAATCAAGCAATATTCGCTCTTTTTTTGTATTTGCACCTTTGATGTGTTTATTTGTCCCTTGCAAGCCTATAACAGGAGCCGAGAGGAACAGCCTCTGGGTAATTTACTGCCGTAAATTCCCAAAACTCGTTCAGGGGGGAGTGAAGGGTATTGATCAAGCATCTGTAGCTGTTTTAGTAACCCCCAGGCATTGACAATCCTCATGTATTCAATAGCAATGTATTCCAAGCTATATATAGCCACACAAGTGACACAAATTATATATATTTAGAAGGTAGTGATATCCACGGAGCACTCCACATGTATATTCTCATGTCACAAGGCGAACTTTGATTCCTGCAAACAAACTTTGGTCACTTTGGTCAAAGCCTTCCGGCAAGGCAGACCACTAAGAAGAAAGACATCCGGAATGTCTCTGAGCAAGCGCAATGAATCCAAGGACGTCAATTAAGTTGTAGCTGTATAGAGGCCAATTTATCTTACACACAGTTAATTAACATGTAGCCATCCAAGAAAATCTTATCTCTGTTTTCTCTCTCACCCCCTTTGTGAGCTCACCTGGAGCGCCTCCTAGCAAAGATGGTACCAAGGACACAGGCACTCCCAGCCTGTGTAAGTTAGATCAAACATGGCAATTACGGACCCAAGTACGGACCCAAAGAATACATTTAATTGGTGTCAGGAATACAAAATAAATTGCCAAAGATGTCAATTAATGTTTGATGTATATAACAGATGTGTATGACGCAAATTCGGACAGGCGGGGGAAGAAGAGCGGTTGTAAGTCTATAAAATATATTGCATTTCCTTTGTTTGGTGGACTTCTTACCCGATCTGCATCGAGTGAGATTTCTCTGGTTGACAACCAATAAATCTCTTTCCTATCTTCTAAAGATCCAGACTGCTCCTTGCATTTTGCAGTGTCTCTGCCTGCCGGTAACGGACCCAATACCCATTCCTTTCAGATGGAGCTGAAAGAAGCTGGGAGAGGTAGAAAGGCACTGGAGAGCATCGATCCACGAAGCCGTGGCTGAATGGACAGACAGAGGACTTCTCTGCCAAGGGAAACCCATGAAAACTCCGCTCCCTGACTGCTCCTTCCTTGAACTGAAGTCAGGTTTCCCCTTATTAACGGCATATCCACAACCCCGTTTTTATATTGTGCACCAGGCACCAAGGCAAATCCTATAAGCTGAAAGGCACAACAGGATTTGCAAATCATTGCACAGTGTGTGGCTCCTTGGGTCTCTCTCTCTCTCTCTCTCTCTCTCTCTCTCTCTCTCTCTCTCTCTCTCTCTCTCTCTCTCTCAATGTTGATGTCTCTCTCTCTTTTATGGTCACAACAAGACACTGGTTCTTTTGTGTTAGGGGATTTCCAGTAGTAAATATATAAAGTTTGTAATGCAGGCCAAGGCCAGCCCGATATCACATAAGTTTTTTTGTTTTGTTTTTATTTTGGATCTTGATTTCATGCCGGAGGGAACCAGATTCCAGATGGATTGATTGCTTTATCTTTTCTGCTGCTCTCTGCACAGCATGGGTGTGAGTGAGTTCATGGTCTGGTTATTGATGCTTAATTCTTCTGTGGAATTGACGATCAAAGGCGACTGTTCTTTCAACAAGTTTTTGTTAACGGAGTTAACAACGAAAGGATTTTTACTTTCACTCTCCTGCCCCGTGTCTTGAACACTAAATAACAAAGGGACATGTTCCAACATAACACGCGTATCATGCTCACAAACTAACGGGGTCTTGTAGGGTCACCGTTTAAAAACTGCCTTGAACCCATGCAATTTACTGTCAACAAGCCTTCAAAAATATGTGTGTACGTATATATCCCTTCTTCCTATTAAAAGGTATCTCAGGATCTGAAAACTTCTGATAAGCCATCCCTCAGCTTTCCCATCATAGAGAATAGCACAGCCAGGTCTCCCAGTTTGAGTAGCTATAACCAGGTTATTTTATAGCAGCCTACAGCTGACTGCAATTCATAAAAGCTAATAAAGACAAAGCCAGCTCAGAAGGATGGAAGGCTGATGAACTGAGCCCAAAAAGTAGCTTGCTTCCTGGATCCCACTGCTTCACTCTGCCAGCTATGGGAGATTTATCCCCCTGCTTCCCCTATAACCCCCCCAAGGGATCCCCAGAATGGTTGCACAAGAACACTCCTCATACATAAGGGGAGGCCACTTATTCTGTCTTACATGTTCCTTCTCTGCTTTCACCCACATATGGCCCCCTCCACATCCTGTATCCACTATCTTTCCACTATCTTTCCACTCTCCAACGCCATTCCACCATTCTTCTGTTGCTTGGCTCCTGGCACGGAGGCACCACCATCCACCACCAGGTGAAGGGATCCATGGACCTCAACCATGTGGCTGTCCCCATTTCCTGATTCCCCAAAGAACCAGTTTTCGGCCATTGAAAGCTAGTCTGGATACTGCATTTCATTTTCTTTGTGTACTAAATGTTTGTATTTCAAGATCTCCCAATGTAACTCACCCCAGGTGCCCCATTGTGCAAAGACCAGTTTGGCCCAGCCACATCCTCTAGGTAAAGATATGGTAATTAAACCTATCAACCAGCCAACCTTTTCATTCAAGACCCTCACACCTCTTGCTTCACACAATGGGTGTTCCCCTAAGCCCATCATTACCCATGGCCCCTTGAGGGCTCACCTATCTCACCCTATTGTCTCTTGATGGCCCAACCCAGTTGAGGCCAGGAAGGGTTTTGTCCCTCTCTGATCACCACCTATGCACCCCTTGTCTCATCAAATTCCAGCCCCCCCCCCCATTGTTCTAATGTGTTCCTTCCTACCCTTGCCTCTTACCCCCCCCCATGCTTGGGATCACCATTTTGGAAGGCGAAGGAATTCACCTCCTCAAGGAACATGTCCTGCAGCCTGGAGTCTTCTTCCTGACATTTCCGGATGTAATTACCTGGATAACTGGACAATGCCATTTCCTTCTGCCCCATTGTTTACAACCATCAAGGCTCATAAACACCTCAATGGCAAACATTAACCCAGCCACACCTGGATTATGGGGCAGAGACTGAGTAATGTTACCAGCCCCAGGACCACCCCCGAACCGCCCCAGGACCGCCCTGCGAGACGCCCCGGACTGTCACCATTGGTGGCCTTCCCGAAGATCGCCACCTACCTATCCCAGGGATCTGTGCCCACCCTGTGGGAGGGGAGGGGAGGGGAAAAGGTATAAAAGTTTGTAACCATTTTGTTTCGCGGACGACCATCCTGCACTGCCTTGCCGTAGGTTAGCTGCCCTTACCGTCCTTTATTAGGCCTAATAAACTGGTAATTTTCTCTGGACCTCTCTGTGTTGGATTTCTTTATTGGACCTTGGGGAAATCCAGCAGCGTACAGTAGGAATAGCTTACTGAAAACTCAACAGTCTCCCATAGCTCAAAAAGTGTCCTGGTATGTGCTCGTGGGAACTCCCTTTCCCATGGCACACGGTCCCGCAGCACGGATGCCGCGCCCATCGGGGAGGCTTCCGATGCTCCCTGAGGGGAAAATTCACCCTCGATTCCATTGGGCTGGGACCACTCCATGCCGGCGTTACCGTCGCCTTCCACTCCAATGGATCAACTGCCATATAGATTAATGGGTTGTATGTATTTAATTCATTTCATTTTAATATTGTCCGCTGCCTTAGGCCATTCCCGAATTGGTCTATTTAGTCACACTGTTGATCCAGGCATGATAGCCAATAGATAGATAGATAGATAGATAGATAGATAGATAGATAGATAGATAGATAGATAGATAGATAGATAGATAGATAGGTTCAAGAGGGCTAGAAACTTGGTTTTGTTTTTAAACTGATGCCATGCTTCTGCCCCTGACACCAGCTGGGGCACCTAAATTCATGCCAAGTAGGGGCTGCTATCCTTCTCCCTACCCCCCCCCGGCATTTTTGTGACCCATCCTCGTGCATTGTGACACATGGACATGGTGACCGAGTGACCACATGGGAGGGGGCCAGACCCCTCATTTCTCTTGATCTTCTGGTGTAGAAGGAGAGAAAATGTGAGGCTCCTGAATTCCAATACTATTTTTAATGTGGTTTGATTGCTGCTCATTATTTCACAGTCTTTTGATTCGTATATACATTAATGGGTTGAATTTACCATATTTAACTTATTATGTGTTTAATTTCTCTCATTTTAATAATTTCACCTGCCTTGGGCCTCCTGATAGATAGATAGATAGATAGATAGATAGATAGATAGATAGATAGATAGATAGATACATAGATAGATAGATACATAGATAGATAGATGTGTGTGTGTTGTGTTGTTACAGTCGTGACCGACTCTTCGTGACCCCATGTCCATGGAGTTTTCTTGGCAGGAATCCTGGAGTGGCTTGCTAGTTCCTGCTCCAGGCGCCTACAGCACCTGGTATTCCCTGGTGGTTGCCCATCCAATTACTAACCAGGACCGACCCTGCTTAGCTTCCGAAATCAAGCGAGATTGGATGTGCTTAGGGCATCTAGGCAGCAGATAGATAGATAGATAGATAGATAGATAGATAGATCGATAGATCGATAGATCGATAGATAGATAGATAGATAGATAGATAGATAGATAGATAGATAGATAGATAGATAGATAGATAGATGTGAGTTTTTCGGGCTGTTTGGCTGTGTTCTGGAAGTTTTTCTTTCTGACATTTCGCCGAACTCTGTGGCTGGCATCTTCAGAGGGCAAGGAGTTCAGGGGACTAAGAGTTCTCTCTGTGCATTGGGTTATAAAGTGAGTGAGATTAGGCAGGGTTTTTAAAGTTGAGGAAATTTGTCCTAGGCAGAAAAATAAGGGTTAGTCACTGTATTGTGATGAAGAGATTAAGAAGTTTCAATGCAAACAGGGGTAGCAATGATCTTTGATGAGTGTTGTTAGCTGTTCTATTATGTGAACTGATCACTTTTGCTTGTGGCTGGCTGGGAATCATTGAGCTTTGACCTTTTGCACTTTACAGCTTTTAGTACTGGAAGCAAGGCTTTGCTGATTTTTAGACTTTCTTCCTTTTTGTTGAAACTGGGCTTATGTTGGTGGATTTCAATGGCTTCCCTGTGTAGCCTGACATAGTGATGGGTAGTGTTGTCCAGTACTACCACTGTGCCCTGGATGAGGATTTCATGTCCAGTTTGTTTCAGGGGGTGTGTTCAGCTACTGCTGATTTTTCTGGTTCTTTTAGTCTGCAGTGTCCTTCATGTTCTTTGATTCTGGTCTGGAATTGCTACCCCTGTTTGCATTGAAACTTCTTAATCTCTTCCTCAAAATACAATGACTAATACCTATATTCCTGCATAGGACGTTTCCTCTACTTAAACACCCCCAATCCCACTCACTTTATAATCCAGAGCACAGAGGGAATTCTTAGTTCCATGAGCTCCTGGCCCTCTGAAGATGCCAGCCACAGAGTCTGGCAAAATGTCAGAAAGAAAAACGTCCAGAACATGGGCAAAAGCCCGAAAAACTCACAACTATGAGATCCCGGCCGTGAAAGCCTTCAAGAATACAGATAGATAGATAGATAGATTCAAGTGGTCTAGAAACTTGGTTTTGTTGATAAACTGATGCCATGTTTCTCGGGATGAGGCTTTCTGCCCCTGATACTAGCTGGGGCACCTAAATTCATGACAAGTATGGACTGCCATCCCTCTACCTACCCCCACTGGCATTTTTGTGACACATCCTGCATTGTGACACATGGGCATGGTGACCACATGGGAGGAGTGACCACATGGGAGGGGGCCAGACCCCTCATTTCTCTTGATCTTCTGGTGTAGAAGGAGAGAAAATGTGAGGCTCCTGAACTCCAATACTGTTTTTAATGTGGTTTGATTGCTACTCATTATTCCACAGTCTTTTAATTAGTATATAGATTAATGGGTTGAATTTACCATCTTTAACTTATTATGTGTTCAATTTCTCTCATTTTAATATTTTCACCTGCCATGGCCCCCTGATAGATAGATAGATAGATAGATAGATAGATAGATAGACAGACAGACAGACAGACAGACAGACAAAGAGGGAGATACACACAGAGAGGGGCCAGACCCCTCATTTCTCTTGATCTTCTGGTGTAGAAGGGGGTGGGCTCCAGCTCCTGCCAGCTGGAGCCCTCGGTCCATCCCTGATGCTACTGGGCAAAAGGAAGGAGTCCTCCTTGAGATGCTGAGCAGAAGGACGGCATCCTTTCCCGCCCCTAACAACCACCCACCTGTGGCCCTTCCGAGGAGGAGGAGGTGGGTGAGAGCAATTCAGGAGAAGGGACCAGCCTCCTTCTTGGGAAGTGAGAGAGACAATGGGCAGGTGCCGAAGTGACCACTGGGGGCCAGACCTGTGTTTAATGTGGTTTGATTGCTTCTCATTATTCCACAGTCTTTTAATTAGTATATAGATTAATAGGTTGTATTTTCCATCTTTAATTTATGGTTTAATTTCTTTCATGTTTACATTGTCACCTGCCTTGGGCCTCCTGATAGAGAGATAGAGCGATAGATGTTGTGAGATAGAGAGAGAGAGGGCTAGAGAGAGAGAGATGATGATGATGATGATGATGATGATGATGATGATGATGATGATGATGATGATGATGATGATGATGATGATGATGATGATGATGCATATTAGGTACCTTTAAATTAGTACTTGAGATCCCTTTTGAATAATTACTTAATCGGTTAGAGATGGTATTTGACTATGATTCTGCTAAGAAAGCCTCCAGTTACATGTGGTGGACTTTTGGGGGCTCAGGGGTGGTTTGTGGCCACAATTCTCAAATTCCTCCCGACCTCTACCCACCTTCATCACAAGCAGGGTAACAAAGCCCTGTTTCTCTTCCACATCCTGGCGCTTCCAGAGGAAGTGAGCTGCATCCCTTTCTAAAGAGAAAGAAGGCTGAGGATGTGAAAGATCAATGGGACTTTCCAGATATTTTCTTCCCTCCCACCGATTGACCACCTTCTCCTTTTCCTTTCTAGGTTCTCAAAAGTGAGAAAGGTTTTTAATAAGAGCAGTCAGCAGGAGGCTGGCCGTGGCCGTGGCCGTGGCTGGCGGAACTGGCGGCTGCCTTGTTGTGATAACCGGGTACACCCGGTGGTGGAGAGCGTGGCCAGAATCATTGAGGTCCTCCCCCCTGCAGCCATGGTTCCGGCTGCAGGAGGGGAGCGCGTGTCTCCAGGTAGGTCCTGGGTGCAATGAGGGGTGAGTGAGGGGGTGGTGGCTAGCTGGACCACCCCTGAGACTCACGGTGATCTTGTGATCTCTCCTCAGCAACAACAAGGCATTCTTTGGCAGCCTCAGTGCAATCAGTTGGAGACTCTGTAGGCAAAAACATCTGCCCGGCGGATGAAGATGATGTTTTGAGCAGCATCATGACCCAGGCAGTGCACGCTAAGCAGGTACGGTCATCTGGGGAGCCCCCCTCCATGCCTGGGGTGCAGGGGGGGGACACAATGCCTTCTCCCAAGCTTCCGCTCTCCTCCAGAGGCGGTGCAGGATCCGTCCCTGGGCTGTCCGCAGAGACCCTCCTAGCCAGGTTCTCCTCTTCCTTCCAGGACAGTCCAAATGAGCAGGCCCAGCACATGTACCTGGCTCACATCCTGACCGCCTGCCTCTAAGAGCCATCGTCTCCCCACGCCGCTGGACGTCTCCTGGACTGCGGAGGGGACTGGGGTGTGGAGCTTTTCCACCTTGCCCCCCCCCCACTGCACCATGTTGCTGGCTATCTCCGGACTCCTGAGAGGGCTGGGGCGCGGAACTTTTCCATCCTGTTCCCCCACCCTCTCCCACACCGCCGGATGTCTCCTGGACGCAGAGACTGAGCGGTGGGGTGTGGAGCTTTTCCATGTCTGGACTCCTGAGAGGGCTGGGGCACGGAACTTTTCCATCCTGTTCCCCCACCCTCTCCCCACACGGATGCAGAGGGGACTGGGGTGTGGAGCTTTTCCACCTTGCTCCCCCCACCCCCCCCATGTTGCTGCCTATCTCTGGACTCCTGAGAGGGCTGGGGCGCGGAACTTTTCCATCCTGTTCCCCCCACCCTCTCCCCACGCCGCCAGATGTCTCCTGGACTGCGGAGGGGACTGGGGTGTGGAGCTTTTCCACCTTGCTCCCCCCACCCCCATGTCGCTGGCTATCTCCGGACTCCTGAGAGGGCTGGGGGTGGAACTTTTCCATCCTGTTTTTCCCCATCCCGGATGTCTCCTGGACTGCAGAGGGGACTGGGGTCCCTTTTCCACCCTCCCCCCCTCCCCACACTCCTGAGAGGGCTGGGGCCGGATGTCTCCTGGATGTCTCCTGACTGGAGGGGACTGGGGTGTGGAGCTTTTCCACCTTGCTCCCCCACCCCACCATGTGGCTGCCTATCGCTGGACTCCTGAGAGGGCTGGGGCACGGAACTTTTCCATCCTGTTCCCCCCACCCTCTCCCCACGCCGCCGGATGTCTCCTGGACTGCAGAGGGGACTGGGGTGTGGAGCTTTTCCACCTTGCTCCCCCCACCCCCATGTCGCTGGCTATCTCCGGACTCCTGAGAGGGCTGGGGCGTGGAACTTTTCCATCCTGTTCCCCCCACCCTCTCCCCACACCACCTGATGTCTCCTGGACTGCGGAGGGGACTGGGGTGTGGAGCTTTTCCACCTTGCTCCCCCCCACCGCACCATGTGGCTGCCTATCGCTGGACTCCTGAGAGGGCTGGGGCACGGAACTTTTCCATCCTGTTCCCCCCACCTTCTCCCCACGCCGCCGGATGTCTCCTGGACTGCGGAGGGGACTGGGGTGTGGAGCTTTTCCAGCTTGCTCCCCCCACCCCACCCCATGTCGCTGCCTATCGCTGGACTCCTGAGAGGGCTGGGGTGTGGAACTTTTCCATCCTGTTCCCCCCACCCTCCCTCCACGCCGCCGGATGTCTCCTGGTCTGCGTAGGGGACTGGGGTGTGGAGCTTTTCCACCTTGCTCCCACCCACCCACCCCCATGTCGCTGGCTATCTCCGGACTCCTGAGAGGGCTGGGGCGCGGAACTTTTCCATCCTGTTCCCCCCACCCTCTCCCCATGCCACCGGATGTCTCCTGGACTGCGGAGGGGACTGGGGTGTGGAGCTTTTCCACCTTGCTCCCACCCACCCCCATGACGCTGGCTATCCCGGACTCCTGAGATGGCGTGGAACTTTTCCATCCTGTTCCCCCACCCTCTCCCCACACCACCGGATGTCTCCTGGACTGCAGAGGGGACTGGGGTGTGGAGCTCATGTCGCTGGACTGGACTCTTGAGAGGGCTGAGGTGCGGAACTTTTTCATCCTGTTCCCCCACCCTCTCCCCACGCCGCCGAATGTCTCCTGGACTGCGGAGGGGACTGGGGTGTGGAGCTTTTCCACCTTGCTCCCCCCACTCCCCATGTTCCTGGCTATCTCCTGGACTTCTGAGAGGGCTGGAGCGTGGAACTCTTCCATCCCGTTCCCCCCACACCCTCCCCACGCCGCTGGATGTCTCCTGGACTGTGGAGGGGATTGGGGTGTAGACCTTTTCCACCTTGCTCCACCCCCACCCTCCCCTTCTTGTTGTTGGCTGTCTTCTGGATTGCTGAGGGGATTGGGATGCGGAAACTCTCATCCTGCTCCCCTCCCCCCCCATGTTGCTGGCTGTTGTCTGGACTGCAGAGGGGGTTCGGGGTGCTGAGCTTTCCCCCCTGCTCCCCCCACCACCCTCCCATGTTGCTGGCTGTCAACTGTTTTGCGGAGACCTGTTGCCAAATATCTATGGACAATGGGGATTTTCTTTGTACCATCTGACCGGGTGTTAATAGGTCAGTGACCCCAAAGGTTTCTGGCCATTACCATCTGATCGGCTTCATCTGCCCCCCCCTTCCTGTCCCTCCTCCACCTGCCCTGGTTGTTGTGCCCTATGTTATGTATTTTATTTTATTTTATTTTATTTTTCCTTTTTTTTCTTCGTTTTTTTATTATTTCTATTACTTCATTAATTGTATTGTTGGTCTGTTTTAAGTGCCAGATTTATATTGGCTTGCTGTATACTCCCATTTATATTGTAGCTGTACTGTAGTAATTGTTGTCAGTGGGTTTTTTTGTTTTTGTTTTTTGTCCCTTTCCTTTGTTGGTCACTATGTTGGCAGGGACCACCATACCAGTTGTGTCAAGCCGTGGGCGGTACGCTAGTAATTGGGGGGTTAGTCGGTTAAGAAGAACTCGGGCCAGGCAACTCAGGCCTGTCCCCCGTTCTGACCCCCCAACTCACTGCCATGAGTCTCGGAGCCATCCCGCCAGCGCCTCCGACCTGTCCTGCCTCCTGCTGAATGCCAGGTCGGTCCATAATAAGATCCCCGTCATTTATGACGCCATTGTCGACGGTGGGGCCGACCTGGCCTGTATTACTGAGACCTGGGTGGGTGCAGAGGGGGGAGCTTCGCTCGCCCAGCTGTGCCCCCCTGGGTTTCAGGTCCAGGGTGTTGGCAGGACAGAGGGTCGTAAGGGGGGTGGGGCGGCCATTATATACAGAGATTCTATTTATGTCAGCAGGGCCTCTGAGTTGGTGATCCCAGGGTTGTTACCGTGCTCCCCGCAACCCAGCACAATCCCTACCAGAGCTCACCAAGTTCATTGTAGCTGCACTCCTGAGATCCCCCCGCCTGTTGGTGGTGGGTGATCCCAATGTGCACACCGACGATGAACTGTCTGGTGCAGCTTCGGAATTCATGCAGTCCATGACCTCCATAAGCCTGACCCAGCATGTTGTATGCCCAACTCCTAGATCGGGACACACCCTGGACTTGGTGTTTACCTCCACCTCAGAGGCTTCTTGTCTGAGGGTGCGGGACATTGTGTCCACTCCCGTGTCATGGTCACCTGCTGTCTTTCTTTGTGTCAATTGCTGCCCCTCCCCGCGGGGACCCTCAGCCCTTTGTTTGGGCCCGTCCCCGGAGACTTCTGGATCCTGATCAATTCCGGGAGTCCTCGGGGAGCCTCCTGGTGGCCTGGCTGACGATCAGGTCGACACCATGGTAGATCACTGGTTTGATGAAACCTCTCGGGCTGTCGACCAGATCGCCCCTAGGCGCCTCATCCGCTTGGCTTGGACCGGGGCCAACAGGCTCAGGCTCAATCCCGAGAAGACCGAGGTGATGTTCTTTGGGAGTTCGCCATCTGGGTACGGAGGCCCTCTCCCCACCTTGGAGGGAGTTTCTCTCCAGATGGCAGATAGGGTTAGGAATCTGGGCGTGTTCCTGGATCCGGCGCTATCTCTGGATGCCGAGGTGGCTGCTATGACCCGGACCGCATTCTACCATCTTCAACAGATTGCCCAGATCCGTCCGTACCTAGACGGCGACTCCCTGAGAACAGTGGTTCAGGCGCTGGTGATCTCGAGGCTGGACTATTGCAACGCCCTCTACATGGGGTTGCCCTTGACTCTCCTCCGGTAACTGCAGCGGGTACAAAATGCGGCAGCCAGACTGGTGCTGGGTGCGCATCGCTCTTCCTGCTCTACGCCTTACTTGGGTTGGGGAAAGAGGTCCTGGGGATAGACATGAGTTTCAGGCTGGCCTTTTTTGTGGGGGGGGGGGGAGGAAGGTGGGGGGGAGGAGGGAGGCTTCTGAAGGTGAGCTTTGGTTTCCATCTCCACAGGCGCAGGGGAACGAGGCCAAGATTCGACGGCAGCTCCACAGACTGCGGGAGTGTGGGAAGCAGCCGATGGAGCTGTGCTGGCTGCTGGCTGGCAAAGGTAGGCAGTAGTGCCCTTAAGAAACCTGTGCTGGGGAGAGAAGGGTCTGGGGATGTTGCCCCTGTCGGAGGGGAAAGTCGGGGTTCTTCTCTTCTCACAAAGTCTCTCTGTCTCTCTCTGTTCTCCATGCAGATGACATGCTTATAGATGACCTAGAGGAGGAGGAGGAGACGGAGGAGGAGGAGGAGGCAGAGGAGTAGTAGGCAAAGGGTGAAGTGGATGTGGCACCATACAGACCATTGCTGGCAGCATGGGGGGGGCAGTGACTGGCGTAAGGTGGACTTGCCCTGGGCCCAACATCTGGAAGAGAGGAATGGAGGCAGAGCAACTCAAGGGGGGCAAGCTGGCCAGCCAGGTGACCAGCCAGCCAAACCGGGCAAGGCAAGCCTGACCAATCCGGGCACCTAAGGATAAGCTGCATGTCTCTTAAGGGCCACATTTATAATGGCCCTATGTAGATTAGTATGAGGTTTGGAGAACCCACAAACTGAATGTCCAAGGGTATCCCTAATATACTTAGTTTTAAAACAACCCATAGGGGGATACTATTCAAAGGATTCATCCTGGGGTCCCAGTTTCCATTTTGTTCCGGTGCTTTGACCGGGAGTTGGTGGCTGTGGCAGTGAGGAGCTGCCAGTCATGCGGGCCAGGGGTTTCTTCCTAGGGCCTTGGTGGTGCTCGCGGCAGTGGCAGAGTGCTGGGGGGCCCCCTCCTTCCTCTCTCCACCCCCCCCACCGCTCACATCCTCCTCCCCTTCCATCGGGAGCACAGCCATGGCGGGAGCATCGCTTCCCACTAGGTTTGGATCCGAGTGGCCCAGCATCAAGAAGGACGGTTGGAGGCGGCAGCGCGGGCAATCCCCAAGCCCATTTGCGCTCCGGTCGTGGTGCCCTCATAGATGCTGAGCTGGCCACAGGCAAAGGCGCCGTGGTCCCCCACACACCTCCCCGACAGGGAAGAGCCACGAGTGGGCCAGAGGAGCCGCCACCCCCGCTGCCCCGGACCCCACAGCCAGAGGTCAAGTGCAAAGGCAGAAGCCACAGGCAGAGCCTGTGCGCCCACCAAACCGCCCAAGTCCAGCTTCTGCTCCTGGGTTTGGTCTGGCTGTGGGGCTCCGGATCAGCGACGGTGGCGGCTCCTCTGGCCCACTCATAGCTTTTGAAACTTGGGGAGGCGCACGGGGGACCTGATTCTGCATCTTCCTTGCGCACAGGGCAGCATCTCGCCATAGCGAGGCTGAGACGGAGCCTTCCAAAGAGGCACCCTGGGTATAGCGAGATGCCATCCGGTGCACTAGGAAGATGCAGACTTCATTCCTCCGCACACCTCCATGAGCCCCACAGCCAGAGGCCAAGCCCAGAAGCAGAAGCTGCAGGCAGAGCCTGGGCGCCCACCATAGCACCCAAGTCCGGCTTCTGCTCCTGGGCTCGGTCTAGCTGGGGGCTCTGGGACAGTGGCGGCGGTGTGTCCCCTGGCCCACTCGTGGCTTTTCAAATTCGGGGAGCTGTACGGGGGACCTGAGTCTGCAGCTTCCTTGCACACAAGTCAACATCTCGCCATAGCCAGGCTGAGACGGAGCCTTCCAAAGAAGCAGCCTGGGTATAGCGAGATGCCATCCGGTGCACTAGGAAGATGCAGACTTCATTCCTCCGCACACCTCCATGAGCCCTACAGCCAGAGGCCAAGTCCAGAAGCAGAAGCCGCAGGCAGAGCCTGGGCGCCTGCCATGGTGTTCACCATGGCACCCATGTACGACTTCTGCTCCTGGGCTCGGTCTGGCTGCAGGACTCCAGGACAGTGGCAGTTGCAGCTCCTCTGGATCACTCGTGGCTTTTGAAACTTGGGGAGTCTCACGAGGGACCTGAGTCTGCAGCTTCCTTGCACACAAGTCAACATCTCGCCATAGCCAGGCTGAGATGGAGCCTTCCAAAGAAGAAGCCTGGGTATAGGGAGATGCTCCCTGGTTTGCTAGGAAGCTGCAGAATCCATTCCTCCACACGCCTCCGTGAGCCCCACAGCCAGAGAGCCAGCCCAGAAGCAGAAGCCGCAGGCAGAGTCTGGGCGCCCACCATAGCACCCAAGTCCGGCTTCTGCTCCTGGGCTCGGTCTGGCTGCAGGGCTCCAGGACAGCGTCGGTGGCAGCTCCCCTGCTCCACAATTGGCATTTCCCTGTCAGGGAGACGCGCGGGGACCTGACAGGGATTTGACCAGACTTTGGTGCCTTTGCCTCTGGCCAGTCCACTCCATTTCTATGATGGCACCATGACCGGAGTTCGATGCTGAGCCACTCGCACCCAACCTCGCGGGAAGCGATGCTCCCGCCATCGCTGTGCTTCCCATGGAACAGGAGGAGGAGGAGGAGAGCTGGTGGGGTGGAGAGAGGAACAAGGGGGCCCCCCAACACCCAGCACTGCCACCAGCACCATAAAAGACTGGGAGGAAAGGGAAGAAACCCCTGGCCCTCAGGACTGGCAGACCCTCACTAATTATTGAGATCGCTAGCTTCAATTCCAGGCTAGGAATGTCTGCCTGCCCACCAGGCAGCTCACCAGGCCCGGAACATGAGGCCACCCACAATCTCCGTCTGCCTTCCAGCCTCCATTCCAGTCCAGGTGCCACTCTGCCTTCCCACCTGGCCAGCAACATCAGGCCATGCTGCCAAGCCAGTCTGCCTCCCATCCATCCACTCCGTCTGCCTTCCAGCCTCCATTCCACTCCACGTGCCAGTCTGCCTACCATCCATCCGCTCGGTCTGCCTTCCAGCAACCATTCCACTCCAGGTGCCAGTCTGCCTTCCATCCATCCGCTCCAGGTGCCAGTCTGCCTCCTGTCCCTCTGCTCCAGCTGTCAGTCTGCCTGACCACATATTATTATTATTATTATTATTATTATTATTATTATTATTATTATTATTATTATTATTATTATTATTATTATTATTATTATTATTATTATTGTTGTTGTTGTTGTTGTTGTTGTTGTTGTTGTTGTTGTTTGTTGTTGTTTGTTGTTTGTTGCTGTTGTTGTTTGTTTTACTAAAATTGACCACTGTTAGCATCACCCAAATTCTGAGACCCTAAATATTTTTATACTTATATTTACAGAGCTTTAAATCTGTGCGTGTATGTAAATCTGTGTTCTGTTTTAACTCTGATTGCTAATAAACCTTTAATGTTTTAACTTTTATGTGGCGTGTGGCAGTCACATTATTGGTACCACTAACCACAAAACCTTTCACCAGGCAGCCAAATCAGGCAAGCCATCCGAGTCTGATTGCCAGCCCTCTCCCTCCCCATGGTCACCCCACCGAGAATCTGGAAATGGGGTTTTCCTCAGTGCCTTCCAATATTCACTGCTTCCACCTGTTTAAAGACACCTCCCCAAACACCCACACGCATACCTAAAGCCAAAACGCAATGAAGAATTTAAAATAAACCATGTGTTTTTTAAAAAACAGAATTGTGATGGTCTTTGGTGTGGTACATAGAATTTCAGTGGGTTTCTCTAAAGACCTGGAGGTGCCATTGTTTGATGAGGCGGGGCCCTATAAATAGGGGGGGGACACCCTGGTGGGCTACCTGAGACCCCACTCCAGAGATTGTCGGCTGGGGCCTCTTTGAGAGAGGCCGGGAGAAGAACCAGCCTGGGTGGCCCTGATCAAGCTGCACGGTCCCCGGGCACCCTCGGAAGAAGGGAAATGGTAAATCTAGATTCTTTATCTAGAAAGCCCTGAAAAGGGTCACCGGAAGTTGGAATTGACTTGATCACACACACACACACACACACACACACACACACACACACACACACACACACACACACACACACACACACACACGAGAGAGAGAGAGAGAGAGAGAGAGAGAGAGAGAGAGAGAGAACTAGAATAGAACTGTATCCACCATAACCACAGATAGACATCTCTGTTTATATGATCTTTGTTCCCAATTAGAGTTATTTTACTTGGCGGGGGGGACATAATGTGTTTGCATATCATACCAGATAGAAACATTATCCAGAGTTCAACAGATTTTCTTGAAACAAACACACAAACAAACAAACAAACACAGAGGACCTAGTCCTGGTTCTGAGGTCCTGCTCCCTTTCCTGTGCGAAGGAGTCCAGAAGAGGAAGACTCCCCCCCCCACATCTGAATTGCAGCACGGCTGCAGTTCACAATTTGAGGTGGGGGCTGGAGTTGGGGTTGGGGGTGTTACTGGTCCTAAAAGTTACGTTTTCTTGGGTGGCCCACCGAGGAGGGTGGCATTCCGGTGGAAGGCAGGCACCTGAGGAGTGGCGTAGGCGGGGGGGGCTGTGCCAGGGTGGGAGAGGGCAGAGCTGCTGCCATAGCGTGCCGTCGTAAGAGGCCGGGCAGTGGACGAAGCTGGTGCCCAGCGGTGGGCAGAAGTCCGAGGGCTGCACGGAAGCTGTCAACAACGGGGCCGGGAAGGCAGGGATCAGGAAGGGGCTGACGGACAGAGATGGGATCAGAGAGGGCAGCTGTCCCTTGAAAGGCTCCTCGGGGCGACTGATGTTGAAGGGAAGCCTCACCATCATTTGTCCATGTCTTGGACCCTGGGGCATGGGAGCCACCGGGAAAGCCGGGCTTGCCCCCATGGCTTTGGTTTCGCTACTCATTGAGTGCCGCTTGGGAAAGGGCTGTGCTCCACCCCACCTGTCGGGTCCAGGTCCTTGACAAAAGAGGAGACGGCCTTCAGCTTCTTCCCAGGCATGTACAAGTCCTCGTCCGCTGCCCTCCTCTTCTGCCCCGTGCCTCCCGCCTCGCTCTCAGGAAGGGTCTGGTCGGAGGAGCTCTTGGCCACTTGCAGGCTCACCTTGGCCAAGATGGTCATGAGGGGCCCCAAGAGAGCCTGACGTGGGGAAACGGGGAGGGCCCCATCATGCCACTGGGGCTCCAAGAGGAGGAGGAGGAGGAGGAGGAGGAGGAGGAGGAGGAGGAGGGTGCCAGTGGCTTCCGGCTGAGGTCTTCTGCCTGGTCCTCGGGACCCTCCTCCCTCGTTGGAAGGAGGCCACCCGGAGCCATCTTCTTTCCACTCTGCTGATAGGAAGGCAAGGACAAGCCCGGGGTGTCCCTCAATGCAGGAGAGGACTCCATTGGTCCACAGGGATGATGGCAGTTCCTGGGTTTTGGTACATCACTTCTGGATGCATAGAAAGAGCCACTGAAGACAGGTGGGACCATTGAGAGGTGGGACCATTGCTTTCTTGGGAGGAAGATGGTTGTCTTTGAGGAGCACCTTCAAGGGTCCTTCTTTCCCCTTTGCAGCCTGAGAGGAACCAGACGGGCCGCCCTCCACCACCTCCACCTTCTTTGGTGCTTGTTTCTGACAATGGCTGCTCAACCACGTCGCTGTTTCTGGGTCTGGCCCAGAGATATCACGCTTTCTGATCTTCTTGTACGCCGGGCAATGGCTGAGGTGTTTCCCGTGACAGGAGAGGGCTTCATCCTTGCTGACCTGAACCAGAAGCTTCTCCTTGGCCAAGGGTGACATGATGCCGTGGGTCCCATTGACACAGAAGCTGGAGAAGAGCCGCTTGTAGGTCTCAGAGCAGCTGTGGGCCCGGCAGTTGCCCTGGCAACTGTTGGCAGCCTGGGGTTCTGGTATCTCCGGGCCATTTGTAATGGAAAGGCAGCCTCCAGGGTGTCCTTGGGTTTGATTTGGCTCCAAGACAGGGGTCGTGATTAGGGATTAATCCATTTTCAATGCATTCCAATGAGAAATTTGTACAAAGGAAAATTTGCTTTACAGAATTTCATTGGGAACAAATTCATTCCTTTATGCAAGGTACCACTGTACTGTAAAAGTAAAAGCAAATTAAAATGTGCAGATAAATAGACTATTTTCCACCAGAAGTGTCCAAGTTCAGTACTGGTAAATCAGGATTACCAAAAGGCCATAGACTAGGAATAGAGTCTAGGTTTCACATCATAACAATTTCAGGCAAAAATCAAATAAAAACAAAACAAAACAAAAGACAAAAAACATGTGGCACCTTAAAGACATGTTTTTTTGTCTTTTGTTTTGTTTTTCTTTGACTTTTGCCTGAAATTCTTGAAAAGACTAACACGGCTACCCTCTCTGAAACATAATAAAAAGTCAGGGTTCAATCCTCCCAGGTTCTCCATCTCCAAAGAGGCAGGCAGATGTTGGGAAGAAAACTCTTAACTTGCCAAGACCCTGAAGGACTATATCACTAGCTCTGGATGGAGAACGAGTCTGAGCTGGCTGGTACCACATGATCTGTATTCAAACACGGGGAACTTGGGTCTCCCATTCCTGATCAGTGTTGTTGTTGTTGTTTTTTTTTTTTTATTAACATTTTTATTAAAGAATTTAAAATACAAAAGAAAAAAGAACATATTCAAAACATTACCCATATAAAGTCAATCTATCACTAAAGTTCGGCTTCCCTCTGTTCTTCTTGCGGTTTTAACGTTGCTCATCTCCCAGCCTTCCTTTCCAACGAACCCATTCTATATACTTATAGAAAAGGTTCTAAAAGTAGGTAATAGTCCTTCGAGTTCTATCCTAATCCGGAAAGAGTCTTTAATTCATTACAGTTGATCTCCATGTAGTTCTTAAATTTTTGCCAATCATTTTGGAACCTCTGGTTGTCTTGATCCCTCAATCTGCAAGTCAGTCTGGCCATCTCTGCAAAGTCCAGTAATTTCGCCCTCCATTCATCCAAAGACGGTATATACGTTGTCTTCCAATTCTGGGCCAGGAGCATTCGTGCCGCTGCTGTTGCATATAAAAATAACGTCCTGTCTGCTCCTTTAATTTCATTATCCACCAACCCTAACAGAAAAAGTTCAGGTCGTTTTGGGAATGTACACTTTAACATCTTTTTGAGTTCATCATATATCCATGCCCAATACTCCTTCACTTTCTCACAAGTCCAACCACATATGATAAAAGTCACCTTGTTTCTTTTTACATTTCCAACAATAATCATCTTTCATCCTGTACATCTTTGCTAATTTCGTTGGAGTAATATACCATCTATACATCATTTTCAACAAGTTTTCTTTTATTAAAGTACATGCGGTAAACTTCATATTCTTTTTCCACAATCTTTCCCACACATCTAACTCAATATTATGACCCAAATCCATAGCCCATTTTATCATACATTCTTTGACTTGTTCATCTTTTAAATTCAACTCCAACAAAAAAATTATATAATCTAGTCAACAATTTCTTTTTGGGCCCATAATTATGGTTTGAAACTTGGATTCCTTCTCTCCAAATCCAGACATCCTTCTGTCTTTCTGAAAAGTGTCGTGTAACTGATAGTATTGAAACCAACCTGTTAACCTCTCTTTTAACAGTTCATAAGATTTCAGTCTTGGGCCTTTTTCTGAGAAGAATAACACATCCCCATATGTGATCCCCACTCCTTCTGCATCTTTCCTTTTGATCGCCAATGCTTCAATCGGAGATAACCACCTCGGGGTGTGTCTCTCTAATAAAGGTTTCAATCTTTCCCAGACTTGAAGTAATGACTTTCTAATTACGTGATTCATAAAACTTTTATGTACTTTCACTTTATCATACCAAAGATAAGCGTGCCAACCAAATCTATTGTCATGACCTTCTAAATCCAAAAGATCTCCATCAACTAAAGTTATCCATTCTTTTATCCAACCGAGGCAGGCCACTTCATAATATAATCTCAGGTCTGGCATGGCAAAACCTCCCCTTTCCTTAGCATCTGTTAATAATTTAAATCTTATTCTCGGTCTCTTGCCTTGCCAGACGAATTTAGACAATATCTTCTGCCATTCCTTAAAGTGGCCTGTCCCTTTAATTATTGGGATCATTTGAAATAAAAATAACAACCTTGGTAGCACGTTCATCTTTATCACCGAAATTCTTCCCATCAATGACAGATTCAGTCTATTCCATGTTTCCAAATCTCTCTTAATCAAATTCCAAACCCTAATGTAATTATCCTCAAAGAGATTCAAGTTCGTAAGAGATAAATTAATTCCCAAATATTTAACTTTTTTCACAACTGAGAGAGCAGACAATTTTTCAAATTCTTCCCTATCTTTCTTAGTTACATTTTTCAATAAAACCTTTGTCTTATTCTTATTCAGTTTGAAGCCAGCTAAATTACCAAATTCTTCGATTGCCTTCATCACCTCAATAATACTTTCTTTAGGATTCTCTAATGTCAAAACCAAGTCATCAGCAAATGCTTTTAGTTTATATTCCTTATCCCCCACACTTATACCTTTAAATGCCCCCATATCTCTCAGTTTAACTAACAATACTTCCAATACTGTAATAAACAACAACGGAGACAATGGGCACCCTTGTCTTGTACCTTTCCCAATCGGGAAACTTTCTGTTATCACATTATTAACCAATAAACTTGCTTTCTGTTCATTATATATTGCATTAACACCATTCCAGAACTTTGTTCCCACTGCCATATATTCCAAATTCTTCTTCATAAATTGCCAGGAAACATTATCAAAAGCTTTTTCAGCATCAATAAATATCAGAGCAGCTTGTTTCTCCTTCCTGACTTCTAGATATTCTATTATATCAATTATATTTCTCATGTTATCTTTCATCTGTCTGCCAGGAAGAAACCCCGCTTGATCTTTATGTAATAATTCATTTAGCACCCTTTTTAATCTATTGGCTAAAACATCGGCAAATAATTTATAATCTCCATTCAAAAGGGAAATAGGCCTATAGTTTTTGACATCCGTCGCATCCGAGTTCTCCTTTGGGATCAATGTTATATATGCCTCCTTCCAGGTATTAGGTATAACTCCTTTTTCTAACACTTCATTCATCACCTCGACCATTATTGGTAACATTTCTTCTGACAGTTTTTATAATATTTTGCAGTCAGGCCATCTGGACCCGGTGATTTTCCTAATTTCGCCCTCTCTATTGCACTTTGTACTTCATGTGGGGTGATTTTCTCACTCAATATCGACAATTGGCTTGTTGAAATTTTCCCCAATCCATTTTCTCTTAAATATCTATCAATCTGTTCCGGATCCTCTTTTTCTTCATATATAAATCGCTATAGAAATTCAAACACCTTTATAATTTCTCTTGGGTCTTCCACTAATTTCTTATCTATTACTAATTTGTTCACCACCTTTTGTTTTTGCTTCCATTTAAGTTGCCAGGCCAACAGTTTCCCTACTTTATTTGCCGATTCAAAGTTTCTTTGTCTCATCATCTTAACCTTCCATTCAATTTCTTGATTGATAACCATTGACAACTGGGTTTGGAGCATCTTTAATTTTTGAATCCATTTCTGTTCCTTTGGTTTTTCCACCAATTTTCCCTCTGTCTCCACCATTTCTTTTAGGATCTCATATTTCTTTTTTTCTTTCTGTTTCTTCTGATATGAATTTCTTTGAATAAAGAGACCTCGCATGACAGTGTTGTTGTTGTTGTTGTTGTTGTTGTTGTTGTTCTTCTTCTTCTTCTTCTTCTTCTTCTTCTTCTTCTTCTTCTTCTTCTTCTTCTTCTTCTTCTTCTTCTTCTTCTTCTTCTTCTTGCTGTTGTCCCATGCCTTCAAGAGAATCTTGCCTTCTCATGTTGTGCCCTAAGTAGGACAGACTCAGTTGCAACCTTTATGCCTCCAGAGAGGGAGAGCGTTCAGGCTTGATTTAATCCAGCACCCACTAGTTTTGTCTTTGACGGTTACTTCACATCCATTCTTGTCCCAGGAGAAAGTTCGTTGCATGTTGAAGTTGGTCACGGTCACGTGGTCTTCTTCCAGTTCTGTCCCTGTTCCCATGTACGCATGGGCGTGATGGATGGTACCGGCATGACTGTTACCACATGTCTTCGTTCCGTGAGGGTCAGATGACTTCACCACCATCCCTGCTCCAGTCTAATTTTGGCATCTTCATATTTCAGCCTCCAGGTGGCTGAACCCAACGGCCAGCACCACGCCCTTCCAGGGAAGACAGCTGCCCATGCCGCGGTCACCAAAACACACTTCGCAGCCATGAGGCACCAACAGTGAATCGATATATTTTATTTTCCAGAGTATATAATGATGATAAAACAAAAGCACTCTGTTTTTCAATGGGACAGGGTGGGAGTGGGGGGTGAGAGAGAGCCATGCCCCACTGTGTTATTGTCACTTTTTGGTCGGACCTGAACGTTCCCGGTGTGCTTGTTACACAGTTTGGAAAGCATGCTAGCAAGGGGACGATGGGAGCAAGAGTTCTAAACAGGTGCTGTCCTAAGATCCAACTCCTGCTTCTGAACTTTAAAAAGAGATTTTCTCTGAAGTTTGTTTTCTGTTTTGTTTGGGAGATTTTTTTTTTTATGAGAAAGAGAGGCACATGAAGAGAGCCGCCACACTTCCACGACGTGGCTCCCTGAGGTTCCGAGTTCCATGTTCCACCCACTTTCTTGAACGCTTCCCACGGGAGGAGGGCCATATCAGACGGGGCTTCTTTGGGCGATGGGCCATCCCGCGGTGGTCGACAGTCACCCCCCAAACATGCATGCAAGCAAAGCACAGCGTGAAGGGAAGACCTGCCCACGGGTGGTTAGGGTTCCACTGCTCAGGTCCTTCCCAAAAGAATCCTGGGAGTTGTAGTCTGAAGAATCTGCAAAAGAGCTCCGATACAGATGCCAGAACTCTCAAGGGAAACAGAAGGGCCAGGAAACCAGGGTCTGTTGCTTAGCTGGGAAAAGTGACTTTTCTACTGTAGCTCCCAGTATCCCCATGGCGTAGTGGTTAAATGCCTGTCCTGCAGGTAAAACTGTGCTCACAACCTGAGGTTCAATCCCAGGTAGCAGGCTCATGGTCGACTCAGCCTTCCATCCTTCTGAGTTTGGTAAAATGAGTACCCAGCTTGCTGGGGGTGGGGGGCAATGTGTAGCCTGCATACTGCAATTAAACTGTAAACTGCCCAGAGACTACTTGAAGTGGTATGGGGCAGTATATAAGCAGAACACTTTACCAGAATCCTCCAGAAAACCCCTATCTCTCCCCATAGCTGGGGGCTCTGTAAGTCCACTGCCAGCTCCTAAAATACCTCTAAAATACTCCCCCACCCACCCACCTGCCTGGCTAGGGACAACATCCCAAAATCCCCCAACCAACACGGGGGAAATCATCTGCCCCAGTCCCACAGCTTCAAAATCGTGCCCCTCGGGCTCTCTGGCACCCAGTTTGGAGCTGGGGGGAACCCTAGGTGGTCTCTCCCCTCCCTCAAAGGCACAGCCCAAAGATGGGGGAACAGCCCACCCAAAAGCCGGTGAGCAAATAACCACAATTTTGGAGCTGGGAGCAGCCCCAAACAATGCTGAAATAGCTGCAGCAACAGCTTAAAAAAGAAAAACAGCTATCCTGCTGGCATAAAAAAAAACCACAGCTAACAACAAAGCTAACAAAAATAACAAGAAAAAATGCGGCAGTGGCAGAGGGGAGCGTCCTCCGCCCGCCTTCTTGCCGGATTATAAATGCCTGATAGGGATGTACTGTTAGGGAAAGGGTAATGCTGTCCAAAGTTATGAAGACTGCAGAGAGGATAATTGGGTGTACTCTTCCTACTTCAGATCACTTGTATGTGTCAGTTTGTTAGCTATATCAGGCCTGCACAATGCATCGACCACGGGCAACTGGTAACCCGCAGGGTGCTAAGAAGTCGCCCGCCAGGTCCCTGCCCACCTGCCAACCTGGGGGAGCTTCTCCATTGCCACCAGTGCTGCAGAGTTTGATGGGTGGAGAATGGAGAATGGGCGCTCCTCCTCCTCCGCCACCGCCGCAGAGCTTGGGGTGGGTGGGTGGGAGTGATTGGGCACTCCTCTTCCTCCTCTGCCAGCCCTATGGAGCTTGGTGGGGGGGCGAGCAGGCGCTCCTTCTCCGCCACCGCCAGTGCTGCAGAGCTTGGTGGGTCATGGGGGGAGCGCGAGCAGATGAGACTGCCCCAATCCATTTGGGGATCATTCCCTCATTTATCCAAATGACCGAAGAGTCTTTCAAACGACTCAGTCCACAAAGGGTATCCTGACAGATGGAATCTTTGTATAAGGTTTTTGATCCAAAAGCTTCTTTTCTCCAGAAGCATCCAACGCCTACTTCCATTGGAGTGGCCAAATCCCAGGTTCAATCTTGAACCCGACAAATCCCAGTCCCCCCTTCTAAAGAGGGTTAGAAATACAACATCGCTGCAAGGAACATCTACTTCTTCGCTGCTTTCTCTACAAAAATTTTAATTATCAAGGAGCAATGGGCACTTACCAATGGGAATTGCTGACCCATCTCCAACAGCTCTTGGAGTTTTTACCAGAGGACAAAAAAGGTGATGCTTCTTCCATCTTCAATGAATCCATGGCCTTAGCTGCACAGCAGATGCGCTCTGCCTACCACGTTTTTGACTGTACCACCAACGTTCTAGGCTCTTCGGCGGCCCTCTGGCAACACACCTGGCTTAGATCCACATGGCTTTCTGATGACAATAAGGCCAGAATCGAACAACTTCCATTTGATGGTGAAGGCCATTTCATACCTCCACTGATGATATTATGGAGGACAACCAGAAGAAGAAAACGACAGCCAAATGCCTCAATGTCACTCCACAGGCCACTCAACGCTCCTTTCATTTCCCTTGGAGGAAACCTACTTACCAAGGGCCCTACCAATCCCGTTTCTCCAAACTTCAGTTCAGGGATCGAAAGTCCTGTCCCTGGACCTACACCGCTTACCCAGCGTCAAGAAACAAGAAGTCCCAAGCCACCTCTTCCCAATCATTTAGAGGTCAAGATAAGAAATCCTGAGACTTCTGACTTTCCAAACGACATTCGTTTGGCTCTATTTCTCCCCGCAGGGAAGAACATTACCTCCGACTGATGGGTTCTTTCCATCATAGACCACGGTTACCACCTGGAGCTTTTCTCCAACCCTCCTCTCAAAAACTTCATCCTGACAGACCTGTCTCCTTGCCTTTACGAGGAAGTATTTTCCCTCTTAAGGAAAGGAGCCATCCAATGTATTTCCCAGGACATGAAATATCTCGTCCACTACTCAAGATACTTCATTGTTCCAAAAAAGGACAAAAGTCTTCATCCTATCCTGGACCTAAGACATTTAAATCAATACACACTCCCTACAAAGTTCAGAATGGCTCTGGTAGCAGGTTATCTAAGAACTTGCGGATATGTATTTTCCCATATCTTGACGACTGGCTTGTGGTGTCGCCATCAAAAGAAAAAGCCCAAAAGGACATTCATTTCTTCCTGTATACCTTGGATACTTTGGGCTTGCAAATCAATGTGGAGAAGTCTCATCTTTGCACAGAACAAAGACTCACCTACATCGGAGCTGTTCTTGACTCTTCCCTGGCTCCTGCCTTCCCACCATCGCACCGTCTGGAAGACATAGCTTCTCTCGTCCCTCTGTTTCAGCCTTACCAAAAATTTACCAGCCCAAGTTGTTCAAAGGCTGCTAGGACTGATAGCATTCACAACTTCGGTGGCTAAAAGAATCCTGGTACCTAATCTTCTTTGACTGGATTCAGGATAATCCAAGCTCCTTGTGTCACACCGGAGCTCGCCCATCAACTCCAGTGGTGGCTACACAGCCGCAGTTTGCTTACCGGTAGCCCCTTCTGACCATTTCGACCTACCGTACAGGTAGTCACAGATGCCAGTATGCAAAGTTGGGGAGTGGCCTGCAACCATCTAAGCATAGACGGGACATTGTCCTAGAGTCAGAGAAGTACCTCCACACCAACCACTTGGAACTCTTAGCCGTCATCAAGGCATTCAAGACGTATCTCCGCCTCTTATCTGGACAGGAAGTGCAGGTGGTCACCAACAACACGACCACCATGCACGACATAAACAAACAGGGCGGAACCCACTCCCAAGGTCTCCTGCTGTTAACTGTTGAATTCTGGGAATGGTGCATGTGGCATTGCTTCTTCCCCAGAAAAGAGAATGTTGCAGATCGCCTCAGTAGGACCACTTCAACCTCCCACAAGTGGGAACTTCACCAGGATGTCTTCCAGTCTATAGTCCGCCACTGGGGAGCCCCAGAACTGGACATCTTTGCCACACCAGAGAACAAGAAATGCACCACGTTCTGCTCGTGGGCAGGGAAAGGCCACAATTCCTCGGGGGACACCTTCATGTTTCAATGGACCACCTGTCTTCGTTATGCCTTCCTTCCCATACAACTTGTCCTACATGTGGTGACCAAGATTCGACATGACAGGGCCAACATGATCTTGATAGTGCCCTGGTGGCCGTGGCAACCATGGTTCTTGACTTTGCTCAACATGGCGTCTGACTACCTAACTCTATCTCGTTGGCCAGACCTACTTTCCCAGAATGGAGGCCAAATTCTCCATCCTAATCTCTCCCGCCTACATTTAATGGCATGGAGGATAGAGAGAGAGTTAATGCTATCCTCTCTGTTGCCCGGAAACCCTCCACTCTCCACCTCTACACCTACAAGTGGAAAAGGTGTGCTTCCCATGCTGCAAGGAATGTTTTTTCACCATATTCCCCCCACCCCCATTGCCAGCTGTCCTGCAGTACTTACGTTATTTCAAACGTACTGGACGTACCTTGTCTTCTTTATGGGTACACCTTTTGGCTATAGTAGCCCACCAGCCAGAAGACTCCCAAACTGCATCCTTCTTTCGTCACCCTACCCTGAAAAAATTCACAAGGCCCTTCAGAATACTTTTCCTGTTAGAAAACCCATTTCCCCTCAGTGGTCCACTCTCCTGAATTCTCCAAAGTTTAATACACCCACCCTTTGAACCACTGGCTACTTGTGACCTACATTTCTTGACCTTCTAGACGGTCTTTCAGGTTGCCATCACTTTGGCCAGAAGGGCTACTGAACTTTGTGCACAATCTATTGTTCTTCCAACCTCCTTCCTGAATCCCTCTACTCCTGCAAAAAAAGGAATTTCACGTTGGATGTACGGAGGGCTCTAGCTTTCTACACATCCCGCACTAGTCTCCTGCGTAAAACCCAGAAATTGTTTATCTGTTATGACCCTAGTAAGGCATGTCCAGACTTCGGCCCTCCAGATGTTTTGTACCACAACTCCCACAGTCCTTTGCAACTGTGCTAAATCACTTTAAATTATTCCACCTGTGCTAAATCACTTTAACCTTCTAGTGATTTCTAATCCCTTACACTTGTGGCTAACATCATGACACTGCATTTTGACTGACTCCATTTTACAAATTCTCTGTTCAATCTGTTAAATATACATTACATACATTTTGTCAATTCTAACATATTATGACAAATACCTGGCAGAGTGGATCTTCCAGAGATTCGTTTCTGGGCCCTATTCAAGTTGCTGGTTATGACCTTTAAAGCCCTATACAGCTCAGGACCAGGTTATCTAAGAGACCACCTTCTTCCATATAATCTGGTCCGCTCCCTTCGGTCATCAGAGAAGGCCCTTCTATGAGTACCACCACCCAAGGAAGTGCGAGGGGCGGCGGCAAGAAATAGGGCCTCCTCAGTAGTGGCACCAATACTATGAAACTCCCTCCCCTTTGAGTTAAGAATTGCCAACTCCCTTGAAATATTCCAGCGAGGCCTTAAGACTTACTTATTTAGGCAAGCCTTCTGAGCCTCCAGCCTTTACAAATTTTTATAACATCTTACTTTTTTAGTCTTATTGGCTGGGGAGCTTTTTAAACTCTGCTGCAGCTATTGTTTTTAACCTTGTTTCTTATTGTATTATATTGTATAGTATTTTTATAGTATTTTATAGGTATTGTGTTATTTTTATATTACATTGCTTTTGTTGTGCTTTTTTGAATTTGTTGTAAGCTGCTTTGGTTCCCTTTGGGGAGAAAAGCGGCATAAAAATAAAGTTGTTGTTGTTGTTGTTGTTGTTGTTGTTGTTGTTGTTGTTAATCTACTGAGGCTCGAACTACTAGAATGTCGCGGGGGCTCTCACTCTGGGTGGCCACGCCCAGGGAGGCTAGGAAAATGGTAACCCACAACCGAACCTTCTCTGTGGCTGGCCCTTCACTTTGGAATTCTGTCCCGATTTAGTAGTGCCTTGCACAGTCCCTGCCTGCCTTTAAAAAAGCCTTGAAGACCTGGCTTTTCCGTGAGGCCTTTGGCAACCTTTAAATTTTCTTTATTTTTTTTTTAATTCTATTATGGCACCTCGCTAAATATCTTTTAAATATTTTTTGTTTTTAGTATTAGTACAGTTAATCTCTTTTACATATTCTATATATTCCTGTATTAGTATTTGTTATTTTCTTTTTTGTTATACTGTTGTTATTCCTGATTGACTGTTTCATTGATGCCGTTAACTGCCTGGAATTCCTTTGAAAGACGGGCGGCATAACAATATATAAATAAAATAAATAAATAGACTGCTAGCCACGAATCGGGGGAATGGCCCCCAAACTTAAGATCAATGGGGCCTTCAGGCTCATTGGGGCCTGCACAGACCTGACCTCAGCAACCCTGGAATCTCGGACATGGACTTGAGATGAGATTATGGAGCCCTGATGGACGGTAGGCTGCTAGCCCCAAACCAGGGGAAAGGACCTCTACCTTAACATCACAGAGGCCACGGGAGCCACTTGGGCCACCACAAATCTGACCTCTGCAGCCCGGCGGTCTCGGGTCTGGACTTTGGGACATTGGAGGGGACCATTGGGCCCTGGCAAGGAGCTGCTAGTCCTGAACTGGGAAGGAAAGCCCAAATCTTAACATCTTAGGGGCAGGGAGCCTCCCTAGGTCCTGCCTAGACTTTCCTCCTAGAACCCTAGAAATCCACCTGAATGGATTGTGATGGCCTGGTGGTGGGTTACTGGTCTTGGGCTGAGGAAAAAAGGCCCTGCTAGGAATTCACCTGTTGGACACTTGAGGCCAGGGAGCCTCAGCCAAAGACGGAGACTTGCCGGAATGGACTTACCTGGAAGGTTTCAACAGACACTTGCAGCATCTCACTGCTGCCTGGAGGTTGAAGTGGAATTCCCAGTTGTCAGGCCCCTGCCAGAACTGTTCCAGAAACTAAAAAGTTAATGCCTGAAGAAGCCCCAGATGGGGTTTCAGGGCTGTCAGTTACTGGAGCAGCTGCACAGGAGAGTGACTCAGCATCTTCAGGGGATTCTCCACCCCCACAGAGGGATGCTTGTAGAAGGCAGCAAAGACTTACAACCAGGAGAAGCAGAGACAAGCTTTATCTGAGCCACCAAGGTCTACATTTAGGGAGTCCTGAGTTTTGACAGGGTTAGTTTCTGGGGAAGTTATGTTGCTCTCTGGAGACATAAATTAAGCATTCAGGACTGAGGCAAATTGTGGGAGCAAGGATAGGACAACTTGCTACTTCTTTCCTGCTTGATCCTTGTTCCTGCTTGGCATGACCCTGGACCTCGTCTCTCTTGGCTCTGGACTTTCTCAGTGGATCTGGCGTAAGCTACCATTAGCATTCTGGCTTTGACCCCTGGACTGTTTATCTGGGACTCTGCTTTGCTCTCTGAATAGGCGTGACCTTGCTATAGGTTTCCTGGATGCTGATTTACTTCTGATTTGCTGTAGAGGGGTTTGGCTCTGAGTTTCCAGTAAAAGCCTGAACTTACCTGTGTGTGTGAGTCTGTGGCTCATGACACCAGTGGCCTAAAGTTTTGATTGTTAGTTCTCTGGATTCCTTCTCTTTTTGGTTTGCAAAATGATGCATGTGTATTGGTTCTCTTTTGAATTTCATGGGGTCAAACAATGTTGCACCCAAAAGGACCACCCCAAGCAGGTGTGTATGTGTGTGGCGGCTTCCCAGACACACAGCCTGGCCGCTGGCATGTACCAGAAGGCAAAGGCACAGGATGAAGCATGAGAAGCGAGAAGCCTCTGGACCAGCAGGAGGAGGCAAGGGCTGTCTGGAAGATGTTGCTTCAGGCCTTTCTGACGGCTTCGCTTCCCTTCGTGCAACTGAGCATCCCGTAAAACCGAGACCCTGCCTGCCAGCCACCCAGCCTGGGGGGATTTTATCATCCACCTCATGACTGTCTCATGATCTCTTGTCGGCGTCCTGGTTTTGATGTATTTCTATACAGCAACCTTTTTCCAAAAAGGAACTCAGGGCGGTTTCCAATAAAAGCAGTTAAAACACAGATAAAACAACAGGTCCCAAGCCTTTCTAGGAAAGTTACGGAGAGGGTAGCCGGGTTAGTCTTTTCAAGAATTTCAGGCCAAAAATCAAAGAAAAAGAAAACAAAAGGCATGGGGTGCACTACCAAACTGAAGGCTTAATGTTGTCCCCTCTTAAAGACAAGATGGCCTAGAACAGTGATGGCGAATCTTTTAGAGACCGAGTGCCCAAACTGCAATTCAAAGCCCACTAATTTTGTTTGCAAAGTGCCAAAACAGTAATTTAACCTGTATACAGGTGGCTATGAAGGGGCAATGTCGGGTGCCCACAGAAAGGACTCCGAGTGCCACCTTTGGCACCGGTGCCATAGGTTCGCCATCACTGGCTTAGAAAGCTAAAAATGCCTTCAGTGAAAGACATTCAGGGATGAAGTACAAGATATTTAAGAGAAGTAAAAAGGGCAAGCTCATCCTACTTGTGGAACATATTTATTATTTATTTATTATTTCCATTTATATACCGCCCGACTTTCCCAAAGGAACTCTGGGAGGTGAACAACCAGAAACAAAATATAAGCAGAAGTAACAAAGCCAACAACAAAATTAAGATTGGTAGAAACAAGATGGCGGCGGCAAGCAGTGGGCTAACCAACAGGTCAGGGAGGGGGAGGATTGGACACCGTAAAGCCCCTGATGGATATTTCAGCTCAGCATGGGAAACTTTTACTAAGGAATTAACATCACTCAGAAAAGGCCCCCGTTTTGAGATCTTCTCAGTTGGTATGCAGCAGTGTGCCAATCGGTGATCCCATGGTGAGAGACACCAAAGATTTGTGACAAGATTTCCCACACTTGCGACTGTGGCTCCTCTGCATCCCAGAGAAGTCATTTGCACTGGAAAGACAACTCCCTTTTCTGCATTCCTACCAATATCTGTGTGCAGTTTCTGTCTATTCTGTTCAATTCTAGTGGAAGGAAGGAAGAAGAAACTCACTAATGCACAAGGGGTCACAAATACATAGCCGGCTCCTACTGAGTATAACAAAATCACTTAACAAAGAAAGTATCCATGTACTCTTTATGAATTTAATATACAGTGGTACCTTGTATAAAGGAATTAATTCATTCCAAATGAAATTATGTTAAGCAAATTTTCCTTTATACAAATACCCATAGAAATGCATTAAAAACAGAGTGATCCCATGTTTATGTTGTACGGATTCTGCCCATAGGCGATTATGTTAAGCAAATTTCCCCTATCTCCGGAATTTTTTATGTTGTACAAATTTTTGTTATACAAGCTGTTTGTTATACAAGGGTCCACTGTACACAGTAGGACTTCTGGTTATCCTCTGGACTGGTATTGGTAGTTTCACTTTGCTGAAATTTACTACTGCCCTACATAGGGTTCACATATCTGAAGGTTCAGTTATCCAGAAGGATCTCTCCAAACTGGGGGAATGGGCTGCCAAATGGCAAATGTGTTTCAAATGCAAAGTAATGCATATTGGGGCAAAAAAAATTAAAACTATCTATCAGCTCATGGGCTCTGAGTTATCCGTGACAGATCAGGAACGAGATATTGGTGTGTTGGTGGACAGCTCAATGAAGGTGTCTACCCAATGTGTGGCAGTGGTGAAGAAGAACCAATTCGATGAGGGATTATCAAAAAGGGAATTAAAAATAAAACAGCCAATATTATAATGCCATTACACAAAATGGCAGTAAGGCCACACCTGGAATATTGTGTACAATTCTGGTCACCGCATCTCAAGAAAGACATAGTGGAACTGGAAAAGGTGCAAAGGAGAGCGACTAAAATGATTCCTGGGCTGGGGCACCTCCCTTATGAGGAAAGGCTAAAACATTTGGGGCTCTTTAGTCTGGAAAAAAGGCACCTGAGGGGGGATATGATTGAGACGTACAAAATAATGCAGGGCATGAGTAAAGTGGATAGAGGGAAGCTCTTCTCCCTCTCACAAAATACCAGAACTAGGGGACATCCAGTCAAATTGAGGGCTGGGAGAGTAAGAACAGACAAAAGAAAATATTTTTTCACCCAGCACGTTGTAAGTCTATGGAATTCCCTGCCACAGGATGTGGTGATGGCATCTGGCCTGGATGCCTTCAAAAGGGGATTGGACAGATTCCTAGAGGAAAAGTCCATCACGGGTTACAAACCATGATGGAGAAACCAGGGTACTTCAAGGGCCAGATGCAGGGGAGTGGTATCAGGAGACAGATATCTAGTCTCATGCGCTCCCAAACGCATCTGGTGGGGCCGCTGTGAGATCCAGGAAGCTGGACTAGATGGGCCTTTGGCCTGATCCAGCAGGATGGCTATTCTTTCTCGATTACAAGAACTGATGTGGGAGAATTGGTGTTTTGTTTTTTGTTTTGTTTTGTTTTTTTGGTATTCCCGTGGATTGGGCAAAGGGCTTCAGGCCACACATCTGGCTGAATGCGAGCACCCAGCCCAAGCATCCATGGGAGAGAAAGCGTCCGCAGGAAAATACAATGAAAGCTGTCAGAAAATACATTTCAAGACCATTTGATGTTTCCATCTTCCCTTCAGACGAGGGTCTAGGCCTCAGGGAAGGGGCTTCCAGAGATAAAATAGCCAAAATCCAGAATTGAAATCCAAGGACAGGGCAACGGCAGATGGTAGAGAATTTTCACACCCAGAATGAAAGGCTAAAACATTTGGGGCTCTTTAGTCTGGAAAAAAGGCGCCTGAGGGGGGGATATGATTGAGACGTACAAAATAATGCAGGGCATGAATAAAGTGGATAGAGGGAGGCTCTTCTCCCTCTCACAAAATACCAGAACTAGGGGACATGCACTCATGTTGAGGGCTGGGAGAGTAAGAACAGACAAAAGAAAATATTTTTTCACCCAGCGCGTTGTTAGTCTGTGGAACTCCCTGCCACAGGAGGTGGTAGTGATGGCATCTGGCCTGGATGCCTTCAAAAGGGGATTGGACAGATTCAATTTCAAGACAGATTGATATTTCCATTTTCCCTTCAGACGAGGGCCTAGGCCTCACGGAAGGGGGTTCCAGAGATAAAATCGCCAAAATCCAGAACTGAAACCCAAGGAGAGGGCAAATGGAGACGGTGGAGGATTTTTCACACCCAGAGTGACATTTTCTCACTCCGACCGAGGGAAGAAGGGTGTCATTTCCACTCTGTAACCTCATCTGTTTCCTAGGCCAGATACATGGATTGGTGTCTTTCTTGCCCTTTGGACATGCTCAGAAGCCACCTGTGGGCCTGCTAGCCTTTGGGAAATAGAGAGAGGCAGAGAGAACATGGCCGCTTCGGGGGGGGGGCTCCTCGCCACGTCTTTAAGCCCCTGGCCAGGGCAAAGGTTCATTATTCTTTTAATGAGTACACCTATATAGATTAATGGGTTGTATTTACCATGCTTAACTTATTATGTGTTTAATTTATTTCATTTTAATATTGTCCCCTGCCTTGGGCCCCCTGATAGATAGATAGATAGATGGATGGATGGATGGATGGATGGATGGATGGATGGATGTTGTGAGTTTTTTGGGCTCTTTGGCCATGTTCAGGAAGTTTTTTTCTTTCTGACATTTCTCCAGATTCTGTGGCTGGCATCTTCAGAGAGCAAGGAGCTCAAGGAATTAAGAATTCCCTCTGTGCTCTGGGTTACAATAAAGTGAGTGAGAGTGGGGTTTTTAAAGTTGAGGAAATTTGTCCTAGGTAGAAAAATAGGGGTCCTCATTGTATTTTGATGAAGAGATTAAGAAGTTTCAATGCAAACAGGGGTAGCAATGTTCTTGATGGGTGTCGTTAGCTGTTCTATTATGTGAATGGATCAATTTTGTGAATTGATCAATTAGCTGTTCTATTATCTGAATGGATTAATTATGTGCATGGATCAATTTTTCCTTGTGGCTTTGACCTTTTGCTTTGACCTGTCACCCTTTGCATTTAGTACTGGAAGCAAGGCTTTGCTGATTTTTAGACTTTCTTCCTTTTTGTTGAAACTGGGCTTATGTTTGTGTGGATTTCAGTGGCTTCCCTGTGTAGCCTGACATAGTGATGGGTAGTGTTGTCCAGTACCACCACTGTGTCCTGGAAGGGGATTTCATGTCCAGTTTGTTTCAGGGGGTGTGTTCAGCTACTGCTAATTTTTCTGGTTGTTTTAGTCTGCAGTATCTTTCATGTTCTTTGATTCTGGTCTGGAATTGCTACCCCTGTTTGCATTGAAACTTCTTAATCTCTTCATCAAAATACAATGACTAACACCTATCTTCCTGCATAGGACAAGTTTTCTCAACTTTAAAAACCCTAATCTCACTCACTTTATTATTGATAGGTATTGTATTTAAATATAGTTTAAATAGCCACTGCCAATAAAGGGGCTATAATCCTATATATCCAATGCACTCATATTGAAAGGAATGAATTCAATTTATGGGGTTCATTGCCGGCGTGCTAATAGCTTTGCAGAACGCAACGAGCAGTCTGAGTCTTTTTGTAGACAGAAAAGAAGATTTATTGATTGCAATCAAGGGTACTTCCACACTCTTTGCTGGTGAGAAGTCCCACCCAGAAAACGAAAGGAGATATTTTTATAAGGTTTTTCCAGCACTCTTTCCCCCTCCCATCTGCATCTTACGTCATATGCATCGGTTACACAGATCAAACATTCTTAGTCATTATTTTGCACTTTTTGGCAACAGCTAAATATTTTAATTGGAGCGTTTGTTTGAACTGACTAGTACAGAGCTCCACGGAGCTGCAAGCGTTTTATGACCCTGGGGTTTGACAAATGATGGATTGCAGGTGCTGTTGCCTCGGCTGAGTGAAGAGATAAGATTTTCTGTGGCTGGCTTAGCTATGTGCAATTAACTGTGCAAAGCTACATAGAAAAATAATTAGACCTTTAAGTCTTATCTCTGCTTTCTCAGCCAATATTATAACAGGGGCCCTTTCTCTTAAGGCTTGACCAGCGTTTGCAGGAATAAAGAATACATGTGTGAATAATAATATAAATGAAATATATATATATATATATGTATGCTTAGTAACATCATTACCTCTAAATATATAATTTGTGTGGCTTATACTTTGCAAGGCATAGCCTGAAATATCCCATATAATACAGGGTACAGCTTGGGATATAGATGGTACAGCTTGGGATATAGATTGCCATGAGGTTTGTCTATATTATGCCAGGCATAGCTTGGGATATATATTACTATGAAGCCTGTCAATATGCCTGTGGGTTACTAATACAGCTATAGGCTTTGATCCATACCCTTCACTCGCCCGTGACGCGTTATGGAAATTTACGCCAGTAAATTCTCCATAGGTTGCCCCTTGTGGCTCCTGTGATAGACTGGTAAGGGACAAAGAGACATATCAAAGGTGTATGTACAGAAGCGTGAATATTGCTTGAGCTTCCCTGCTTACCATTCATTCCCTTGGAGAGGGGTGTCATCATGCCTCAGTGATTGTTCAGTGTTCCTGACGAGAGTGTAGGCAGTGCTGCCAGGAAAACTTTTCCCACCCTGTTTTCCCAAAGGGCTTATAGGCACAGTTCAAAAAAATGAAGTATCACAACATGATTTGTGGTGTCTCATGGTGAGGGACGCATTTGAACAGGTGAATGACAAAGAAATACCCCTTAATCCACTAGGCACTTTCTAGAGTAAAATGTTAAGTTAACAGATGAAGTGTTGCCATGCTTGGGATGTAAGAAGACCCCCCCTGGTCAGACCCACAGACTGCAACGGATGGATATGTTCCATGGACCACAGCATTTAAGTTTCCCCTGTTGGAGAAATGCATCGTGGTCACAGCAGTATAAGGTAACCTCCCAGGCCATGTTGTACACTTCTCAAAGATCCCAAATTCTCAACTTTTGAAGGGGGCTGGCATAAGAATTTTTGATAATATTGTGATAGACTTGGATATCAAGATCCCCGTCCCAAAGCGATAATTAAACATGCTTTAAACAGCAGATTTGTTCATTACCTTATTTTAGGACAATCATGAAACCCAAATAAATTTGCCTGCCACAGCAGTGCACATGTGAGATATCGTGCTTGTGTGTTTGGTAGTCAGGCTGAGAACCCTGAATTCTAACAAAGCACCACACTGTAGGTTCATTTTGCAAACCAAATACTTATAAGGAAAATATGCCCTTCTTAGCCCACCAATTAAAAATGTGGGCCAGGCTACTTTGCCAGGTTTCTTCCTTTTTGCTGTCAAATGGCTTTAGACCTTGAAATATGATTAAAACAAAAATCATGACGTGATTTCCAACCTTATTTAGGTGTGTGTGGTGTGCATTCAAACTCAGATAATAGCAGGCTGTGCAGAATCACCCAGTTGTGTGTGCATTCTCAAATGATAGACATTTGCAATGATACTAAATTTATTTATTTATTTATTTTATTTATTTATTTTTACAGCTTATATGCCGCCCACTACCCAAAGGTCTCTGGGCGGCTTACAACAAGGAATTAAAACAGTTAAGACATAAAATATCAATAAATAATTAAAACATCAGCAAAACCTTATACTAAAATCATCACTAAAATTGCCATCAAAGGACCCCAGTCTATGTTGTATCAATTAAAAAACTTCTGGAACAGGAAGGTTTTTACCTGGCGCCGAAATGTCATCAATGTTGGCGCCAGGCGGATCTCACTTGGGAGGGCATTCCATAACTTGGGGGCAGCTGCCGAGAAGGCCCTTTGTCTACAAGCCATCCCTCTCACCTCCTTGAGGGATGGCTCTTTCAAGAGGGCCCCCTGGCTAGATCTTAATTGCCGGGTAGGTTCATATGGAAGGAGGCGGTCCTTCAGGTATCTAGGTCCCAAGCCGTTTAGGGCTTTATATGTCAAGACAAGCACTTTGAATTGGGCTCGGGCAGCAACTGGTAACCAATGCAGGTTATGTAGAATCGGCGTGATGTGATCTCTGGCGGCCCCACCACTCACCAGCCGCGCCGCACGATTCTGAACCAGTTGCAATCGCCGGACCGTCTTCAAAGGCAGCCCCACGTAGAGCGCATTGCAGTAATCAATACGGGATGTTACCAGCGCATGCGTAACTGTCATGAGGCTCTGCTGCGTCTAGGTAGGGGCGGAGCTGGTATATTTTCCGCAGCTGAAGGAAGGCGCCCTGGCCACCGAATCCACCTGGGCTTCCAGAGTTAGACCAGGGTCCAGAAGCACCCCAAGCTGCGGACCCTGTCCCTTAGGGGGAGTGTAACCCCGTCCAAGACAGGGAAGTGGCCCTCTAACCTGTCCGGCGAAGCACCCACTAACAGCACTTCCGTCTTGTCTGGATTGAGTTTCAATTTATTAACCCTCATCCAGTCCATTATCTGGCTCAGACACGAGTTCAGGACAGAAACTGCCTCACCTGGATTGGTGGAGAATGAGAGGTAGAGCTGAGTATCGTCAGCATATTGCTGACTCCTCAGCCCAAACCTCCTGATGACCTCTCCCAGTGGTTCCATGTAGATGTTAAACAGCATGGGAGACAGTATTGAGCCCTGAGGAACCCCATGACGTAAACGCCACGGGGCGGAGCAACTGTCCCCCAGCACCACCTTCTGACACGGTCAGCCAGGAAGGAGCGGAACCACTGCAAAACAGTGCCTCCAACTCCCAACCTGGCCAGCCTATCCAGAAGGACACCATGGTCGATGGTGTCGAAAGCCGCTGAGAGGTCCAGGAGTATCAACAGGGTTGCACTCCCCTGTCTCTCTCCCGGCAAAGGTCATCGTACAGGGCGACCAAGGCAGTCTCTGTTCCAAAACCCAGCCTGAAACCAGATTGAAATGGATCCAGAAAATCCGTTTCATCCAGCAGCGCCTGGAGCTGTCCGGCCACCACCCGCTCCAACACCTTGCCCAAATAAGGGAGGTTCGCTACTGGCCGGTAGTTACCCACCAGCCCTGGGTCCAGGTTGGTTTTTTTTAGAGTGGCCTAATTACTGCCTCCTTTAAGGCAGCAGGGACCACTCCCTCTCTTAATGAGGCATTTACAGCTTCCTGGACCCAGGTGCGAACCCCTGGCAGATCTTTCAATTAGCCAGGAAGGGCAAGGGTCGAGCAGAGTGGTGGTAGAACGGACAGATCCAAGCACCCTGTCCACATCCTCGGGTCTCAATAATTGAAACTCATCCAATAATACTGGACCTAAGCACGGCGCACTGGACACATCCCTTGATTCTGCACCAATAGTGGAGTCCAATTCCCCTGCGAATCTGAGCGATTTTTCCCTCAAAGTGAACAGCAAACTCGTCACAACGGGCTGCCGAGTGGTCCAGAACCTCATCCGTATTTCTCAGTTGAAGAAGGTCCTGGACCACCCGAAACAGCTCTGCTGGACGGCACTCTGAGGAAGCAATACGGTTTGCGAAATATTGCCTTTTCGCCAACCGTATTGCCACAGAATAGGCCCGATAATGGGCTCTAAGCTGTGTTCGATTGGACTCACAGCGGTATTTTCTCCACTTGCGCTCCAGCTGTCTCCCCTCCTGCTTCATTGCCCGCAGCTCAGATGTATACCAAGGAGCCGTCTGGGCTCTGCGCAAGGGGAGAGGGCGCTTAGGTGCGATCGTGTCAACTGCCGGGACATTTCCCTATTCCATAGGGTGACCTGAGCTTCGACAGGAGCACCGACCATATCAGACGGATAATCCCCCAGAGCTTTCAAGAAACCATCTGGATCCATCAGTCTCCGAGGGCGGATCATCTTAATAGATCCCCACCCTTGCAGAGGGTTGGAGTAGCTAATAGCCTAAACTTGACCAGGAAGTGGTCTGACCATGACAATGGAGTCAGGACCAACCCCTCCACATCCAAACCACCATCCTCCAATCCCGTTGAGAAAACCAGGTCTAGAGTGTGGCCTTTCTCATGTGTCGGGCTGATGACATGTTGAGACAGCCCCATGGTTGTCATGGCGGCCATGAAGTCCTGAGCCGCCCCGGCCAAGGCAGCCTCAGCATGGATGTTGAGGTCCCCCAGTACCAACAGTCTGGAGGTCCTCAACACCAGGTCCGAGACCACCTCCGTCAGCTCAGGCAGGGAGACTTTTGGAATGCAGCAGGGTGGGCGGTACACCAACAGAATCCCCAGTCTGTCTCGTGAGCCCAGCATACAATATAGGCCCTCTAAACCTCCTCTCAAGGAGACAGGAAGCCTGGTCAAGGAGATAGAACTCCTATAGACTATAGCAACTCCCCCTCCCCGACCTTCCGGGCGACACTGGTGCTGGACTGAATACCCAGGTGGGCAGAGTTGGGAGAGGGGAACCCCACCTTCCTCTCCCACCCAGGTCTCAGTAATGCATGCCAGGTCGGCACCCTCATCCAGGATGACATCATGAATGAGGGCGGTCTTATTTTTTTACCGACCTGGCATTCAACAACAGCACCGTGTGGCCCGTAGGTTCGCTGATATGGTCACCTGATACCTTCAGGTTGGAAGTGGAACCAGAAGACGGGATAGATGTAAGATATCTAACCTCTCTTCTCCTACGCGGGCACGTTCCACTCCCACCCCCATACCTTCCTCTACCCAGCACAGGCTCAATGGCTCCCCCCTCCATTGCCCTCCTTCCTTCCTGTTCCATCAGTTCCATTGTGAGTCCTTATCTCTATCTCAGATGGCAAGAAAATGACAAAAAATGAAATAAAACAAAACAGAATAAGGCAGATAAAAACAAACCACCCCACCATTCAGCTTCAACATCCCACCACCCTCTCCCCTTCACAAGCAAATAATAGAGGTTGGTATCAGCCCGATGCCCCTCCCCCCGCCACACCTTTCTGATGGCAAGCCAGCTAAATTGTCAGGAGAGGTAATATACATATCATGAAGGCTGAAAGAGGCATAAGACACATCTAGATGGTGCTTAGAAAAACCCACTTTGCGCCATACATTCTCATGGTAAAGTCATGAATGAGCCGTTGAAATCCGGTCAGAAATGTCCCTGTGGCTGATAGTTTACACACACACAAAAAAAATCTGCCCCGTAAACATGGGGCCAAGATTAGTTCATCAGTGTCTTTGGTGAAGAAAATAATGTAGATATAGCTACTTCATAAAGCCATTTTTTTCTTTGGTATAAAGGCTCGTGAACACCCATGGGCACCAAAATGTCTCTCATTCAATACAAATTGCATAGAAAGGCAAGTCATAATCTCTGGCACTCAATGCTTTGTGAGTAAAAAGCATTTTCAGTGGCAAAGCATGATCATTACATAAAAAGGCACATCCAGAGAGGCACTTCAGTAAGAGTTTTCACAGTGACTATCAATAATAGACAATAAACAATATCATAATAGTGATCAATAACTAACGTCCCTTTGCAAGGCTTCTAAGGCCGTGGGGCATTTTCATACTAGATCGAGCACAGGGTAATGTAAATATGTAAAGTTGCTCTGGAGCCTACCGTGCACAGGAAAAAAAAAATAAGCGCTCACTTGTCGGATGCTGGGAGGCTGGTGTGTGCGTGTGTGGCAACACAAGTTCATGGTGATCCAGGGCACGCGCACAGGCATCAATGAAGGTCTGAAAGCAGTAGTTAAACCCCAAGTCTCTGTCCCGGTGAAAAGGGGGTTAAATTGCGGACGTGAAGTCTGTTGGCCGCAATCCAAAACAAGAGTCAGTGGCTGTTTCAGACCCACTCTCTCCCCCCATAAACAAACAGAAAAGAAAAGAAAAAAGAAAAAGAAAATGAGAGGCAGGAAGACAGGATTTTAATCTGTCAACCTGAGTTGAAAGTGAATCCGCAGGCTGCTTTGGGACCCTCCGAAGTATCAAACGCACGCTGTCATCTGGGGAAGGATGGGCAAGGATGCGGTGACCACAGGTCAGGTTCATGTTGTCGCCCGCCGTCCAGGGTGAAGTCATCTAAGGCATAGGGGCAATCTACAGCAGAGGGCAGAAGGCGTCACCGGTCAGGCCTCTCTCACTCTCGGTCGCGGGGTACGGGTCACGCTGGGTGAAAAGGCTGACATCACTGGATCCTGGAGCCCACATCGATCGAACTCGCGGAGCGAAGTCATCACGAAGATGGCATCATCAAAGGCATCAAAGGCGGGGAGGGGAGGTCCAGGAGGGATGGCAGAATGGAAGGCAGGAGGGTCCCCATCTCAGCATCTACGACCGGCGGCGTCAGCTTTCCAAACCCGACCGACTCCATGATCCAAAAATAAAGAACGGGTGGGCGTTTTTCCCAGAGCAAAAGCCCGTCCTCCAGGATGTACCTGGGTAAGAGAAGAACAGACACACGACCACAAACAGACAAACACAGAACACAAACACACACAAAATGGCCCCTCAGCTGTCCTTGTGCTGCCAGGCATGGTGGTATAGTCTATCTGACAGTCTCGGAAAAAAAAAATGCCGTAAAAGGCAGATTGAGGCTTTCCTCTTCGTAAAACCAGTACGTGAAGTAAGGGGGGGGGATCTATGATGAGGACACCTCTGCACATCAGGAGATATGCACAAGTTCAGCTGGCCCCAATGAGCGCTTGCAAGGTGTAGGTGCTCAGGTGACCCTAATCAACCACAGATCCCATCCCCAAGTCAAATTGCTCTCCTACACGGGGACAACAAAAAGGTGTAGCTGGCAGAATATCCATGAGATGCAAAACAGGGTGTTTCCTCCAGCGTCTTCCCGTGTGGAAAGAGACAGACAGACAGACAGACAAACAAGCAAACACACACAAGAATGGCCAAGCAATCTGCAGATCTCCAGGTGTGATAGTGCTACATGCAGTACACTGTGTGCAGATTTCTATGGCACAGTGTAGTGCAGTCTATGAAAAAGGGCCATAGTACACAGCTACACTTCAGTAGTTTTGCACAAGTTCAGCTGGAACAATATTCCATAGCCACGCTACTAGGTTCCCTGTGAAATTTGGACCAAATTAATAATGTGCACTGCAGAGCCATCCCTTAAAATAGGGAATCTTGCCCTGTACATGCGGGTGTCATGTGGACCAAAAAAAAAAAGGAAAAGAAAAATCGTTAAGTCCATTTTGTTTTGTAAAAAAAATAAGCCTCATTTTCCTCAGGGGAGCTCCTGAGACCAGGTGTGATTTAAAAGCTGCACCAATACACTATGCACATTTTAGTGGCCAGGCGAGCCTTTTACCGCCTATGGCAAAAAGATAATTCTTATATTCTCCTGTGTTGAATTAGTTATAAAGAGTCATTGAAATCGCAAGTAAAATCACTATCCCAGTAGCGTTTGAACATATCTTCTAAAAATCTAATTAAGAAATTTGTGCACTGTGTTGGACAAGCAAGGCTCCTCTTAAGTTCTAGTGTTTAAGCCTGCCTTAAATGTAACGCTTTGGGATTGACTTGTACGTTACTTCAAAGGCAAAAAAAAATATGCTTGTAGGACAGCTTACAAAGAGGGGAGGGGGCTTTAGTGTGCTGTCACATCCTAAAAAAAAAAAATCAGGTTTCTCTTGTGTCCTTTTTCCGAAGAATTCTTTTATTCTAAAGTTTCTGATAACAAGATTTTCACCTCTTATTCTTTAGCAAAAATACCTGAAAGGTGTGTTTGATTCCAAGGGTTTAATTAAACTAAAACGTGACGTTTTGGGGCCGAATCCCTGGATTCTTTTCTAAACAATAGACTCCCTTTCCCTCTTCCCCTATCCAGGAGGAAAAAAAAAATGCTGCAAGTCGGCTAGAAGCCACCTCTCTATGCTTTTAAGGCAGCACGGAAAATTGTGGTCGTTCCCGTAAGTGGAGAGGAGAGACCTTCTGGCCATTGCCTATAAAATTTACTGGCTTATGGCTTTTAGGGGTCAGTTTATTCCCTTCGCTATGCATGCATTAGGTTGATGTGTTCAATATAAGTTTTGCGTCCAAGCTCTATCAAGTGGCTTGGGAGAGAAAGGAGGGGTTGGGAGTTGTTATCCTGCCTTGCCCTGCAAGGGGGCCCCGAGAGCAGAAAAAGAAAGGAGGGGCTGTAGACTTTTAAATTCCCCGCGGCTGCCTTTTTACAGCCTGAGGCAAGCAGATAATCTCCTGTAATTACTTCTGTAATGTATTAGGTGTGAAATGCCCTGGAACGAAGGGGCAATTCACCCTTTCTGTGGCTGTTGATCTTGTTGTAGGCTTAAGCCTAATTTGAGAAGCGTGGCTTTTGTAATGAATACACAGAGCTACTTAAATCAGGAGGGAGAAAAAAAAATCTTAGGTGAACATGTAGAATTTCTCTCTCTTCCTTCACTCTTATATCTATGGGGAGGCAAATAATGCCTAGATGTTACTTAGGTCCTTATGAAGAACATGAAATCACAGTTAGGAAAAAATTCCTGCTTATTTTGAGACACCAGTTTGTTCCAGGGGGGAGAGAGAGAGAGAGAAACTAAGATCTTCTCCCCACTTTTCCTTTGTCTTAAAAAAAAAAAGGTAGACTTGCGCAGTTTTGGCGCCTTTTTAAAACAGTTATATTTGTTGGCAATTTGTTCCTGAGAATCTCCCTATGTTTGAACCCAAATTGCCTTGTCTTTTCTCAAATGTTCTTAACTGCTTTTGGAGAAGAAAAAAAAAGGCATTCATTCTACTTTTTGTCGTGGCCTTTGCCAGCTGCCAGAAATGGTACAGCCCCTGATTCGATTTCCCTGCTTTTAATTATTAAGAGTTCAGAAATAACGTCTCTACCTATCTCCTCATGTGGCGCATAGCCAATATTAGTTCTGTTTAAGGCTCCTTTCCTCTGGCTCCTCTCTATCCGTTGTCATCTTCATCTTGCTGCTCCCTTCTACTACACTTGCTCTATCCATCTGTCTCTTTCTCTATTTCTTCAGTTCACTATCTTGCCTTCCCTTCCATCATCTTTCGGGTTTATAAGACCAGTTTAAAAGAATAGGGTGCATTACTCAGATACCCTATGATGTTTTCCTTATAAAATATCCCTTCAGCTGGTAAATTTTGTTGTGTGACCAGCCAGTCACAAAATATGCGGGATGTTGTTTATCCCTGAGTATTCAAAAGTATTTTTCTCACTGCCCATATTCCCCCTGGTATTATCAAAATTGCTGGAGGGGTCTCCTAGTTGGCAGAGTTTTTAGTCTCTTATATTAATTAACTAAGCACGTCCTTGTAAATTCACACACCTCTTGCTAGCAGGTCATAATTGGTCTGTCCTCCTTGAGGGCTAGAATCTTAATTTGAGATGGTAAAGTCCTGCCTTATCCTAGTTAGAGGGGTTCTTCTTAAAGCTTACTTACGTTCCATTTAATACTAAAATCATTGCTTCTGGTGGCAGAATTCCAATGTTACCACAGTGCACATCGCGCGTCCACACTCACGTCGCCAAGGGTTATGTCCTAGAGATCAACCCGGCTCATTCATACACATCAATCACTGATTCCGTTTGATTCACACAAATCACCCACATTTTCCCGTCCTCCCCACGTAACTGCGATCCCCTGCCTAGGGACAAATCTTATTAACTATCTAAAGTCAAACGGAGATGGTGGTACCCCGTTGGTAATAATTTGGGGCAAAGATTGCCAGTCCTTGCCCCTGCTTAGACACAGGGAATGGCCACTTCCCTGTGGTTACCAAAAAGAATTCAACTTAACACCCACATATATATTCAAACATTAATAAATCCTCTGAGGAAGCCAGAGCAGTGCTCTGCTTCTAATTCTTCAAACACTTGGGGAGGGGAACACTAGGGTTACTAGAGAGGAGCTCTTTTCCACCCTCGGGGGACCTCAGAGTCTCTCAACTCTTAGTCCTCCCTGGTTCGCGGGATGCTAGACACACACAATTGTCCCTTCTCGTCTTCCTCCCTCCCCGGGGCCGACTCATAAGAATCCGCAATCTTCTCCACTCCACAGAGCTGTTAGATTCGAACTCACGCCACCCCACAACTAGTTTTCTCTTCTTACCAGATTTCTTTTGCGCAGTCCTCTCCAATTCCTCCTGCCGGCACTTGGTTTTCTCTCATGTACGGTAGCCCATCTAGTGCTGACAAAGTGAACCTCCTCACAAATTTGAGGGTCCGGACTAGATTCAATTAATCAGCACAGACTTCTTACCGTGACCTGAGTCAGACTCTACAAGCCTCTTTAGCAGCGGCAAAATTCCCCGGCATCTCCACCAAATGAAAGGAATGAATTCAATTTATGGGGTTCATTGCCGGCGTGCTAATAGCTTTGCAGAACGCAACGAGCAGTCTGAGTCTTTTTGTAGACAGAAAAGAAGATTTATTGATTGCAATCAAGGGTACTTCCACACTCTTTGCTGGTGAGAAGTCCCACCCAGAAAACGAAAGGAGATATTTTTATAAGGTTTTTCCAGCACTCTTTCCCCCTCCCATCTGCATCTTACGTCATATGCATCGGTTACACAGATCAAACATTCTTAGTCATTATTTTGCACTTTTTGGCAACAGCTAAATATTTTAATTGGAGCGTTTGTTTGAACTGACTAGTACAGAGCTCCACGGAGCTGCAAGCGTTTTATGACCCTGGGGTTTGACAAATGATGGATTGCAGGTGCTGTTGCCTCGGCTGAGTGAAGAGATAAGATTTTCTGTGGCTGGCTTAGCTATGTGCAATTAACTGTGCAAAGCTACATAGAAAAATAATTAGACCTTTAAGTCTTATCTCTGCTTTCTCAGCCAATATTATAACAGGGGCCCTTTCTCTTAAGGCTTGACCAGCGTTTGCAGGAATAAAGAATACATGTGTGAATAATAATATAAATGAAATATATATATATATATATATGTATGCTTAGTAACATCATTACCTCTAAATATATAATTTGTGTGGCTTATACTTTGCAAGGCATAGCCTGAAATATCCCATATAATACAGGGTACAGCTTGGGATATAGATGGTACAGCTTGGGATATAGATTGCCATGAGGTTTGTCTATATTATGCCAGGCATAGCTTGGGATATATATTACTATGAAGCCTGTCAATATGCCTGTGGGTTACTAATACAGCTATAGGCTTTGATCCATACCCTTCAATATATCCTGCCTTAACACTCAGCAAAGCAAAGTTATTGTAGATAAAATGGCAATTTAAGTACAGTGGAACCTTGACTTACATACTGCTTGACTTGCATCATATTTGACTTGCAGCAAGAAGGGGCCTGTTTGACTTGAGTCGCAGGCTTTGACTTACATCTCGGAGCCCCGGTGCAAGGCACCGGAATTGGGCGGCAGCCACAACCCAGCATCGCGGCTGCCGCCTCCAAACTGCTCCTGCCTTCTTCCCCTCCTCCGGTAGTGGCGGCTTCGGTGAGGCCAGCTCAGAGCACCTGGAGCTGGTCCTCGGCCTCACCGAAGCCGCCGCTGCTGCCGGAGGAGAAGGTGGTCCGGGAGCTTGGGGCTGGCCTTGCTGGTTAGACAGTCAGCTCAGTGTTGTAAAAACTCTGGCTGCAGAAGTCTGGTCCACAATGGAAGCATTTTAGTTGGGGAGCTGTAAAGTTGTGGGACTCTAATGGTAAGCATAGAATTGTTCAGAACTTGGAACATCAGGTTAAAAATCAGTAAAACTTAAATGATAGACATTGTTGCTATGAACATTAAAAAGTGGAGGCATATAACTTGTGGACTATAATTCCACTGCCTCCTCCTCTCTTTGAAGAGACATTTCATTTACATCCCCAGAAGGAATCTCCTATCCCAGTCAAATTTTATTTATTTATTTATTTATTTATTTATTTATTTTTGAACTTATATACCGCAACCTATTTCCCCACAGGAACTCAGGGCGGTTTACACAATACTATAATAAAGAGAAGAGATAAAACCAATAAAAACAATCAAACAGCGGTAATCAGGACGGCGAGCCAAAATAGGCAGGGCAGCAAAAAGCGAGGGGGGGGAGGGAAGTTACCCCTGGAGGTTTCCAAAGGCCTCCTTGAATAGCCATGTTTTTATTTAGCACAAGGTGTTATTTCGTGATTAATGGAAAAGGGAGAGAGTGGGAGGTCACAGAGGCAGGCGGACTTGATCTGATGAGAGTCATCCGGTGAGAGAGAAGGCTGCCTATGCATGGTTAGTTGAAAGGAGGACCCACTCACAATCCCTGGGGCTTACATCTGAGTAAACACAGGCTCTGGGGAATGAAGCAATCCTGAAGCAGGCAAGGCCAGGTGGATCCTCCTTCATCTCAGGTGGGAGCACCAGGTCGCTGGACTTGCTGAGCCAGATCCCTTCTCTTGATAGGGTTGCCCTTGCCGGCAGTTAAGATGCCTTGGGTCTTGCTCCCGAGGAGACCTGGTTAGGTTTGCAGCTTTACCTTTGGCACCAACTGATAATGAACCGGGCCCTCCAGCTGAGCAAAGGTAAACCTATTATTAAATAACTTCTCATTAAATAACCTTGGCTGGCTCTTTCTACACCCATGGCACTGACCGGACAAACAAAGACTGGAATGGGCAGACCCAGCAAAAAATCCCTTGATTTATGAAGGGCGGGAGAAAAGAGGGGAACACATCAGCAGCAACATATAGAAACAGGTTTACTCGGGAACAATTCCCACTGAACAGGACTTGAAGCCTGCCTGGATGCCCCCCAACAACACCCCCACCAATTAAAAAAAGGGGGGGATCCAAGTGTTTACACGGAGGGAGCGAGTCTTTTATTTCCAATTCGGCCCCAAGTGGCATTTATTTAGAAGATTTTTTCAAGGGGATCCGGGTCGTGTTCACCAGGGAGTCAACGCCGCTGGCTCTTTCCTCCCGGGCAGGGGGCAATCTGCATTCCTCCGAAGGCTTCCTCGGGTGTAAGTGCCAAGGGATCAAAGCCAGAAAGGGGGGGGTTCCCCGACTCCCTGGCCCTCAATGCCCACCAAGCGCAGGCGTGCTTTTTACTCCGGAGTAAATCCCGCTGGCTGTCACTCCCGGATCAAGCGGGAGCGCAGCTGGACAAGTTTATTTATTTATTTATTTGATACACTTTTATACCGCTCCTTTTTCCATAAAGGAACTCAGGGCGGTTTCCAGGTAAAAACAGCTAAAAACAATATAAATCCTACTAAACCTTCAACTTGTAACTGCTCCTTCTCTCCTTTCAAATGTTCCACTCGGTCCTTGCAGGGTTTACTCCGGAGTAAAGCAGCCTGAAAGGCACGCTGATGACCTGGGACTAAACTCCACGAAGTGCCCAGAGATCCACTTGCTCGCCATTTAGGATTGCTTGCAACGCACTCGGGGGGGGGGGGCGTGTTTCCTCGGGAGTAAATCCCAGGGGGGTCTTCTCTCCCAGGCAGGGGAGAGAGGGAGAGGGGCCAACAAAACCTTCCTCGAGTGTAAGCGCTTTTTGGACTCCCACCCAGCCAAAGCCGATCAGGAGCCGGAGCGTGCCTTTTACTTGGGAGTAAATCCCCTGCCGGATCAGGGGAGAGCGCCCGCGATGCAAAGAGATCAGCTCCGCCCCACCCCACCCCGGTTGATCTTTGCAAGGTTTCCTCGGGAGTAAACCCCACCGGGTCCCAATGCTCCCTTCCTCCTCTCGGGTAAAGCGTGCAACGGATCGTGCCCCCCTCCCTCTTCCCTCCCTCCCCCCCTGTTGGTGTTAAATTTGTGTTAAATTGCTGTTTTCAGGGGTCTTTTTCATCATCTGGAACAGATTAATCCGCTTACCCATTACTTTCTATGGGAAATGTTCATTTGACTTAAGTCATGTTTGACTTAAGTCTAGACCACTGGAACGGATTAATGACGTAAGTCAAGGTTCCACTGTATAATCAATGAGCAGTCACTATAGATAAAGTAACTGACTACTAATCACTTGAACATATATGTATACCCTTTTAATAAGCCATAAAGCATTAAAGAAATAGCTGGAGTCTGATTCAAGAAAAGCATTTCTGTCTCTGTCTTCCATTGCACTTCCCCCCCAGCTCCGATAAGAAAAAGGCTCACACTGCCAAGTGCTTGCCTTGAAATTCCATTCCCATGTATACTGAAATAGCAAAGCCAGGCAGAAGCGCTAGATGTATCTTTCTTTGGAACAATGAGGCACTGTATGATTTGTTGCAAGCTATAAGCAGACGGGAGCGTCTTGACGCAAGCATGAGTATGGTAGGGGGCACTGTTCTGCAGGATTAATTGTTTCTAACTAGCAAATATCCTGTGTGAATAAGCTTAAAGCTAGAATTGTTTCTCTTTGTTAAAATGCACCTGCAACATGCATGTTATCTCTTTGCATGGAGGCGGAGGGAAGAGCAGAATGGAAGTAGATAAAAGTTCCTGTCTCCTATTGTTCGTTGCCTCAGTATTTCCCGAGCTATCGGCTGAGTGCCATTATCATATGCAGTGTGAAATAAACTTTTCTCCGCTTCTGAAAAAGCCTTGGAAGATTTTTTTCCTTCCTCACCCCGGGGGGGCGCGGTGATATCTTGAACCCGGTTCCTTACATTATAACCCAGAGCACAGATAGAACTCTTAGTTCCCTGATCTTCTTGCGCTCTGAAGATGCCGGCCACAGTGTCTGGCAAAATGTCAGAAAGAAAAACTGCCAGAAAACAGCCAAAGACCCCGAAAAACTCACAACTATCAGATCCCAGCTGTGAAAGCCTTTGAGAATACAGATAGATAGATAGATAGATAGATAGATAGATAGATAGATAGATAGATAGATAGATAGATAGATAGATAGATAGATTCAAGTGGACTAGAAACTTGGTTTTGATTTTAAACTGATGCCATGCTTCTCAGGATGAGGCTTTCTGCCCCTGATACCAGCCGGGGCACCTAAATTAATGCCAAGTACGGGCTGCCACCCCCACTGGCAATTTTGTGACATGTCCTGCATTGTGACACATGGGCATGGTGACCGAGTGACCACATGGGAGGGGGGTCATACCTCTCATCTCTCTTGATCTTCTGGTGTAGAAGGAGAGAAAATGTGAAGCTCCTGAATTCCAATGCTATTTTTAATGTGGCTTGGTTGCTATTCATTATTCCACAGTCTTTTAATTAGTACAGTGGACCCTTGTAGAACGTACAGCTCGTATAACGGAAAAAATTTCCATCACCACTCTCCCTCCCCCTCCCTCTCCAAAATGGGCACAGACAGTCTCTGGGGCTCTTTACCGAAGATGCAAGCTGGCAATGGAGGAGGAGGAGGAGGGCTAGGTCAGCCTGCTCGGCCTGGCTAGGCACCCACAGCAAAGCTTCCTCAGGCATGCCTGCTGGTCTCTTTTCCTTCCCCCTTTCCGTCTCTCTTTTTCTTCCCCCTCCCCACAACTGCACCTCATCCCCTCCCACACCACCCGTGCGCCCAGCGGCCAGGGCCGGTGAGCCCGAGCCGTGCAGTGCAAGAGAGCCGAGGCCACCCGATGGTGCTGTGGATCAGCCCTGTCGGACCTGGCGCCGGCGGAGGTGGTGGTGGAACGCGCCCCGGGCGGGTGGCACAGTTGGCCCGTTCGCAGAGCCCGTGCCTCTGGCTGCTGCCGCCGTTGCTCAGTCCTGCAGGAGGGTTCGCTTTCCCCGAGCAGCAGCAGCAGAAGCGCCTCTGCCGTCCCTTCCGCCTTTGTCTCTCTCCCAGCCCGTCATTCATGAGTTGGAGCCTCTGCTCCGCAGGCTTCAACTCGTGCATTCTTTTCTCTTGCTGGCCTCCGGAGCCCCGGCGCCACGCTCAGGCCAGGCGCAGAGAGAGAGAGAGAGAGAGAGAGAGAGAGAGAGTCTGGTGGTTACTTCACGTCCTTCCTCAAGCCGAGATGAACTTGCCTCCGTGTTGAAATCGGTTTTCAACACGGATCAAGAAGTGGATTGAAAAGATTCCCGAGCTCCAGGACGGGAATCTCTCACCCCGCTTGGAGTGCAGTTCAGGGGGCATGGTCGGGGTGAACTTGGATTGATCCCACAAGGACGTGAGGTTCCGTTCCTTCAGAGTCGGATTGACCCCAAAAAGACGTGAGGTTACGTTCCTTCGAACTCAGATTGACCCCACAAGGATGTGAGGTTACGTTCCTTCGAACCGTTCTCCAGCGGGGCCGCGAACTGCAGCGAGAGGGACGTGAAGTATCAGCCTCTGTGTGTGTGCAGGGAAGGAGGAGAAGCTAGAGGATGGTTCCTAGGCTCAGCCTGGGAAGAATTAACCCTTGTGCTGCTGCACTCCACCCGAAATCAGTGTGTGTGGGGGTGGGTGCCAGTTTGCATTTTTCCATTTCTGTTCCCCAAAATTATATATGTACTGTAGTTTGTGTCATTTTTCTCTGCATTCGAATGGATTACTCCATTTTTCAATGCATTCCTATGGGAAATTGCAATTTGTATAAAGGAAAATTTGTTTAACATAATTTCATTTGGAACGAATTAATTCCTTTATACAAGGTACCACTATATTTAGATTAATGGGTTGTATTTTCCATCTTTAATTATGTGTTTAATTTCCTTCATGTTTACATTGTCACTTGCCTTGGGCCCCCGATATATATATAGAGAGAGAGATGTTGTGTGTGTGTGTGTGTGTGTGTGTGTGAGAGAGAGAGAGAGAGAGAGAGAGAGACAGAGACAGAGAGAGAGACAGAGATGATGATGATGATGATGATGATGATGATGATGATGATGATGATGATGATGATGGTGGTGGTGGTGGTGGTGGTGGTGATGGTGATGGTGATGGTGATGATGCATATTAGGTACCTTATATCAGTACTTGAGATCGCTCTTTAATAATTTCTTAATCAGTTAGAGATGGTATTTGACTGTGATTCTGTTAACAAAGCCTCCAGTTACATGCGGTGCGCTTTTGGGGGCTCAGGGGTGGTTTGTGGCCAGAATTCTCAAATTCCTCCCAACCTCTACCCACATTCATCACAAACAGGGTAACAAAGCCCCATTTCTTTTCCACATCCTGGAGCTTTCTCCTTCTTAGAAAAGGATCCAGCTCGCTTCCTCTGGGGTCAGCATGAAACTCGCAGTGCAAAATGGTCCCCACGTCTAAATCCTAAAGCAAATACACCGCCCACGTGGCTCCCAGCACTACTTGTTTATTACTGTCTTCTTTTGCCACAAGGGTGTCCATTCCACAGGGCCAGAGGGCACACTGATTAGAGAATCCATTCTTCCCTCCTTCCGCTTGACTGCAGTGTCCCTTCTCCCCTTGGTGCTGACTGGACTCAGCTCTGAGATTCTTCCCACTCTTTCCGGCACGGTTCTTTCCAAGAGCCCTTTCGCACGTGCTCCCTCCCGTTCATTCACTGCAGGTACATTACGACGAGGCATTCATAAGACTATTAAGCAAGGGCACAAGGGTTCTACCTTTGAACGGTCTCCGGTCCTCTCCTCGTCTCCCCACCAAAGAGTTGCAATGGCAAAGCCGTTCTGAAGCCCCAAACTTCTCAGGAATTTGCTGAAGCTGCACTCGTTGTTTCTCACCACGCCACAAGGAATCTAATGAGTGTGTGTGGGGGGTCCTCTACAGCTGGGCCCCCACAGACCCATCATCCCCCTTGGCTTGGTCCACTTTCAGCCTTGATGCCATTCCGCCCCAACGGGATCTGGTCAAGGCTTTCCAGAGTTCCCTTTTCGCAGGACAAGAGAGAGATCTAGCTTGACCAAGTCAAGGTGGATGGCGGATCCGTGGGGCCCAAGCCGTGGAAGACCCCACTCATTACAGTATATTCCTTTTGGGGAGTTACATGCAGACCACAGAGGAAGCAAGCTGGATCCCTTTCTAAAGAGAAGGAAGGCCGAGGATGTGAAAGATCAATGGGACTTTCCAAATCTTTTCTTCCCTCCCACCGATTGGCCACCTTCTCCTTTTCCTTTCTAGGTTCTCAAAACTGATAAAGCTTTTTAATAAGAGCGGTCAGGCAGGAGAGGAAGCTGGCCGTGGCCGTGGCCGCGGCCGCAGCTGGTGGAACTGGTGGCTGCCTTGTTGTAACAACCGGGTGCACCCGGTGGTGGAGAGCGTGACCAAAACCATCCAGGTCCTCCCCCCTGCAGCCGTGGTTCCGGCTGCAGGAGGGGAGCACATGTCTCCAGGTAGGTCCTGGATGCAATCGGGGGTGGCTGAGGGGGTGGGGGTGGGGGGTGGCTAGCTGGACCACCCCTGAGACTCACGGTGATCTTGTGATCTCTCCTCAGCAACATCTACACAGTCTGGCACAAAGAGACATTATTTGGCAGCCACAAGGCAATCGGTTGGAGAGCCTGTGTGCCCCGAGAACCAATCCACCTCTTCGGAAGAACTCATGAGGTGCTCCTTGGCTTCCTTGGGGCACTCTCTAGGCGAAAACATCTGCCCGGAGGATGCGGATGAGGTGCTGAGCACCATCATGTCCCAGTCAATGCAGGCTAAGCAGGTATGGTCATCTGGGGAGCCCCCCTCCATGCCTGGGGTGTGTGTGTGGGGGGGGACACACACGATGCCCTCTCCCAAGCTTCTGCTCTCCTCCAGAGGCCGTGCAGGATCCGTCCCTGGGCATGTCCGCAGAGACCCTCCTAGCCAGGTTCTCCTCTTCCTTCCAGAATGGTCCGAATGAGCAGGCCCAGTGCATGTACCTGGCTCACATCTTGACCGCCTCCCTCTAACAGACATCGTCAGGGGAGGGGATGAGCTGGACCTTCCCCAAACGAAAGCTGAGCTTGTGGCCGAAGTGGTGGTGAGTGTCAGGGTGTTTGCCAAGTGGGTAGCAGAGGATGGGCAACAGCGTGGTGGGTGGTGGTCGAGGCTGACCTTTGTGGGACTGACCCTCCTCTCTCTCTCTGAACTGACAGAATCAACTCCCATTCATCTGCTCCTCGGGGTCACAATGACACCTAAAGCAAATACACTGCCCTTGTGACTCCCAGCAGTACTTGTTTATTACTGTCTTCTTTTGCCACCAGGGTGTCCATTCCACAGGGCCAGAGCGCACACTGATTAGAGAATCCATTCTTCCCTCCTTCCACTTGACTGCAGTGTCCCTTCTCCCCTTGGTGATGACTGGACTCAGCTCTGAGATTCTTCCCACTCTTTCCGGCACGGTTCCTTCCAAGAGCCCTTTCGCACGTGCTCCCTCCCGTTCATTCACTGCAGGTACATTACCATTAAGGCATTCATAAGACTATTAAGCAAGGGCACAAGTGCTCTACCTTTGAACGGTGACTGGTCCTGTCCTCGTCTCCCCACCAAAGAGTTGCAAATATGTTAAAGCCGTTCCGAAGCCCCAAACTTCTCAGGAATTTGCTGAAGCTGCACTCGTTGTTTCTCACCACGCCACAAGGAATCTAATGAGTGGGGGGGGGGTCCTCTACAGCTGGGCCCCCACAGACCCATCATCCCCCTTGACTTGGTCCAGTTTCAGCCTTGATGCCATTCCGCCCCAACGGGATCTGGTCAAGGCTTCCCAGAGTTCCCTTTTCGTGGGGCACAAGCTGTGGAAGACCCCGCTCATTACAGTATATTCCTTTTGGGGAGTTGCAGGCTGACCACAGAGGAAGCAAGCTGGACCCCTTTCTAAAGAGAAGGAAGGCCGAGGATGTGAAAGATCAATGGGACTTTCCAGATCTTTTCTTCCCTCCCACCGATTGGCCACCTTCTCCTTCTCCTTTCTAGGTTCTCAAAACTGAGAAAGCTTTTTAATAAGAGCGGTCAGCAGGAGGCTGGCCGTGGCCGTGGCCGTGGCCGTGGCTGGCGGAACTGGCGGCTGCCTTGTTGTAACAACCGGGTGCACCCGGTGGTGGAGAGCGTGGTCAGAATCATTGAGGTCCTCCCCCCTGCAGCCGTGGTTCCGGCTGCAGGAGGGGAGTGCGTGTCTCCAGGTAGGTCCTGGGTGCAATGAGGGGTGAGTGAGGGGGTGGTGGCTAGCTGGACCACCCCTGAGATTCACGGTGATCTTGTGATCTCTCCTCAGGGACAACAACAAGGCATTCTTTGGCAGCCTCAGAGCAATCAGTTAGAGACTCTCTAGGCAAAAACATCTCCCCGGTGGATGAGGATGATGTTTTGAGCAGCATCATGACCCAGGCAGTGCAGGCTAAGCAGGTATGGTCATCTGGGGAGCCCCCCTCCATGCCTGGTGTGTGTGTGTGGGGGGGACACACACGATGCCCTCTCCCAAGCTTCTGCTCTCCTCCAGAAGCCATGCAGGATCCATCCCTGGGCATGTCTGCAGAGACCCTCCTAGCCAGGTTCTCCTCTTCCTTCCAGGACGGTCCGAATGAGAAGGCCCAGCGCATGTACCTGGCTCACATCTTGACCGCCTGCCTCTAACAGCCATCGTCTCCCCACGCCGCTGGACGTCTCCTGGACTGCGGAGGGGACTGGGGTGTGGAGCTTTTCCAACTTGCTCCCCCCCCACCCCCATGTCGCTGGCTATCTCTGGACTCCTGAGAGGGCTGGGGCGCGGAACGTTTCCATCCTGTTCCCCCCACCCTCTCCCCACGCCGCCAGATGTCTCCTGGACTGCGGAGGGGACTGGGGTGTGGAGCTTTTCAACCTTGCTCCCTGGGCATTTCCGCAGAGACCCTCCTAGCCAGGTTCTCCTCTTCCTTCCAGGACGGTCCGAATGAGAAGGCCCAGCGCATGTACCTGGCTCACATCTTGACCGCCTGCCTCTAACAGCCATCGTCTCCCCATGCCGCCGGATGTCTCCTGGACTGCGGAGGGGACTGGGGTGTGGAGCTTTTCCACCTTGCTCCCCCATGTCGCTGGCTATCTCTGGACTCCTGAGAGGGCTGGGGCGCGGAACGTTTCCATCCTGTTCCCCCACCCTCTCCCCACGCCGCCAGATGTCTCCTGGACTGCGGAGGGGACTGGGGTGTGGAGCTTTTCAAACTTGCTCCCTGGGCATTTCCGCAGAGACCCTCCTAGCCAGGTTCTCCTCTTCCTTCCAGGACGGTCCGAATGAGCAGGCCCAGTGCATGTATCTGGCTCACATCTTGACCGCCTGCCTCTAACAGCCATCGTCTCCCCACGCCGCCGGATGTCTCCTGGACTGTGGAGGGGACTGGGGTGTGGAGCTTTTCCACCTTGCTCCCCCCCCCATGTCGCTGGCTATCTCTGGACTCCTGAGAGGGCTGGGGCGCGGAACGTTTCCATCCTGTTCCCCCCACCCTCTCCCCACGCCGCCAGATGTCTCCTGGACTGCGGAGGGGACTGGGGTGTGGAGCTTTTCAACCTTGCTCCCTGGGCATGTCCGCAGAGACCCTCCTAGCCAGGTTCTCCTCTTCCTTCCAGGACGGTCCGAATGAGCAGGCCCAGTGCATGTACCTGGCTCACATCTTGACCGCCTGCCTCTAACAGCCATCGTCTCCCCACGCCGCCGGATGTCTCCTGGACTGTGGAGGGGACTGGGGTGTGGAGCTTTTCCACCTTGCTCCCCCATGTCGCTGGCTATCTCTGGACTCCTGAGAGGGCTGGGGCGCGGAACGTTTCCATCCTGTTCCCCCCACCCTCTCCCCACGCCGCCAGATGTCTCCTGGACTGCGGAGGGGACTGGGGTGTGGAGCTTTTCAACCTTGCTCCCTGGGCATGTCCGCAGAGACCCTCCTAGCCAGGTTCTCCTCTTCCTTCCAGGACGGTCCGAATGAGCAGGCCCAGTGCATGTACCTGGCTCACATCTTGACCGCCTGCCTCTAACAGCCATCGTCTCCCCACGCCGCCGGATGTCTCCTGGACTGTGGAGGGGACTGGGGTGTGGAGCTTTTCCACCTTGCTCCCCCATGTCGCTGGCTATCTCTGGACTCCTGAGAGGGCTGGGGCGCGGAACGTTTCCATCCTGTTCCCCCCACCCTCTCCCCACGCCGCCAGATGTCTCCTGGACTGCGGAGGGGACTGGGGTGTGGAGCTTTTCAAACTTGCTCCCTGGGCATTTCCGCAGAGACCCTCCTAGCCAGGTTCTCCTCTTCCTTCCAGGACGGTCCGAATGAGCAGGCCCAGTGCATGTACCTGGCTCACATCTTGACCGCCTGCCTCTAACAGCCATCGTCTCCCCACGCCGCCGGATGTCTCCTGGACTGTGGAGGGGACTGGGGTGTGGAGCTTTTCCACCTTGCTCCCCCCCCATGTCGCTGGCTATCTCTGGACTCCTGAGAGGGCTGGGGCGCGGAACGTTTCCATCCTGTTCCCCCCACCCTCTCCCCACGCCGCCAGATGTCTCCTGGACTGCGGAGGGGACTGGGGTGTGGAGCTTTTCAAACTTGCTCCCTGGGCATTTCCGCAGAGACCCTCCTAGCCAGGTTCTCCTCTTCCTTCCAGGACGGTCCGAATGAGCAGGCCCAGTGCATGTACCTGGCTCACATCTTGACCGCCTGCCTCTAACAGCCATCGTCTCCCCACGCCGCCGGATGTCTCCTGGACTGTGGAGGGGACTGGGGTGTGGAGCTTTTCCACCTTGCTCCCCCCCCATGTCGCTGGCTATCTCTGGACTCCTGAGAGGGCTGGGGCGCGGAACGTTTCCATCCTGTTCCCCCCACCCTCTCCCCACGCCGCCAGATGTCTCCTGGACTGCGGAGGGGACTGGGGTGTGGAGCTTTTCAACCTTGCTCCCTGGGCATGTCCGCAGAGACCCTCCTAGCCAGGTTCTCCTCTTCCTTCCAGGACGGTCCGAATGAGCAGGCCCAGTGCATGTACCTGGCTCACATCTTGACCGCCTGCCTCTAACAGCCATCGTCTCCCCACGCCACCGGATGTCTCCTGGACTGCGGAGGGGACTGGGGTGTGGAGCTTTTCCAACTTGCTCCCCCCCCACCCCCATGTCGCTGGCTATCTCTGGACTCCTGAGAGGGCTGGGGCGCGGAACGTTTCCATCCTGTTCCCCCCACCCTCTCCCCACGCCGCCAGATGTCTCCTGGACTGCGGAGGGGACTGGGGTGTGGAGCTTTTCAACCTTGCTCCCTGGGCATTTCCGCAGAGACCCTCCTAGCCAGGTTCTCCTCTTCCTTCCAGGACGGTCCGAATGAGAAGGCCCAGCGCATGTACCTGGCTCACATCTTGACCGCCTGCCTCTAACAGCCATCGTCTCCCCATGCCGCCGGATGTCTCCTGGACTGCGGAGGGGACTGGGGTGTGGAGCTTTTCCACCTTGCTCCCCCCCCCATGTCGCTGGCTATCTCTGGACTCCTGAGAGGGCTGGGGCGCGGAACGTTTCCATCCTGTTCCCCCCACCCTCTCCCCACGCCGCCAGATGTCTCCTGGACTGCGGAGGGGACTGGGGTGTGGAGCTTTTCAAACTTGCTCCCTGGGCTGTCCGCAGAGACCCTCCTAGCCAGGTTCTCCTCTTCCTTCCAGGACGGTCCGAATGAGCAGGCCCAGCGCATGTACCTGGCTCACATCTTGACCGCCTGCCTCTAACAGCCATCGTCTCCCCACGCCGCCGGATGTCTCCTGGACTGTGGAGGGGACTGGGGTGTGGAGCTTTTCCACCTTGCTCCCCCCCCATGTCGCTGGCTATCTCTGGACTCCTGAGAGGGCTGGGGCGCGGAACGTTTCCATCCTGTTCCCCCCACCCTCTCCCCACGCCACCAGATGTCTCCTGGACTGCGGAGGGGACTGGGGTGTGGAGCTTTTCAACCTTGCTCCCTGGGCATTTCCGCAGAGACCCTCCTAGCCAGGTTCTCCTCTTCCTTCCAGGACGGTCCGAATGAACAGGCCCTGTGCATATACCTGGCTCACATCTTGACCACCTCCCTCTAACAGCCATCGTCTCCCCACGCCGCCGGATGTCTCCTGGACTGTGGAGGGGACTGGGGTGTGGAGCTTTTCCACCTTGCTCCCCCCCCCCATGTCGCTGGCTATCTCTGGACTCCTGAGAGGGCTGGGGCGCGGAACGTTTCCATCCTGTTCCCCCCACCCTCTCCCCACGCCGCCAGATGTCTCCTGGACTGCAGAGGGGACTGGGGTGTGGAGCTTTTCAACCTTGCTCCCTGGGCATGTCCGCAGAGACCCTCCTAGCCAGGTTCTCCTCTTCCTTCCAGGACGGTCCGAATGAACAGGCCCTGTGCATATACCTGGCTCACATCTTGACCACCTCCCTCTAACAGCCATCGTCAGGGGAGAGGATGAGCTGGACCTTCCCCAAACGAAGGCTGAGCTTGTGGCCGAAGTGGTGGTGAGTGTCAGGGTGTTTGCCAAGGGGGTAGCAGAGGACGGGCAACAGCGTGGTGGGTGGTGGTCGAGGCTGACCTTTGTGGGACTGACCCTCCTCTCTCTCTCTCTCTCTCTCTCTTGCCCTCTTTTAGGCAGTCCTGGAGCAGGTGGTGGCAGAGCCCACCCCAGGGAACATCCTACCCTGTGCCCTGGTGGCTGTCCAACATCTAAGGTAGGCCTTCTTGGGGGTGGGAGGCAGGTAAGGGGAGGAAGGGGGTAGGGCAGGCAAAGGGGTGTCATCTGGACGGGCAGTGGGGTGGATGAGAAACACGGCAGTCCAAGTGTAGTTTAAACAACCTCACTCTCTCCCCCTTCCTTCCTTCCTTCCTTCCTTCCTTCCTTCCTTCCTTCCTTCCTTCCTTCCTTCCTTCCTTCCTTCCTTCCTTCCAGAAACTGGATGGCATCTTTACACCAGAGCAAAGACTGGCATTCCTCAGAACAGCACTGCAAGCGGTGATGGAGCCAGATCCCCACGTGTCCCAACCCGCGCTCTTCCTGCTCTACGCCTTCCTTGGGTTGGGGAAAGAGGTCCTGGGGATGGACGTGAGTTTCAGGCTGGCCTTTTTTGGGGGGAGCAAGGAGGTGGGGAGGGAGGCTTCTGAAGGCGAGCTTTGGTTTCCATCTCCACAGGCGCAGGGGACCGAGGCCAAGATTCAACGGCACCTCCACAGACTCCAGGAGTGTGGGAAGCAGCCGATGGAGCTGCGCTGGCTGCTGGCTGGGAAAGGTAGGCAGTAGTGCCCTTGAGAAGCCTGCGCTGGGGAGAGAAGGGTCTTAGGATGCTGCCCCTGGCGGGGAGGAAAGTCGGGGTTCCTCTCTTCTCACAAAGTCTCTCTCTGTGTGTGTTTGTCCTCTGTGCAGATGACGTGCTGATCGACGACCTAGAGGAGGAGGAGGAGGAGGAGGCAGGGGAGTAGTAGGCAGAAGGGTGCAGTGGATGTGGCACCATACGGACCATTGCTGGCAGCATCGGGGGGGGCAGTGACTGGCGTAAGGTGGAGTTGCCCTGGGTCCAACATCTGGAAGGGAGGAAATGGAGGCAAAACAATTCAAGGGAGGCAAGCTGGCCAGCCAGGTGACCAGCCAGCCAAACCGGGCAAGGCAGCCTGCCCGCCAGCAGCCGAACCCGACCAATCCAGGCACCCAAGGGCTGCCACCCTCCCCACCGCACCCCACCCCACCCCACCCCATCCGCCTGTCACACCAGGCGGCACCCAAGCAAGACCCACCCAGGCAACCCAGGTCACCCGCCACCCTGCCTGGCTTCTTTTGTAAAACAAAAGACAGACCCTTTGCTAGATGGCACGCAATGCTAATGAAGTCATAACTGGCATGTTGTGAATGTGAAAATTTAATATATCTATAGCCTCTCCTTGGGAGGGAGCTTGAAAAAAGCCAGGTGGAGCTTGAAAAAAGCCATGCTCAGAAAGCATTTGACAATCTGGAGTGGGACTGCATGACGAAACAACTAGAGATAATGGATTTTGGAGACAGCTTTTAAAAAGCAAAACAGCAATATATAAAGATCAAACGGCAAGGATTCAGGTTAATGGAGGACTGACGCAAAGCGTAGAAATTAAAAAAGGGACAAGACAGGGATGCCATCTCTCTCCTCTACTTTTTATACTAACATCGCAAGCCATGAACAAATGGATGACGTGACTTATTACAAGCCAGGAGGCATGCGTTCTTATGGTATGATAAAAGTAAAAAACATAAATATTTTCAAAGACATTTGATAAGAAACACACTACTCAAATAAATAAATGTTTAAAAAGTGCCAACCAGCCCAAGGGCCAGCTGGTCGGCGCTAGGAAAAAACAACATTTTTTTAAAAAAGCAGTGAAGGCCAGCTGATGGGCACTGGGGAGGGGAATAAAAATAAAAAATAAAAATAAAAACACGGACCAGCCCCAGGGCCAGCTGGTCGGTGCTACGAAATAAATAAATAAATAAATAAATAAATAAATAAATAAATAAATAAATAAATAAATAAATAAATAAATAATTTTTAAAGCGCTGAAGGCCAGCTGATGGGCACTGGGGGAGGGAGATTTTTTTAAAGCACTGAAGGCCAGCTGATGGGCGCTAGGGGGTTGACTTTAGATTGCTCAAAAATTAAAAGGGAATTAAGGGGTAAAGAAATAAGGTTATCTAAAAGGGGGGGTAGAATAACCCTTACCCTAACCCTGGGGAAAAAACAGCAAGATGCAGAGAGAAAAAGATAAGACAATATTACCTCAAGCAAGGAAATTGTCTATAGACTTACAACAGAAGAAACTTCTAGTACCTTAAGACCCAAAGGAAAGATTATTAGAATTTAAAAATATGGAAAGCTGAATTTTAGAACAAATGGATGAAACTAGAAAAGAAATTAAAGAGGTCAAAAACCAAATTAAACTGGACTTAGAAGAAATGAAAAATACAGTACTATACTGGATGTATCGGATCAGGTAGTAAAAGAAGAAAGAGCAGAACAGAAAGAAAGGAAAGAACCAACAATCAGATTAGAATTAAGACAAAGAGCTAAATGTTTGAAAATCAGAAGCAATCCCAGAAGTAGGAGAAGAGCTTCAGGAAGACTTGTACAAAATGATAATCCCAGCAATGGCAAAATTATATAAAATGAAAATAAAAAAGATTTTCAGTGGGAAGTAGATAAGATCCAGGAAAGCTACAATAAGAAATTAGAAACAGGGGGAAAAGAAGCAAAAATATTCAAAGATATCCCATCAAAAACCTTAACATTAAGAAAAGATTATCGCTCCTAATCCAAAATTTTGGGGCAAAATAAATTGAAGTATCAATGGGAAATTATTGAGGGACTAATCTTTCAGTTCAGGCAAAGAAGATAGAGAATCAATTCAGTGCAGAAGGCAGAGGATTTCTTACAAAAATATGGGACAAAACTTAATGAGGGGGACATGAGTAGAGAATGGTAACTTGGTTAATGAACATCCGCACTGGCAGCTGGATTGTAAACCAAAGGACTCGCATGTTAAATGAAATTTTCCCATAGAAGAGAGGGGGAAATTCAAAGGATTCCTTCTGGGGTCCCAGTTTCCGTTTTGTTCCGGTGCTTTGGCCTGGAGCCGGTGGCTATGGCAGTGAGGGGCTACCAGTGGTGCCGGCCAGGGGTTTCCTCCCAGGGCCTTGGTGGTGCTGGTGGCAGTGGCAGGGTGCTGGGCCCCCCCTCCTTCCTACGTCCACCCCCCCATACACACACACACAGCTCACACCCTCCTCCCTTTCCATCGGGAGCACAGCCATGGCGGGAGCATCGCTTCCCGCTAGGTATGGATCCGAGTGGCCCAGCATCGAGAAGGACGGTGGGAGGCGGCAGCGTGGGCAATCCCCAAGCCCATTTGGGCTCCGGTCGTGGTGCCCTCATAGATGCTGAGCTGGCCAGAGGCAAAGGCACCGAGGTCCCGCGCACGCCTCCCCGAAAGGGAAAAGCCACGAGTGGGCCAGAGGAGCCACCGCCACCTCTGTCCCGGAGCCCCACAGCCGGAGACCCAGCCCAGAAGCAGAAGCCGCAGGCAGAGCCTGGGTGCCTGCCATGGCGCCCAAGGCCGGCTTCTTCTCCTGGGCTCAGTCTAGCTGCACAACTCCAGGACAGCAGCAGCAATGTCTCCTCTGGACCACACGTGGCTTTTCAAATTCGGGGAGTCGCACGGGGGACCTGAGTTTGCAGCTTCCTTGTACACAAGGCAGCATCTCGCCAAAGCCAGGCCGAATCGGAGCCTTCCAAAGAGGCAGCCTGGGTATAGCGGGATGCTGCCCGGTGCGCTAGGAAGCTGCAGACTTCATTCCTCCGCACACACCTGGGAGCCCCGCAGCCAAAGACCGAGCCCAGAAGCAGAAGCCACAGGCAAAGCCTGGGCGCCCACCATGGCACTCAAGTCCGGCTTCTGCTCCTGGGCTCGGCCTGACTGCAGGGCTCTGGAAATCAGCAGTGGCAGCTCCCCTGCTCCACAATTGGCATTTCCCTGTCAGGGAGGAGCGCGGGGACCTGACAGGGATTTGACCAGACTTTGGCAGCTTTGCCTCTGGCCAGTCCACTCCATTTCTATGGTGGCACCATGACCAGAGTTCGATGCTGAGCCACTCGCACCCAACCTCGCGGGAAGCGATGCTCCTACCATAGCTGTGCTCCCCATGGAACAGGAGGAGGAGGAGGAGAGCTGGTGGGGTGGAGAGAGGAACAAGGGGGACCCCCAGCACCCACCACTGTCACCAGCACCATCAAAGACTGGGAAGAAAGGGAAGAAACCCCTGGTCCACAGGACTGGCAGACCCTCACTAATTATTGAGATAGCCATCTTCCATTCCAGTCTAGGAATGTCTGCCTGCCCACCAGGTAGCCCACCAGGCCCGGAGCACCAGGCCGTCCACCCGCTCTGTCAGCCTTTCAGCCTCCAACCCTTTCCAGGTGCCACTCTGCCTTCCCACCTGGCCAGCAACATCAGGCCATGCTGCCAAGCCAGTCTGCCTCCCATCCATCCACTCCGTCTGCCTTCCAGCCTCCATTCCACTCCAGGTGCCAGTGTGCCTTCCATCCATCTGCTCCAGGTGCCAGTCTGCCTTCCATCCATCCGCTCCAGGTGCCAGTCTGCCTCCCATCCATCCGCTCCAGGTGCCAGTCTACCTCCCATCCATCCGCTCCAGGTGCCGGTCTGCCTTCCATCCATCCGCTCCAGGTGCCAGTCTGCCTCCCATCCATCCGCTCCAGGTGCCAGTGTGCCTTCCATCCATCCGCTCCAGGTGCCAGTCTGCCTCCCATCCATCCGCTCCAGGTGCCAGTCTGCCTTCCATCCATCCACTCCAGGTGCCAGTCTACCTCCCATCCATCCGCTCCAGGTGCCGGTCTGCCTTCCATCCATCCATCCAGGTGCCAGGTGCCAGTCTGCCAGTCTGCCTTCCATCCTCCGCTCCCCATCCATCCGCTCCAGGTGCCAGTGTGCCTTCCATCCATCTGCTCCAGTTGCCAGCCTGCCTCCCATCCATCCACTCCAGGTGCCAGTGTGCCTTCCATCCATCCGCTCCAGGTGCCAGTGTGCCTCCCATCCATCCGCTCCAGGTGCCAGTCTGCCTCCAATCCATCCGCTCCAGGTGCCAGTGTGCCTTCCATCCATCCGCTCCAGGTGCCAGTCTGCCTCCCATCCATCCGCTCCAGGTGCCAGTCTGCCTTCCATCCATCCGCTCCAGGTGCCAGTCTGCCTCCCATCCATCCGCTCCAGGTGCCAGTCTGCCTCCCATCCATCCGCTCCAGGTGCCAGTCTGCCTCCCATCCATCCGCTCCAGGTGCCAGTCTGCCTCCCATCCATCCGCTCCAGGTGCCAGTCTGCCTCCCATCCATCCGCTCCAGGTGCCAGTGTGCCTTCCATCCATCTGCTCCAGGTGCCAGTCTGCCTTCCATCCATCCGCTCCAGGTGCCAGTCTGCCTTCCATCCATCCGCTCCAGGTGCCAGTCTACCTCCCATCCATCCGCTCCAGGTGCCGGTCTGCCTCCCGTCCATCTGCTCCAGGTGCCGGTCTGCCTCCCGTCCATCCGCTCCATCTGCCTTCCAGCCTCCATTCCAATCCAGCTGCCAGTCTGCCTGACCACATTTATTATTATTATTATTATTATTATTATTATTATTATTATTATTATTATTATTATTATTATTATTATTATTATTATTATTATTATTATTACTACTACTACTACTACTACTACTACTACTACTACCACTGTTGTTGTTGTTGTTGTTTATTTGTTTGTTTATTTATTTTACTAAAAATTGACCACTGTCAGCATCACCTAAATTCTGAGACCCTAAATATATTTATATTTATATTTACTGAGCTTTAAATCTGTGCATGTGTGTAAATCTGTGTTCTGTTTTAACTCTGATTGCTATTCAATAAACCTTTAATGCTTTAACTTTTATCTGAAGCGTGGCAGTCACATTATTGGTACCACTAACCACAAAACCTTTCACCAGGCAGCCAAACCAGGCAAGCCATCCAAGTATGATTGCCACCCCTCTCCCTCCCAATGGTCACCCCACCGAGAATCTGGAAATGGGGCTTTCCTCAGCGCCTTCCAATATTCACTGCTTCCACCTGTTTAAAGACACCTCCCCAAACACCCACACGCATACCCAAAGCCAAAAAGCAATGAAGAATTTAAAATAAACCACGTGTTTTTAAAAAAACAGATGGTCTTGGGTGTGGTACATAGAATTTCAGTGGGTTTCTCTAAAGACCTGGAGGTGCCATTGTTTGATGGGGCGAGGGCCTATGAATGGGGGTGGGGGGAACCACCCTGGTGGGCTACCTGAGCACCCCCCCCCCGAGGTTGCCGGCTGGGGCCTCTTGGAGAGAGGCCGGGAGAAGAACCAGCCTGGGTGGCCCTGACCAAGCTGCGCAGTCCCCGGGCCCCCTCGGAAGAAGGGAAATGGTAAATCTAGATCCTTTATCTAGAAAGCCCCCAAAAGGGTTACCGGAAGTTGGAATTGATTTGATCACACACGCACGCACACACACACACACACACACACACACACACACACACACACACACACACACACACGAGAAAGAGAATATAAACTACAATAGAACTGTATCCGCCACAACCACAGATAGACATCTCTGTTTATATGATCTTTGTTCCCTATTAGAGTTATTTTTCTTGGGAGGGGGAGGGACATAATGTGTTTGCATATCATACCAGATAGGAAGGCAAGGACAAGCTCGGGGCATCCCACAATGCAGGAGAGGACTCCATTGGTCCACAGGGATGATGGCAGCTCCCAGGTTTTGGTACATCACTTCTGGATGCATAGGAAGAGCCACTGAAGACAGGTGGGACCATTGACGTGCGGCCACCTGAGCTTCCATCCTCTGCTTTCTGGGGAGGAAGATGGTTGTCTTTGAGGAGCACCTTCAAGGGTCCTTCTTTCCCCTTTGCAGACTGAGAGGAACCAGATAGGTCACCCTCCACCACCTCCACCTTCTTTGGTGCCTGTTTCTGACAATGGCTGCTCAACCACGTCCCTGTTTCTGGGTCCGGCCCAGAGATATCACGCTTTCTGGTCTTCTTGTACGCCGGGCAATGGCTGAGGTGTTTCCCGTGACAGGAGAGGGCTTCAGCCTTGCTGACCTGAGCCAGAAGCATCTTCTTGGCCAAGGGTGATATGATGCCGTGGGTCCCATTGACACAGAAGCTGGAGAAGAGCCGCTGTGGGCCCGGCAGTTGCCGTGGCAACTGTTGGCAGCCTGGGGTTCTGGTGTCTCCAGGCCGTTTGTAACGGAAAGGCAGCCTCCAGGACGTCCCTGGGTTTGATTTGGCTCCAAGACAGGGGTCGTGATTAGGGATTAATCCGTTTTCAATCCATTCCGATGAGAAATTACTACAAAGGAAAATTTGCTTAACAGAAGTTCATTGGGAACGAATTCATTCCTTTATACAAGGTACCACTGTAAAACTAAAAGCAAATTACCCTGAGTTCTAGACTATTTGGGAAGAAGGTCCAAGTATATAAATCTGAAAATAAATAAATAAATAAATAAATAAATAAATACTGTATAACTAAAAGCAAATTAAAATGTTCAGATAAATAGACTATTTTCCACCAGAAGTGTCCAGGTTCAGTACTGGTAAATCAGGATTACCAGAAGGCCATAGACTAGGAATAGAGTCTAGGTTTCACATCATAAAAATTTCAGGCAAAAATCAAATAAAAAGAAAAGATAAAATGTGGCAACTTAAAGACATGTTGTTTGTCTTTTGTTTTGTTTTGTTTTGTTTTGTTGGAATGGGTTCAAACATTTGCATGGTCCCATCCCATGGCCAGCCCAACATTACGCATGCGCAGGTGTAAAAAAATAAAAATAAAAATAAAATTAAATAAAATCAATGGAGACGTTTTATTGCAAGAAAAACCCACTGCTGCTACTATAAAAAATCAGGCATTTAAAATACCTAATTTTCAAATGTTTCTGTGGTGCTTTGGTGGGTTTTTGGACCACGACTTAAAAATAAATATTGTGGTCGCCATTTTGGATCCCCCCCACCGCATGGCAAATGGAGACGACGAGGATGCCCCCCCCAGCCTGGTACCCGCAGCCCAGAACAGGAGAGGGGGGGAGGCTGGGGACCCCCCCCCCAGAAACCACCCCTCGGTAGGTGCCCTCACTGAGGCAGGCATATTTTCGCCTGCTTTTATGGCCAGGAATCGGGTTGTTGTTTTTAAACTTTTTTTCTGTGCTGCTTGGCATCGCGCGATCGCCGTGATGCCATGAAAGACAACGAAAAATCAGACCCAATTTTTCTTTTCGGTTCGAGTTCGAGTTGGAGCGGAGTAATTTTCAAAAATTCTCGTTACCCGTTTGTCGTTTAACGTTTGTGAGAACCAAAACGGGGTTGAGAATTGGGTTCTAGGAGGTGCCCATGTCTTTTTGCAACCTTTATGCCTCCAGAGAGGGAGAGAGTTCAGGCTTGATTTAATCCAGCGCCCACTAGTTTTGTCTTTGATGGTTATTTCACGTGCATTCTTGTCCCGGGAGAAAGTTCATTGCATGTTGATGTTGGTCACGGTCATGTGGTCTTCTTCTGGTTCTGTCCCTGTTCCCGTGTACGCACGGGCGTGATGGATGGTATCGGCATGACTGTTACCACACGTCTTCGTTCCGTGATGAGATGTGAAATTCCATGCCTTTGTTCTCTGGGGTTTTTTGTGTTTTTTATTTTTTTGGCCCAACCTTCCGTTTTTCGATGTTTCAATTCTCCGAAACCTTGCCTTCAATGCATTCCGGAGCTAAGTTTGAGGCATTTGTCTTTTAATCTCTCTGCACTGCGTTGCTGATTCCTGGCGAATGTCACTTTGCACTCCTGCCACTAGATGGAGAATGGCACGTTGCGTGACGAGCCTTACTTCACGGGCACTCGTCTTGGAATGAGAAGCATGACAAGCAGATTCCAGAGGCCAGGGAGGGGAATTTCTCATCCCACTTAAATCGCAGTTCAGGGGGCGTGGTCAGGACAAATCCCTCGTCCCGCAATGGAAATGCGGTAAAGATTAATAAAATCACTGGTCCGTTTTGGGACCGTGAACAACCCATGAGATGGAAATCAAGTTTTCTGGGTTTCCAGGGGATCTGGATCCAAGGAATAGCATCAAGTTAATAACCAACTGTTTGCCGATTGTGACCGATTATCTCCAGCATGCCACGCTATGAAAGCCTTCAAACAAGGGCCGCAGGTTCTCCCTGCTTCTGGGTCTTGGAAATGGGCCATTGCTGCCTTCAGCGGCTCAGCACCACCTCTGGACCCCGTCTTCTTTCTGGAATAGCTCTGGTGACCTTTTATCCTGTCTCTTTTTGCCTGGAACAGGCAGTCCCCCTGTGACCGGATTACAAACTCCCTTCTCTGGTTTCAGGGGCAGGGATCAAAATGAACAGTGGCGTTATTCATGAACTCACCAGAAACCTTGATGGGGAGCAGCCGTTTGGTGGGGGAGGCATCTCTGTGGGTTCAGGGCAAGCTGCAAGGAGGAGCCATGGTCCTGGCTCATCTGCACAGCGGGGCACATTCTACTTTGCCTACCGAGGTGCCCACCAATTGCACTGGACTATAACTCCCAGCATCTGCTGGACTGCTAGTTGTTGTAATTCAACACATCTGGAAGGCAGCCAGCCGAGATGTTGCCGGCAGGATCAGAGATGTGCTGACTGGGGGATTATGGGAGCTTTAGTTCTAAAAAGTAACCCACCCAAGGTCCTTGCACAACATACACCAGTGGTTCCTCATAAAAGGCAGCAGTCATTTGCACAGAATTTGTACTAAGGCTCCGAAAACAGTCAGCTGCAAAGTCAGCAGCTCAGCGGTTCGAATCCCGGGTGCCACGCAGCGGAGCGAGCTCCCGCTGTTCACCCCAGCCCCTGCCAACCTAGCAGTTTGAAAGCATGCAAATTGCAAGTAGATCAATAGGTACCACCCCACTCTACCTGGTTCTGGTTTCTGACTCTTGAGGAATTTACTTTAAAACCACACTTAACATTTCTATAGACCCCCCCCCCCGCCGCCACAGAGCCATTAGCAATAATTTACATATCTATGACCCCTAGCCAAATCTTCCTTCCCACCATTTGTACAACTAATCATCTCTCCCTCCTCCACAGACCCATTAACAATGCTTAACATATCTAGCACCCCTGGCCAAATCCTTCCACCAATTCTACAACTAATCATCTCTCCCTCCCCCCCCATCCACCAATGAACCTCTTGTATGAAATACATTATCTCATCACATATTCTATTATTTCACATATTCTATTATCATTCTGCTGCTATATGTCTGAAGAAGTGAAGGTGTCCACTAAATGTTACATTAAAATATGAAAGTTCACCTCATTCAAAGAATTGAAGGGGAGGAAATGTATAGAAGGGAGTGGGACTAAGTTTCAATGATGTCTTTTAGCAATTATTTGGAAAATATTTGAACACTGTCTTAAAATATTTTATTCATTATGTTAAAATAAAACATTCCATAATCATTTTTTCTCTATTTTTTCCAATTTTTCAGGGGGAAACCAAAAAGGCTTCAGGAGAAAAAAACCAGGAAAAAAAAGATTTTCCCAAATTTTTCCATTCCCCCCCCCAAGCCTTCATATCTCTACTCCCAAGAGAAATCTGCCCCACCCTGCTACAGATGGTGAGGGACACCAGGAAGGCGGCTGCCTCTGCATCTAGAACTCTGTGGAGAAAATGCAATATTCATCTTTTCAAAACAGAGCGGTGGGACCCGGGCTTTGGACACGTCACTTTTCCGTAGCCAATGCTTTTCACTTCCTGAATGGAGCCCGACGATACCCGAGGAAGGTTTGGGGGCTGAGCATCCGTCCTCTTCTTGAAAGGCCACGGGGTGCCCCAAATTAGTGGGCAGACCTGCAATGACAGAGAAAAGAAACCCCCTTTTCTCTTCTTGGGGACCCCCCCCCAGTCAGTCAAGAAGAGGGTCAGATGACACCAGGCTTCACCACCATCCCTGCTCCAGTCTAATTTTGGCACCTTCATATTTCAGCCCCCAGGTGGCTAAACCCAACGGGGAGCACCACACCCTTCCTGGGAAGACAGCTGCCCAGGCCGCCATGGTCACCAAAACATACTTTGCAACCATGAGGCACCAATGGTGAATCAATATATTTTATTTTACAGAGTATATAATGATGATAAAACAAAAGCACTCTGTTTTTCAACGGGACAGGGTGGGGGTGGGGGTGAGAGAGAGAGCCATGCCCCACTATGTTATTGTCACTTTCTGGTCGGACCTGAAAAAGGCACATGGATTTCTTGCGAACGCTCCCGGTGTGCTTGTTACACAGTTTGGAAAGCATGCTAGCAAGGGGACGATGGGAGCAAGAGTTCTAAACAGGTACTGTCCTAAGATCCAACTCCTGCTTCTGAACTTTAAAAAGAGATTTTCTCTGGAGTTTGTTTTCTGTTTTGTTTGGGGATTTTATTTTTTTTTTTGAATGAGAAAGAGAGGCACATGAAGAGAGCTGCCACACTTCCACGACGTGGCTCCCTGAAGTTCCGAGTTCCAGGTTCCACCCACTTTCTTGAACGCTTCCCACGGGAGGAGGGCCGTATCAGAAGCGGGGCTTCTTTGGCCAATGGGCCATCCCGCGGTCACCACCCAACATGCATGCAAGCAAAGCACAGCGTGAAGGGAAGACCTGCCCACGGATGGACATAACAACATAAGAAGAGCCATCCTGCTGGATCAGGCCAAAGGCCCATCTACTCCAGCTTCCTGGATCTCACAGTGGCCCCACCAGATGCATTTGGGAGCACATGAGACTAGATATCTGTCTCCTGATACCACTCCCCTGCATCTGGTCCTTGAGGTACCCCGGTTTTAAGCCTGGAGATGACACATCTCCATCATGGTTTGTAACCTGTGATGGACTTTTCATCTAGGAATCTGTCCAATCCCCTTTTGAAGGCATCCAGGCCAGATGCCATCACCACATCCTGTGGCAGGGAGTTCCACAGACTAACAACGCGCTGGGTGAAAAAATATTTTCTTTTGTCTGTTCTCACTCTCCCAGCACTCAATTTGAGTGGATGTCCCCTAGATCTGGTATTTTGTGAAAGGGAGAAGAGCCTCCCTCTATTATCCACTTGACTCATGCCCTGCATCATTTTGTACGTCTCCATCATATCCCCCCTCAGGCGCCTTTTTTTCCTGACTAAAGAGCCCCAAATGTTTTAGCCTCTCCTCATAAGGGTTCCACTGCTGAGGCCCTCCCCAAAAGAATCCTGGGAGTTGTAGTCTGAGGAATCTGCAAAAGAGCTCGGATACAGACACCAGAACTCTCAAGGGAAACAGAAGGACCAGGAAACCAGGGTCTCTCTGTAGCTTAGCTGGGAAAAGTGACTTTTCTTACCATAGCTCCCAGTATCCCCCACTACCAGAAACCTCCAGAAAAGCCCCTATCTCTCCCCCATGGGCAGTGGGGGAACTCCCTAAGTCCACGGCCAGCTCCTGAGATACCCCTAAAATAACCCTCCCTGCCAGCATTCCAGAATCCCCGGACCAGTACGGGGTGGGTCGGTGGGTGAGGAATCTTCTGTCCCAGCCCGACCGCTTCAAAATCCTGCCCCTCCACCTTTCTGGCACTTAGTTTGGAGCTGGGGGAACCGTAGGGGGTCTCCCACCTCGCACAGGGGCACAGCCCAAAGATGGGGGCAGACCACGCAGAAGGCAGCGGGCAAATTACCACCATTTTGGAGATGCTGGAACAGCCGTCGGTTAGGGAAAGAGTGAGGCAGAGGAGGTGATGGTGGCCCAAAACGGGAGCCATTGGCACAGATCCCCCCCTCCGTCCCCTCCCAGAGCTCGAACCACGTCCAGTGGCCAAATAAATTCAAGCAGAGAAAGAAAAGCCAAGGACCTCAATCCAACACCAGCCTCCATTTCAGATAGGGCAGGCACCAGAGGCGTTATCATTTTTTTAAAAAAAAAATAGGGGGAAATGGAGGCTGTTTATGTTGGCTGAGGCATTCTGGGAAATGTAGTTGAAGGGGGGGAGAGCTTTTCTAAGTTCTGGGCAGAAACACCCCAAAAACACAGCCGTGAGAAGATTTAAGGCCACACATTTGGTTGACGAGGTGAAAAAGGAGAAGAGGGAGAGACCCCAGGAGGCCAGCGTAGTCTTTTCACACACACACCCCGGAAGCTGCTCCCCCTTTGCCCCTCCATGGCACATCTGCCCTCCCCGCATGCCGCCTGGGGTGTTTCGGCTTGGCATCAGCACAGGTAAACATGTTCTCTGGTGCACTATGACACACACGTGTGGGGTTTGCCAGGGGTTCCTCTTGGCAGCCACTGAGTCCCAACCCTTCATCCCGAATCCGCCGCATCAATCAGGACAGAGGAACCCACGACACGGATTTACACCCTGGCCTTTGCGTTCTGCACCCTCTCCTCCTCAGGTGGGTCTCTGTTGCCCTTTCTGACACGTGGGTGGGTCGGCTCCTTCCCACGGACGCCATGGGGTCCCAAAACCTCAGTGTCTGAAGGGGTTGAGTCCAGCTGCCTGCCAAGGCATGACACCTGCAGTTTAAGCACTCCTGACAAAGAGTGCTGCATAAAAAACATGTGAGAAACGAGGAGAAGCCCCTTCTGAGGTAGTCCACACTCCACCATCAAGCACCTCGCTCGGACCAGGAGGAGTCCCCTCCCTGACGTTCCGTTAAGGAGCAATGAGGTAGGCAAGCCTTCTGCTTCCTGAAGCCGCTCTTTGGGACATGCAAACAGGCTTCTCAGTAAGGGGGAGGCTGGCCCCCTCCGTCCCTGATTCCAAAGGAAAAGCACCTTTCCAGTCAGTTGCTGGTCAAAAGGACTCTTGTCTGGGTCCAAGGCACTTAAGAGACCAGTCCTAGCTGGAGCATCCAAGCTAGCAGATACGCTCCACTGCATAAGGCAAGTCAGGTCAAGACCGAGTCCCCTCTCTGCAATCATGTCAACTCTTGGTCCTTCCTACTGGCTCAGCCGTAGAGTCCCTCATTTTCCTCTTCCTCTTCCTCCTCTTCCACTGCCCACAAGTCCTCAGCTTCCGGTACCACCTGAACCAGCCGCTGGTATCCCACAGGGCCCCTCCACGAGTCCTCCAGGAGGGTGCCACCAGCGGCCAGCCAGGGATGCAACAGGATCTCGCTGGCCGCCAGCCTCTCGGCGGGCTCCTTCCTCAGGAGGCAACGGATGAGGCAGCGCGCCGAGGGCGAGAGGGCCTCGGGGAGGGCAAAGCGCCCCGGCGGATCTTGCTGAACAGAGAGATGGGCTTGGTGTCCTGGAAAGGATAGCGCCCCACCAGCATGGTGTAGAGCGCCACGCCCAGGCTCCAGATGTCGGCCGCTTTCCCGGAATACGAGCCCTTGGAGCGGAGGATTTCCGGCCCCACGTAAGCCGGGCACCCGTGCTTGTCCTCCAAGGAGTCGTCGGGACCGCTCAGCACACAGGAGCCCTCCAGGTTCTCCAGAAGCAGCTTGGAGCTGTGCAAAACGGGAAGGAAGCAAAGAGTCCGAGGTGAGCTGCTGCGGTGGACAGGCTGACAAACACAGCAGCAGCCTGGTGTAGAAATTTATCGAATTCCACAATTAGAAGCCACAAATTCTGCAATCCCAATATATGCAGTAGATTTCTGGGGGGGGGGAGAGAAAGGCATGTTCCCTCCCCCAATAATGATATATGTGACTTTAAGCTCCTTGGGGGGAGGGGGAATTGGGCCTTGCTGATACAACGTGGAAAAGCAGGGTTCATAATTCGGGGTGAGATGCAAAAAAACAAGGTGAGATCCCTCATGAGGGATTTTTGTTTTCTTTTCACCTGCTCTTTGTAGCTTTAATGTTACCTTTGAATGTTGTAAGTAGAGATGGGCACGAAACGCCCAATTTTTGTTTCATTTTTGGATTTTTTATTGTTTCATATCGTTTTTGATTTGTTTTGTTTTTTGTTTTTGTATTTTTTAAAAAAATCTTTTAGCTCATACCGACCATCTGGCCCACGGGCCAGGTCAGCACATTTTTATTTTTTTAATTTTTTTAACAACTCGTACCAACCAGGTCAGCACATTTTTAAAACAAAACAAAAAAAAAAAACAAAAACGCGCCGATCCAGCCTGCAGGCCAGCTGGTCGGCACAAGTTAAAAAATAAAATAAAATAAAAAATAGAAAAAAGCGCCAACCCGGGCCACAGGCCAGCTAGTCAGCACGAGTTTTAAAAAATGTAAAAAAAAATAATGTAAAATGAAAAATAAAACAAATGAAAAATAAAACAAAACAATAAAAAGCAAAACAAAAACAAAACAAAATGACATTTTGTCATTTCGTGCCCATCTCTATTTGTAAGATGCCTCTTCTAATTCCCTGTTCCTAACTTGTGTATGTCTTAAATGTTCTGGGCTGTATATTGTCCCTCATTATTGTAAGCTGCCTTGGGTCCTTTTCCAAGAAGAAAGGTGGGATAAAAATATTCAAAATAAATAAATAAAAAAAGGAGGAGGATCCCAGACCATGCAACTCAGCTGATCCTGCAAGCCAAATGAGTAAGAACAAAGACTAACGGGTAGCAAAATGTTTCTAGCCCGTGGGGAGGGAGTTTCAAGGCGCCTTCTTAGCCCCTCACCGTTCTCCATCTGCAAAGATAAACCTCCCCAGTTTGAGGTCCCGCAGGACGACCCCGTGCTGGTGACAGTGGCCGACCGCGCCTGCCATCTGTCGGAAAAGAGCAGCAGCCTCCGGCTCCGGCAGTCGCTTGCACCGACGTACGTAGTTGTGCATATCCTCTCTGCCCGGCTGGAAAAAGACGTAAACGTTCTGGTCCCCGATGATGACCTCGGCCAGGTGGGCAATGTGAGGATGCGCCGGGACGGCCCCATAAGGGAGCCATTACCTCGGTGTAGCTCTTGGCTGGATAGACCTGGTACAGGACCAAACACAGAAGAAGCAAGACGTGAGCAAAAGGAGACTGAAAGACACACACACACACACACACACACACACACACACACACACACACACACACACACAAACAACACACACTAAAATAGAACTTTTAAACATACCAACTAAATCCATGCATGACAAGATGGGAAACAGTGACTCAAGTAAACACAACATTCTCTCTAAACTGCCTGGTTTCTTTTTAAAAATAGCAAAGTTATACCCGCATAAATGTGCCGGGCACTCTACCTGGCAAGAAAGAATTGCTCCCTTCAATTGTGGAATCAGTTGTGCGTCCCTGACGCAACCAACTTGGAAATGCCCCGGTTGCACAACAGGAATTTAGTTAAATACTGTAATTAAAATCCATCCTCCAACTGGGAAGGTCCCTTCAGCCCTTTTTAGCATTGTTTCCTTCATGGACAAGAGCAATGCCACGTTCAGCCAGCAGGGGTCAGCACAATGCCACTTTCGGAAGAGTTGCGAAGGGTGATTTCATAAGAACACAAGAATTGTGTGTGACCTTCAATATTAACCATTTTTATTCAGCATATGCTTCTGGAAGCTAATGCCCACTCCTTCCAATGCAGCCAGTGACGGTTCAGGAGACAGATTTATAGAAGCATGGGTGGAGGCTCTCCACCGTTAATGCCAAATGAAACTTGTTCATCATCAGGGTAACACAAGACTCTTGTTTTGAAACTTTTAGGTTTCTACAGAAGTCTTAGGGGGCCAAAATTAAAAGGAGAGAAAAGAAAAAAAAAAAAAAAAAGAAGTAAAATATTGTAGAACTGTAAAGACTGGCAGAGTCATCAGCGTGTGAGATTATTGTGCATCAAAATCCACTCCTTCAGATACAGGAGGTGGGGATACAGGCAACAGATCAACTCTGACCTTTGTCTGAGAAACAACTCTTACCGGTAGTATTCCTCTGAAAACCAAGTTCACCCAGCCTACAACTGTTTACTCAATGAAGTAATTAGCAGTCTGACGATCCAGTTCCTAAGCTGACGAACTATTATCCCACAGAACTTCACTCTGTACCCTCACTTTGGTGTGAAGATTTACATAAACAGTAAAGATGGTGTATTTGTAGTAACATGTCTGAAGAAGTGAATGTTGACCCATACACATTCGCACCAAGTCTCTAAAATTCTACAATATTTTTCCTTTTCTCTCTCTGTTTTCCTTCTCCCCCACCCACCCACCCAATCCCTTTAATTTTGCTGAAGTAGGCTGATACAGGGATTTTGCTTTGTTTTTGTTTTGTTCTTTGTTTTGTAGAAATAGGATTTTCAGCTTATTGCAAGGCAAAACAAAGAAACAGTTATCTCTTTGGAACCTATAAAGGAAAACAAGATCAGAGAAGTGGTTGTGCAAAAAGGTGGAAGAAAATTAAAAGGGCCCTTTGCCTGTTTCACGTTCTGGATATTGGTAGCAAAATGAGATTTGCTGTTTCAGCTTCAGGACTTTTCAGCTTCTAAAGCGACCAGTTTTGATTCAAAGAAGGGCAACTGTTATTATTATTTTTGAAAAGCCCTTTTCAAAATCATAGCCTCAGTGATGAGCAAGGAGGTGCAGAAGAGAGCGACTAAAATGATGACTGGGCTGGGGCATCTCCCTTATGAGGAAAGGCTAAAACATTTGGGGCTCTTTAGTCTGGAAAAAAGGCACCTGAGGGGGGGATATATTTGAGACATACAAAATAATGCAGGGCATGAGTAAAGTGTACAGAGGGACGCTCTTCTCTCACACACAAAATACCAGAACTATGGGACATCCACTCAAACTGAGGGTTGGGAGAGTGAGAACAGACCAAAGGGAAAAAAAAATTAACCCAACATGTTGTTAGTCTGTGGAACTCCCTGCCACAGGATGTGGTGATGGCATCTGGCCTGGATGCCTTCAAAAGGGGATTGGACAGATTCCTGGAGGAAAAGTCCATCACAGGTTACAAACCATGATGGAGATGTGTCATCTCCAGGCTTAAAACCAGGGTACTTCGTGGGCCAGATGCAGGGGAGTGGTATCAGGAGACAGAGATCTAGTCTTGTGCATTCCCAGACACATTTGGTGGGGCCACTGTGAGATACAGGAAGCTGGACTAGATGGGCCTTTGGCCTGGTCCAGCAGGGCTCTTCTTATCTTCTTACGAGGTCACGAGAGTGGCTGGGTGTGGGACTGAGCCGGCCTACCTTGCAGGTGTATTCTCTCTCCGTGTGCCGGTGGATGGCCCGATAGCACCTCCTTCCTTCCGTGGCTTCCAAAAGGATGTATGGGCCGATCCGGGAGGCCCGCAGGTCTTGGTCCGAGGGTCGTGGAGGGACAGGCAGGGGCTGAAGGCAAGGGGTTAGTCCCGACAGTGGGTCAAGGCGAGGGCGCTTGCGCACCAGGGTGTCTGCTTCAGAGGCGTCGTCCAAGTCTAGCGGTTTTTTCCCTGCCGTGGCTGCCTCTGGACACTTCTGGGCAAGCATCTAGAAACAGAACAAGAGGAAAAGGTGACCTAAGGTATCAAGGCACCCAAGCCAGGCCGGGCCTCGCAAGCGATGGGTTTCCAAACTACGGAGGGCAAATGAGTGACCATGTTTTCGGCTTGTGTCATTTCTTCCCCTCGTGGACGATGCCCGTGGCATGGGAGAAGCGCGCGGTCTCTCCCCTGTGTGTACAATGAAGCGTGGCTGTGCAAAGGGTGTGTCCCTCACAGGAACAAATGTGTGCGTGCATGTCAGAGGCCTGAATCATTTGCTGAGCCACCGATAACTGAGAGAGGATCGCGTTGGTGCCTGGAGGTTGATAGGAAGCCAGCCGTCCGGGGATCAACGAATCCAGACTTTCTCAAGGGAACCACAGGAGTCGGCCTCCAGGACTATACAGAAGCTGCCACCCACCCACCCACCCACTTCAGGGGAACTCACAAAGAGCAGTGGTAGCCACGAGGTCCAAAATAAATTCTGACTTCCACAACAAGGCGACGCCTTTCTACCAGCTGTGTGCCGTCAAGTCCATTGTGGGTTACCCTTTGCAGGATTTCTTGAAGTGGTTTTGCTCTTCCCTTCTTCTGGGGTGCCCTGGGACTGTACAGCTTACCCAAGGCCACCCAGGCTGGTCATACTCACAGGAGGCACCTAGGCTAATCCAAAACGCCTCCAAAACTCTTCAAGCTTCCAAGTTCAGTATATGCCAGTGTCGGCGAACCTATGGCACGGATGCCAAAGGTGGCACTCAGATCACTTTCTGTGGGCACCCGACATCGTCCCTTCACAGCCAACTGCATTCAGGTTAAAGTGTTGTATTGGCACTTGGTGAAACATTAGTGGGTTCTGAATTGCAGTTTGGGCACTCGGTCTCTAAAAGGTTCGCCATCACTGATATATACTGTCTCCATCGAGGGAAGTGTCAAGAGAGAGCAAGGGACAAGGCGGGTCTTACGTCCTTGCTGTCTTCATAAGAACCTAAGAGGAGCCCTGCTGGATCAGGCCCAAAGCCCCTCGAGTCCAGCTTCCTGGATCTCCCAGTAGCCCCACAAGGTGCCTCTGGAAGCACCTAAGGCCACTAGATACCCATCTCTTGATGCCACTCCCCCGCCTCTGGCATTTTGAGGGACTCTCCTTCGTGTTTATTCAGGATACAATGGAGTGTGTGTATGTATCAGAGAAATGGTCTCATTGGTGGTGCTAGGTTTTACTTGAAATAAACTCACTTAAGAACTAGGAAGTTTGAAACATCAGATCCGCCTTAGGTGTAAAATAAGCCCCCTACCCAGCAGTGAATTCTTAGCCACAATACATCCTGTCTGGGTCCAGGAGCTCCTCGCGTGGTGGATAAACAGAGACCCACCTGGAGGTTTTTACTCTCTCCATGATGGAGTGAGTTTTCAGTGATGGAAGAGGCAAAGGTGTCCAGTGTTGACCATTATATGGTGTTTCCCTATTTTGCATCCTGGTGTCCCATCTGCAGAGGTGTAAACTCCCATAGCTCAAGCCCCGTTGCCAAACAGATGGGACTTATGACAAACGATCCTCCCTTGAAGAAGCTAAAACAACAGAAGGAGAGCTGAATATGTGTGTGCAGGGGAGTAGCCGGGGGGCGGGGCGGGGGGAGGATTAGGGAAGACTGGAGAAAGAGACAATTGGCGGTTACTTCTAGTCCGTTTTGTCTCCGTTAGTGTTGCGCTTAGGAGCGGTACAAAAAAGTTACATCACGTCCGTCGCGCAACTACTGAAATTTGTCTCGACCACGCCCCCAGAATGGGTGCTAAGGGCCTTTTCACACGACCCCTAAGATCCACTGGCCACTTAAATTCGGACCAGAGATCTTAGGGGTTTGTCGCTGTTCCTGTGTTCCCACCCCCTCCGCACTCCTGGCTGCTGGCTGCGTGAGGGGAGGGAGAAAAAACAGGAAGAAAAGAGACGTGGCTCACCTCCGTTCTGCCTCTCGCTCTTGCCGCGGCAACATTCCAGTCTCTTAAGTAGCTCTTAAAGGGGCGGGAGACAAAAAACAACAAACAGAAGCGAGGAGAGCCCCGCACTCATTATCGTTACACCGCATCAAAGAATTTTCACCTCCAGAGAGCAGGTACTTGAAAGGTGCGCTGGGACGTGCTAAAGTGGGCGTGGTCGCACTTAATTTCCTGTAAACTCCAGAGCTGGTGGGGAAACATTCTTAAGCTCCGGAGCTTAAAGCCATTTGCGGCGGAGTTTAGGGGTCATGTACAAAGGGCCTATGCGGGACAATCCTGTACCTGGTGCTAGCGTAGGGTTTTCCCTTGTCACTCTTGGTTCCTGCTTTCTGTTCCAAGACAAGACACCGTGTAGTAATGACCGTCATGCAACAAAACATTCGTTCTCTCAGAAAAGCTGTGTCCGGGTTTTGTTTTGTTTTAAATTGACTTTTCAGAAGCGAAATATCGAAAAAGAATTTTTAAGCCCCTCAAAAAAGGAAAAAGGAAGCTAGACAATTTCAGTGTTTGTCACGGTACAAGACTGTGAGGTAACACTTGTCACGAGACAAGTGATCACGACCATGGGAACACTGAAACATGGGCAAAACCTCATGATCGCGATCAACGCTGTCACGGTACAAAACTAGTCGTGGAACAAAGAAGGATGTGAAGTAACCACCAATGGGTCACATCCACCCTTCTACTCATTCCCAGAAGGGCTCAGATGGAGAGCTTCCTGTATCTTTAGTGCTTTTATTTGCATCCCGCAGGGAGCATTGATTTCAGAACACAGAATGGTTACTTTATGGACTACAATGCCCACCCTCCCCAACCAGCTGGCTGGGGAATGTGGGGGTGGTAGTCCCAAAGAAAAACTTCCCTAAGCTTTGCTCTGCACGTTGGCTCTAATCCTAAGTAGAGATGGGCACGAAACGAAAAACATTTTCATTCCGTTATCCGTTCCGTTCCGTAGCAGAACGAATAACGGAGCCCAGAGTAATTTGGGCACGAACCGAACAGAACCAGAACAAATTAGTTCGGTTATGTTCGGTTCATTCATCCAATCTCCTCCGCCCGGGGTGACGGCCAGGCAGCGGTCACCTGGGGCGGAGATCGGCTGAGCCTCGCGGGGAGGCCAAGTCCCCCCTTCTCCCCTCTGCACACAGAGGGGCGAAGGGGGATCTGAAAGGCATCTTCCCTGCCCGTGCTCTCTCCCCCACTTCCCCCCTCCCGGAGCCAGCGCCCAGTAGCCGCTTGGTGCTAGCTTCGGGAGGGGAGAAGATTTTAAAAGCCCACTCTCTCCTCCCACCTGACTGGGTGGGGGAAGAGCGGGCTTTTTAAATCTCCCCCCAGCCCTCCCGGGCACCGCCGGCGCCGTCAACCTGGCCAGGAGAGCGCTCCCGTGGCTGCAGGACTTTTCTCCTGGCCGGCTTGCCGGCAGCTCCAGCAGCGCACAGCTCCAGGAAGGCTCCTCGTGGCCACGGGATTGTTCTCCCGGCAGGCTTGCCACCGGCTCCGGTGGCACCAGCCCTGGGAGGGCTCCTCGCGGCCGCAGGAACGCTTTCCCTCCAGGTGCCGAAAAACGATGCCCGAAAAACGGAGCGGGTCCCTGGGGTCCGAAAAACGGAAATGACCTGAAGCAGGCCCCAGGGCCCAAATAACGAGCACAAAACACCATTTTGGCATTTCGTGCCCATCCCTAATCCTAAGAGATCTCAGGTCCCTTTGGAAAAGGAAGAATGTGCAACAGACAAGATAGGACAGGCGAGCTAGAAGCATATCTCTGTACCTCTAATCAGCTCCCCCTGCTTTGGCACAGAAGTAAATCTGTGCCGGGGTTTTGGAAAAGCTCAAAAGTCACCCAACAAAGCAGTCAGTCAGCAAAGCAGGCCCAATCCTCTCTAAATCCTGCGCAAACGCTAGAGACACAATGACTCTGCCGAGGTGGCGGTTTCCCACTGCAAGCATAAGGTGATCTGCTGGCAGGTCCTTGAACATGCAAACCAACAGGCTACCTCTGCCATAAACAACCCGAACGAGTGAGTGCCATTCTTGGGGAGGTGGGGGGGGGGACAGAGAGAAGAGAAGCAGTCCCTCCTTTTGGTCTGCATGTGCCTGGGGCCCCCCCCGTCAGGCTCCGAGGTCTGGACGACGCCAACGAGCTTGTGGGGATGGCCCCATTCCAAGGGAGGCGTCTCCTGTGATCACTCCTGCCGCGAACCAGCAAACATCATCAGGATGATGCAAACACACTGCAAGTCCTGTCCCACGGCTCTCCCCATGACAGCTGACCTGGGCACCTGAGGCCCCGATCAGGTAGAAGCATCTCCCAGAAATGCCCAGTTGTGGTTGATTGAGGATGATGGGGAAACCCTCCATGCGAGCTCAGAATCTCCCTCACAGATGCCATCTGCCCCTCTCACCCCTCTTTCCCGAGGCCAGGGAATCTTTAACCCAGGCATGTCCAAACTTCAGCCCTCCAGATGTTTTGGGCCACAATTCCATTGGAAATACAGGCTTGGAATTCTGGGAGTTATGGTCCAAAACATCAGGAGGGCCGAAGTTTGGCCATGCCTGCTTTAACCTGAGGAGACACAGAATCCTAGAGTTAGAAGAGACCTCCAGGGCCATCCAGTCCAAACCCCCTGCCATGCAGGAACTCCCATCAAAGTGCTCTCGAGAGATAGCCATCCAGCCTCTGCTTAAAAACCTCCAAAGAAGGAGACTCCACCACCCTCCTTTGGGGCAGCATATTATTCCACTTATGCCAGACAGCTCTAACTGTCATGAAGTTCTTCCTAATGTTCTCAAATGGAATCTCTTTTCCTGTAGTTTGAAACCATTGCCCCGAGTCCTAGTCTTCTTCTGAAGCCATGGAAAACAAACCTGTTCCCTCTTCAATATGGCATCCTTTCAGATATTTAAACATGGCTATCCTTTCCCCTCTCAGCCTTCTTTTTGTAAGGCTAAACATTCCCAGCTCCCTCAGCTGCTCCTCCTAAGACATTTCTTCCAGACCTTCAACCATCTTGGTCGCCCTCGTCTGCACCCATTCAAGAGGGTCCAGTTGAGATCTTATTACCATCTCCATGGGAAGATCTCATAAATCTGTCTGTCACAGCATGCCATACAACCAAACAGCATGGTGCTGAATCCATGTTTTCTGAACATCTGGTCACCCGTGGTGAACTCTGAAAGCCCTCTGGTGACCAGAGAGAAGAAAGCTGTTGTCAGGTGCCTGGCAACAACTTTGATGTAGGCGGCATCTTATGTCAATATTTAGGAGGGCTGTGCCATCTGGTGCCCCCCCACCCCGACCTGGTCATGAGACATAAGCAATACTCATAATAACGGTAACAATGCTAATGCTAATGCTAATGGTAACCATCATCATAGGCCCTTTGTACACGGCCCCTAAACTCCGCCGCAAATGGCTCCCAGCTCCGGAGCTTAAAATTGTTTCCCCACCAGCTCCGGAGTTTACAGATAATTAAGTGCAACCACGCCCACCTAAGTGCGTCCCAGCGCACTTTTCAGGTACCTGCTCTCTGGAGGTGAAAATTCCTGATGCGGATATAACGTAGTGACTGCCAGGCTCTCCTTGCTTCTTGTTTGTTCTTTTTTTGTCCCCTGCCCCTTTAAGAGATCTGAATGCAGTGCCGGGACAGCAGAACGGAGGTGAGCGGCATTCTTTTCTTCCTTTTTTTCTCCCTCCCCTCACACAGCCAGCAGCCAGGAGTGCAGAGGGGGTGGGAACGCAGAAACAGCGACAAACCCCTAAGATCTCTGGTCTGAATTTAAGTGGCCAGCGGATCTTAGGGGTCGTGTGAAAAGGCCCATAATCTTGAAAGGGATTATGAAAGAGAATCTCTGGGTCACTGAGTTCAAGGAGGCCCCATGGCGGGAATCAAACCTCTGGATCCGCAACCAGATGCTTAAATCACGGCACCATCCAGCAGGTCTGCTAGGAAGATTTTATTGCCTGATTTATTTATTTATTTATATACCACCCATCTTCCAATGAAACTCCGGACGGTTTACAGCAGTCAAACTCAACAACAATAAAAAAACCCAAAATAATAATAGTTAAATAAAAATAAAAATAATAAAAGTAATCGGCAAAGATGACTCCTCCAACTTAACCTGAAAGACTGTTTTGAACATCTCTTTACCTTTTGTTCTATTCCGTTTTGCAAAAGGAGACACCTCTCATTTATTTCCCACGCCTTTCTCTGTTCTGCAGCCACTGACTCTGCCGCCACGGAGGGCCCACGAGCAAAGCCTGTGTAGCCACCAAGCTGGATTAGCCTCCCGTGGGCAGGGCCTCCGGGTCTCCTCACCTCAGCCCAGGCCCTGTTTGCAGCCAGGGAAGTTTGCTCCTTCACCGACTAGTCACCGGGTGAGGAAGTGAGGGACGGCCGCCAGGCCTGAGGTTTCATCCGCCCTCTGAGAGCTACAGAGCAGCCACCAACCGCCTGGGCACCCGGGGCAGGTGGTGTGGCATCATTTCTTTCCACCCTAACCCCTACCCCACTGGGAAACACGGGGTAGGAAGCCCCCAGGGAAAAGGGGGGAAAGAAGCCCACACCCACCCAAAAATAAAGCTTGCGCTTTCCAGAGAAAGAACGAGACAAGAGCCAGGAGGCGGGGCTGTTTATTTTCCTAAAATGAATTATTGCAGGGCTGTCCAACTTTGAACAGGCCAAGGTCTACTTTTGGGTACCAAAGTACCTGTGGGCTACTACACTAAAACCTCTACACGCTCATAAGTAAAAATCTTTGTAAGTAGAGCAGCGGTTTCCCATAGAAATGCATTGAAAATAAGACAATGTATAGCATACTTGCACTGGTCATTTTTTTATATGCATGTAAAACTTCAACATGTTATAAGGGATTCCTATTTTATTATCAGGAAGAAGTTTGTCTAAGCCAGGGCTGTCCAACTTTGAACACGCTGAGGTGCTGATCACCTGGCCAGCGGGGGGCAGGGGACCACACCATGGCCCTTGAACTGCCCCACTCGGCTGAGACAGTGGGCTGGCAGACCCAGAACTTTGCTGGGGCAGTGGTGGCCCTTGGGGTGGGGAGGGAGGGGTGGAGAACCTATACCTTCACTTTTTTATTGATGGCTGGCGGGCTATTTTGAACCCTTCACAGGCTACTGGTAGCCCCCGGTCTACCTGTTGGGCAGGCCTGCATTATTGACTTCAGCTCGAGATGCTGGAAGCATCTAGATTTTGGAACCCAGGGCTCAGCACCGCTTGCTGCACCCGAGTAGCTGGGGGACCTCCCTTATGAGGAAAGGCTAAAACATTTGGGACTCTTTAGTCTGGAAAAAAGGCACCTGAGGGGGGAATATGATTGAGATGTACAAAATAATGCAAGGCATGAGTAAAGTGGATAGAGGGATGCTCTTCTCCCTCTCACAAAACACCACAACTAAGGGACATCCACTCAAAATGAGGGTTGGGAGAGTAAGAACAGACAAAAGAAAATATTTTTTCACCCAGCACGTTGTTAGTCTGCGGAACTCCCTGCCACAGGATGTGGTGATGGCATCTGGCCTGGATGCCTTCAAAGGGGATTGGACAGATTCCTGGAGGAAAAATCCATCACAGGTTACAAACCATGATGTGTAATCTCCAGGCTTAAGACCGGGCTACTTCAAGGGCCAGATGCAGGGGACTGGTATCAGGAGACAGAGATCTAGTCTCATGCGCTCCCAGAGGCATTTGGTGGGTCCAATGTGAGATACAGGAAGCTGGACTCGATGGGCCTTTGGCCTGATCCAGCAGGGCTCTTTTATGCTCTTATGGTCTTAAGAGCCCCAGACAGCTGTCTCTACCACCTGTGTATGGAATCAGGGCACTGAGAGGAAGGCCTCCAGTGATGGTTCAGTCTTGTACACCTGGGACGACAGCCACCGGATGGGTGAAGATGGGAGATGTAGTCCTGCAGCACGGCAGGAGAGAATTCATGCTTCCCCGCCTGCATTGCAGGATGAAGCCACGGCAACTGCGGTGGTCTTGTCCCGCAATGCAAGCGGGGGCCGTCAATTCTCTGCAGGGGAGAGTCTCCATGGCCTGATGTCCAACCATGGGGTTCAATCCACAGGCAAAAGCAGCACCTCACTGGTGACCCCCTTGGTGAAACTTGGCCCTCCTCTGCCTTGGCTCTGCATGAGGAGGAGGAGGGGGGGGGATGCCAGAAGCAGATTTGAAAAGGGTCAGCTCCCTCTGCTCCAAAAGGCACTATGAGACAAGAGATCTGCTGTTCCGCCACCCCACCCCCCCTGCCACAGCCATGATTTCAAAAAGTTATGGGGAACCCAAACAGTCCAGAACAGGTCCCTTCTGCCTACCAGCCTTTCCCATCTGAAAACACATGCGCCTCTGTGTGTGTGTGTGTGTGCGCGCGCAAATATATTGCACCTCCTTGTTGCTTTAGGAGATAAACTCTGGGTGATAAGGGTACCTCTGAGCATGAACAGAGGACACACTGCTTTAGTCTACAGCACTGCAAGCTGAGGGGAAAGAAGCGTCTTGCAGGATTTCTGGGGATAACCAATCTTCTGATTTAAAAGAAGGGTTTGCAGAGCTAAAGTCCTTTGGGGTTTCTTAATAGGAGGGACAATAAAACCATTTGCCACCCCCCTTCAGGTTCCCCTGCTGGCTCTAAGCTTAGTAGGAATCATCCAAGCAGCTAAAAATGAAACGAGTTTCCCCCAAAAACAGCAGGTTGTGACCAGCAATACTTGTTGCAGCACCAAGGATCCGAATGGGCAATCAAGAGTCGTTCCTTGCACAAAAGACCTGCTCCCAATGACGTTTACTGTACAGTATTGCGGATTTTAAAAATATCCTTGTGTGGGAAGGGGCGGCTATGGAAAAAGCCTGCAGCAGAGGCATGAAGTCCCCCCCAAAAAAAAACACCCGTCGGCTCCAATTCTTTCTGTTGGCTTCCCGGGGGTCGGAAAGCGGTCCCCCATCCCCCGCCAGCTTCTTGCGCGCAGCCCAATACTGACCCCAAAGGGTCCCTGGCATCCTGGTGGGGGGCTGAAGCCCCCAAACCCAACGCCATTTCCTCCCCCCCGTTCCCGGGAGTGGGGGGCTCTCCCTTCCCCGGTTCCCATTCGCCGCCGCCCCCCGTTACCTTGAGCTAAAACGCAACGATCCGAGGCGATGGGGCGGGTTTGGGGGTTAAAGAGAGGAGGCGACCCTTCTTCGTCCCCCTCCTGGCTCTCCGCCCTGGGAGCCTTCTCGTCCGGAGGGGCGCTAAGGAGTCCGGGGGGGGGGTCCAGATCCTGATTCCCGGCCCTGGCGCCGAAGAGGGAGGAAGATCCCGATCCACACAGCCTGGATCCCCCGCCCGGATCCTGCGCCCTTGTTTTCAGGCGCAGGTAAGCTCCATCGTCCCCTCCACCCAGACCGGAGGAGGCAGCCCGGCTCGGCACGGCTCGCCGGAGCGCCTTTCGGTCTGGCTGATGTAACCCGGGCGTCGGTGGGAGGATCCGGCTTCCTCCTCCCGGCACCTCCGTCCCTTTTTCCTCCGCCCTCGGCGCCGCCTCGACGCCCGCCTCCATCCGGAGGGCTGATGCAGCCGCCGGCGAGGATTGCACCAGGCGCGCCTTCCCTCCGCGGATGATGATGCTGCCACCGGAGCCGGCGCCCTGCAATCCCCGGCAGCTGCTTCGCGCGCCCCCCTCCCTGGGTGGATCGGGCCCGGAGAGGGAGGGAAGGAAGGAAAGAAGGAAGGAAAGAGTTGGGCAGGGAGGGAGGGAGGACGCTGGTTGCAGCCCGGTTGCGCCCGGAGGATCGGGCCCTCTCCTGCCGCCCTCCCTGCGCTCAGAGGCAATTACTGAAAGGTGCAAAATAATGCAGGGCATGAGTCAAGTGGATAGAGGGACGCTCTTCTCCCTCTCACAAAATACCAGAGCTCAGATTGAGGACTAGGAGAGTAAGAACAGACACATTGAGGGCTGGGAGAGTAAGAACAGACAAATGAAAATATTTTTTTCACCCAGCGTGTGGTTAGTCTGTGGAACTCCCTGCCACAGGATGGGGTGATGGCATCTGGCCTGGATGCCTTCAAAAGGGGATGGGACAGATTCCTGGAGGAAAAGTCCATCACAGGTTACAAACCATGATGGAGATGTGTAATCTCCAGGCTTAAAACCAGGGTACTTCGAGGGTCAGATGCAGGGGAGTGGTATCAGGAGACAGAGATCTAGTCTCATGCGCTCCCAAAGGCATCTGGTGGGGCCACTGTGAGATCCAGGAAGCTGGACTAGATGGGCCTTTGGCCTGATCCAGCAGGGCTCTTCTTAGGTTCTTTTGTTCTTAACCGAGGGGTTTTGTCTGCCTTTGGAAGAGAGGAGCCAGGACCGCGACCCCCCCCCCACACACGGTCCCTACCCATGAACTGGGTTCAAACTGAGTTACCCAACCCCACCCAAGCCCCGCTGTGACCCCGAAATCTCTGCTGGATCAGGCCCTCCATGCGGGAAAAGTTTGGGAGAGGAGATAGAGCAGGTTTAAGCTTCACCACCTCTTAGGGCATCATAGAATCATAGAGTTGGAAGAGACCTCAAGGGCCATCTAGTCCAACCCCCTACCATGAAGGAAGCCCATCACAATATTTTCAACAGATGGCCATCCAGCCTCTGCTTAAAAACCTCCAAAGAAGGAGACTCAACCACCCTTTGTGGCAGCATATTCCACTGCCGAACAGCTCTAACTGTCATGAAGTTCTTCCTAATGTTCAAATGGAATCTCTTTTCCTGTAGTTTGAAACCATTGCCCCGAGTCCTAGTCTCTGAAGCCATGAAAAACAAACCTGTTCCTTCTTCAATTTGACATCCTTTCAGATATTTAAACATAGCTATCATATCCCCCCTCATCCTTCTTTTTGAAAGGCTAAACGTTCCCAGCTCCCTCAGCCATTCCTCATAAGACATTTCCTCCAGACCCTCAACCATCCTGATCGCCCTCCTCTGCACCTGCTCGAGGTTGCCAACATCCTTTTTAAACTGAGGTGCACAGAACTGGACACAGGACTCCAGGTGGGGTCTGACCAGAGCAGAATAGAGTGGTACTATCACTTCCCTTGATCTAGACCAGGGGTCCTCAACCTAAGGCCCCAGGGCCGGATGCGGCCCCCCAAGGTCCTGAATCCTGCCCCTGGGACCAATTGTAACCCCCCCACCTACCCCCTGTTTTGTGAGCAAGCAAGCCTCCACAGCTGCTTTTGGACTGTGATCCGCCCCCCAGTGGTGTCTGGGTGGTGGTGGACCAGCCCGCTGTTTGAAAAATTTGAGGACCCCTGATCTAGACACTATGGTTCTGTTGATGCAACCAAGAATCGCATTGGTTTTCCTGGCTGCCGCATCACACTGCTGACTCATGTTCAATTTGTGGTCCACCAAGACTCCCAGATCCCTTTCACAGGTACTATTCTCCAGCCAAGTATCCCCCATCCTATATCTATGATTACTGGGCTGGGGCACCTCCCTTATGAGGAAAGGCTCTTTAGTCTGGGGCTCTTTAGTCTGGAAAAAAGGTGCCTGAGGGGGGAATATGATTAAGATGTACAAAATAATGCAAGGCATGAGTAAAGTGGATAGAGGGAAGCTCTTCTTCCTCTCCCAAAAGACCAGAACTAGGGGACATCCACTCAAATTGACGGTTTGGAGAGAGAGAACAGAAAAAAGAAAATATTTTTTTTACCCAGCGTGTTGTTAGTCTGTGTAACTCCCTGCCACAGGAGGTGGTGATGGCATCTGGCCTGGATGCCTTCAAAAGGGGATTGGACAGATTCCTGGAGGAAAAGTCCATCCCAGGTTACAAACCATGATGGAGATGTGTCATCTCCAGGCTTAAAACCGGGGTCCTTCAAGGGCCAGATGCAGGGGGGAGTGGTATCAGGAGACAGATATGTAGTCTCGTGCGCTTCCAGACGCATCTGGTGGAGCCACTGAGATATACAGGAAGCTGGACTAGATGGGCCTTTGGCCTGATCCAGCATGGCTCTTCTTATGTTCTTATGTTCTTATATTCCTCTTTGGTGCATTTCCCATTTTTCCATTCCTTGTACTTGTTTTTCTTTATAGTTAGCTGAGTTGAAAGTGGCTTCTTTAGACCTCTCCCATTTCTTCTTCTTCTTGGAACAGTTTTAAATTGTGCCTTTAATATCTCGCTTTTAAGGAACTCCCATCCATCTTGGACTCCCTTCTCTTTCAGTATCCTCATTTGGATAAGGGAAAGGAGACCCACCGACCGAACTAGATTTACCTAAGTGTTGAATTTGCTGCTTATGTTGTCCACCTTTCCAAGAGCCAGCCCTAGTAGAGTTAAAGAGGTAGGTGTTCTCTTCAAGGTGTGGGTTGCCATCCCTACCCCCCTAGTGTGTTTCTGAGCCCAAAGAAAGATTTGAACCCACGTCTTCTGAGCACTGAAAACTGTGAGCTACAAAGTCGACAGACAACTCAGCGGTTCAAATCCCAGGTGCCACACAGTGAGTAAGCTCCCACTGGTAACCCCAGCTCCTGCCAACCTAGCAGTTGGAAAGCATGTCAATGCAGGTAGATCAATAGGTACCTAAAAAGCAGGAAGGTAAAACAGTGTTTCCTTGCAGCCATGATGGCCACGTGGCCATGGACTTGCACAACACTGGCTCTTCGGCTTGAATACGGAGATGAGCACTGCCCCTAGAGTCGGACAGCACGCATGTGCGGGGGGGGGACCTTTACCTTTACCTTTTACCTTCTGAGTTACTCTGCACCCCACTGGATGTGACCTAAGGGTTCCCATTGTTTGTTGACCTGGGTGAGACTAGCAGTAGGTCACTGGTCTCCAAGGGCCAGCCGTGGCACTGAATCATAGGGAGAGTGAAGGCTAGAATAAGGAGAAAAAGGGTGGAGAGAAAAGCACTCTGCACATGCTTAGAGGTTAATGTTATTCCTCTTTCATGGCATTTTTGAGTGAGCAGGGGTCCCCGAATGCCCTTGGATTAAAACTCCCCAATGTTTTCACCACTCGCTAGGCTGACCAAGATTTCTCGGAGTCGTAGTTTAAAAACATCTGGTCCTGGTCCACCCACTGGCCCAGAGTGGCCCAAACCGAGTCTATGGTGTGAGATTGGAGTGTGAGTTTGGAAAGTTACTTTCTTGGAGGGGTGGGGTTGCAACAGACAGCCCAGCCAACGTTGGAAGGTGTAGTCCAGTGGTTCTCCACCTGTGGGTCCCCAGTTGTTCCTGAACTGCAACTCCCAGAAACCCCTTCCAGCACAGCGAGTGGTGGAGGCTCCTGGGAGTTGCAGTCCAAGAACATCTGAGGACCCAAAGGTTGAGAATCACTGGTGTAGTCCCTCCAAAGGATTTTGCCTGCACCCTGCTTCCTGCTGGCATGCCAGAGGCAGCGGCCCTTGGACCCTTGCATCCGGTTGCTTAAGGGCTTGGCAGGTTGCAGGTTTCTTGCTGGAGACCGGCTGAGCCAACAACCAGTTGGGATTACGAAACCCCTACCTTGGTGCCTTCAAAGGACTCCTTCCCACGCAGGTTTCACCACTTACAGAGTTCACGACATGGAACGGCTGTGCTGTTTACCGGACAACATGATTTTTTAAAAATTCCTTCTATCTATGGGCTTTCGGCAGTTAAAGCCGTTCATCGAGTATTCCAATCTGCATAAATTTGCCTGCAGACACAGTTGTTCTGAAAGAGGGAAACAAGACACATTCTTACAGAAAAGGTGTCATTTCTGAATTTGGCCAAGAACAATATTTATTATATAACCACCCTCACATGGCAGTGTTTTTGGTCGCTACAGAATGCTTACGTTTCTCTTAACTATGATACCTGCTGGTGTTTACAATTAATATGAAAAAGAGGCAAGAGATACAAACATTGGCTTTGAAGAAGGTTTGGAAATCAGGGAAGCCCTGCTCAGCCTATGAAAGATATACTCTGATGTCAACATGGGTAGCTTCTTTGCAACCTTTGATAAAGTCCAGCACAGCAAGTCTGGCTTGGTTAAGGTGTGTGTGTGTGTGTTGTGTCATAAGAACATAACATAAGAACATAAGAAGAGCCATGCTGGATCAGGCCAATGGCCCACCTAGTCCAGCTTCCTGTATCTCACAGTGGCCCCACCAGATGCCTCTGGGAGTGCATGAGACTAGATCTCTGTCTCCTGATAGCACTCCCCTGCATCTGGCCCTTGAAGTACCCCGGTTTTAAGCCTGGCGATGACACATCTCCATTGTGGTTTGTAACCTGTGATGGACTTTTCCTCCAGGAATCTGTCCAATCCCCTTTTGAAGACATCCAGGCCAGATGCCATCACCACCTCCTGTGGCAGGGAATTCCACAGAACCTGTTGGTCACGACTCCCTGTCATCACAGTCGTGACCAACTCTTTGTGACTCCATGTCCATGGAGTTTTCTTGGCAAGAATACTGGAGTGGCTTGTCAGTTCCTACTCCAGACGCCTACAGCACCTGGTATTCCCTGGTGGTCGCCCATCGAAATACTGTACTAACCAGGGCCAACCTTGCTTAGCTTCCAAAATCATGCCAGATCGGATGTGCTTTTAGGGCATCTAGGCAGATGTTTGTGTAATTGATAACCCATCCAAGCAACAAGAAACTGCAGTGAAAGCTGGGGATCAAAGGACAGTGTATGTACTGTCAGCGTTGCTTTCCTCGTGCTTTGAGAGCCTCCTTTGAAAAGCACTTGCTGACTCAAAGAATGATATCAATGGGGAGATTATCAGCAACATGTGCTACACGGATGACACAGTAGCTGACAATTTAGGTGGGACTCAAAGGTTATTTGATCAAGTTAACAAAGTTGTTAGCAAACACAACCCAGAGATCTGTTCGTGTTCATGCAAGGTGTGTGAAACGGGCTTATTGGCAATGTGCTGCAAGCAAGTCTCAGTTGCAAGCTGTATTCTGCTGTTGTATGTCTGAAGAAGTGGGCGTGTCCACGAAACATTACATTAAAATATCAGTGTTAGTCTTTAAGGTGCCACATGTTTTGTGTCTTTTGTTTTGTTTTTCTTTGATTTTTGCCTGCAGTTCTTGAAAGGACTAACACGGCTACCCTCTCTGAAGCTGTATTGTAAAACATCTCTTGGTATTTTGGCAATTAGCTCCAACTAGTCATGAAAAGTTATAGAAACACCAGACGTAAAGCAAAGTGTGCTGCTTATATATGGCTCTGTAACACTTAACGTGCTCTCAGATCATTTAGAATTTAATTACGCAGGCTATACGTCACATAAATGTGCCTGCTGTCTAGAAACAAACGTTTAGGAAACATGATCAGCGGCAAGCAAGCAGACCAAGGAATTCAGTTAAAGATCCAAAATACTTGGGAATGTTTTAGCTGAATGAACTCAGGGATCATAGAGATGCAAGAAAAGTCAGAAGAGAGAGGGGGGCATGAAGCAGCTTCCTTAAGGTGATGGAATTAATTGCATGCCATCAAGTCAGTTCTGACTTATGGTGGTCCTTTTCTAGGTAAGGACTAGTGCTCAGATGTGGTTGATGGTTCCCTTCTTTTTGGGGTGGCAGGGGTTTGTTGCTTCTGAACCTAAGAAGCAACCAAAGTAGCCCTTGCTTCTCATTTGGAAGGCGTGATGCTCCTCCCATTCCCTGGCAGAATCCAAGCTGGACTAGGTTGAGCTTCCAAGAACAGATGAAATTGGGTGCGATCAAGGTGTCGTGTCAGGTTGGTGCCGGTGGAAGTCACGGTAAAGAAATGCCACCGCTTGAATCGAGGAACCCAACCCACCCATCCCGCCCAGGCTCTGAATTGAAAATTGGGCCAGAGAGCTAGTTTGAGGAGGGGCAGGAGCACAGGATGGACCTCCCGAGACAGCTGCATCCTCCAAGAGAGGGGCAGTGGTGTAGCTGTGGAGGAGCAAGAGTGGAACATCTGTCCCCGGGCGCAGCATCTGGGGGCTCCTAATTGGGTGCCAAACAGCTCCCTTCCCATGAGCCACGGGAAGGCGTGTTGCAGGTGACCTTCCGGGGCTGGCGTGGAGAGTTCCCCGGCCACCACTGACACCTTCTACGTGGCACCTTAGTCCTTCCCTGTCCCTTGGAGTGTGTGCAAAAACTGACCTTTTCCCCTGGGGCTGAAAACCCTAGCTATGCCTCTGGAGAGGGGAGCACCCAGGACAAAGGGTGAGATGGTGGCCCTCTCCTCCCCACCCCACCCCCCACCCCAAATTTCCTGGGACCAGCTCTTTTGTCTGCCCAATGGTAGGGCTGGACCTGGCTGCAGGAAGCAATCCCCAGAGGAACTGCAGAGGGAACGGGAACAGTTGGACATCTCTCCTAAAGGTGCTGGACTTCCGGAGGAAGAGAGAGGAACTAGCCCCATTGTACATCCAGGGGGTGTGTGTGGAGAGAGTTTCTTCCTTTAAATTTCTGGGAGTTTACCTCAGTGAGGATCTATCCTGGGGAATTAATACAACCAAAGTAGTCAGGAAGGCCCAGCAGAGACTGCGTTTCCTTAGGGTCTTGCGTAAGAACAAAGTGAAGCAACAACTGATTATCTCCTTCTACCGGTCCACAGTTGAAAGCATCCTCACATATTGCATTACCGTTTGGTATGCTGGATTGACAGCTGCTGACACGAAGACACTACAGAGGGTGGTAAGCACAGCTCAGTATATCATGGGCTGTCCCCTGAGTGCACTGGACAACATCGCTAGGGATCGTTGCCTCAGGAGGGTTGGAAAAATTCTTAAGGATGACTCACACCCCGGTCAGCACTTTTTTACCTTGTTACCATCAGGCAGAAGATATCGTAGTATAGCCTGCCGTACCAACAGACTGAAGAACAGTTTTTATCCATGGGCTGTCAGACTGCTGAATGGGAAATAATCCCAGGACAAGTATAGAAGAACTGACCTGTGGGCTGGCGCATTCTGTGTCAAGTACACCGGGTGCAATAAGTCTGAGTGATTGCCAGTGAGATGGGGGCGGGATGGTGGTGGGGGTGGGCATGGGAGACTCAGCTAATTTCATTGTGCACATGTTGTACATTGACAATAAAGGTATTGTTATTATTATCTTCAGAACGAGGCCAGAGGTGTTTTGCTTTCAGGCCGTGGGATGAGTGCTGGCACTCATGAGGAAGGATGAGGAAAGACTGGCACACATGAAGCTCTCTGCATTAACTTCAACCCCTTGGAAAGGAGGGGATACACACCTAGAGAGGCAAAGTTTCCAGAAAATTTGAAGCTGGGGGGGGGGACAGGTTTTTGTTTTGTTTTGTTTTTTTCTGGGGGGGGAAAACAGAATTTTTAGGGGGAAAGAAAACAATATTTATTTATTTTATTCAACTTATATATCACCCACACTATCCTGAGGTCTCAGGACAGCTTATAATATTTTAAAATTTAACAAAATACAACTAAGGGCCTTTTCACAAGACCCCTAAGATTCGCTGGCTACTTAAATTCAGACCAGAGATCTTGGGGGTTTGTTGCTCTTCCTGCATCCCCACCCCTCCGCACTTCCTTGATCCTGTCTGCGTGAGGGGAGGGAGAAAAAAGGGGACAAAAGAATGCAGGCTCACCTCCGTTTGCTGGTCAAAGCCTCCCCCAGTCCTAATTCCTTCTCTTAAAGGGGTGGGAGGCAAAAACAACAACAAACAGAAGAAAGGAGAGCCGGGCAGTCACTATGTTATATCCGCACCAGGAATTTTCACCTCCAGAGAGCAGGTACCTGAAAAGTGCGCTGGGACGCGCTTAGGTGGGTGTGGTCGCACTTAATTATCTGTAAACTTCGGAACTGGTGGGGAAACAATTTTAAGTTCCGGAGCTGGGAGCCATTTGCTGCGGAGTTTTGGGGTCGTGTACAAATACCCTAAAATACAACTAAAATACAAAACTCTAAAAGTTGCCATCAGGAGCCACAATCTATATTATTTTAGTTTAAAAGGATCTGGAACAGGAAGGTTTTGACCTGGTACTGAAACACCATCGGTGCCGGCGCCAGACAAATCTCACTCAGGAGGGTATTCCATAGTCTGGGAGCAGCTGCCGAAAAGGCCTTATTTATTTGGTGTTGCACTGGTGTATGTGGGATTTGGACCTTCAGAGACAGGAATAAGCGTGACAGACAGCAAGCTTCTAAGCCTTGCTTCAACACACCTGAGATCTTTAAAATTTGCTATTTTTAAGTAAAGAAAAAGGCTGAAGTGACTTGCACTCCACTTGATTTGATTTATGCTGCATAAACACAGCTACAACATCAACACTCCACACATCCTGTTTACAGCTTGAAAGTCATTGTTACTTTAAGAACATAAAATATGACTAAGGACAATTTGTCTTGGCATAAAATTATCACAGCTAGCATATTAAAATATGGTGTGTCCAAACAATTATTACAAATAGAATTTGCTTTTTAATATTTATTTGTAATTGTAACGAATGGAGTAACAATCTCCTGAACTGTTTACTAGTTTATGTGGAACAAAAAAAGCCTCTACAAAACAATGTTTAAAGGCCCTTTTATGAGTACCGCCACCCAAGGAAGTACGAGGGGCGGCGACAAGAAATAGGGCCTTCTCAGTAGTGGCACCGACACTATGGAATTCCCTCCCCTTTGAGTTGAGAACCGCCTCCTCCCTTGAAATATTCAAGCGAGGCCTTAAGACTTACTTATTTAGGCAAGCCTTCTGAGCCTCCAGCCTTTACAAATTTTTATAACATCTTAGTTATTGGCTGGGGAGCCTTTTAAACTCTGCTGCAGCTACTGTTTTTAATCTTGTTTTTTATTGTATTATATTGTATAATATTTTTATAGTATTTTATTGGTATTGTGTTGTTTTTACATTGTATTGATTTTATTGTACTTTTCTGATTTTGTTGTAAGCCGCCTTGGGTCCCTTTGGGGAGAAAGGCGGCATAAAAATAAAGTTGTTGTTGTTGTTGTTGTTGTTGTTGTTGTTGTTGTTGTTGTTGTTGTTATTGTTATTATTATTAAAAATCCAGAATTTACAATTATTCCCATTTCCTCTCCACAGTATCAAATAAAAATAAAATAAAAACCTCATTCTTGTAAAAAGAATTGAAGAGGGGAAAATGTATACAAAGGAGTGCAAAAACAAAAATTGAAACCTTTTCCTTGTGACAATAGCAGCACCTTCATAAAGGAAGAAATGCCTGTTGTTCTTACACTGAAGAGTTTAGTTTGTAACCTGGGACTTGCTTGTCCTCAGTGCACAGAAATTAGAATAATCTGATACTATGCATATTTTTAAGAAATGCTTTGGGAAATATTTGAACACCCTGTCTTAAAATATTTTATTCATCATGTTAAAATAAAATATTCCATAATCATTTTTTCTTTTTCTTTTTTCAATTTTTCTATTTTTCAAAAAAAACCCAAAAGGCTTCAGGGAAAAAATAGGATTTTTTTCTGTTTTTTTCCCCCAGGCCTTCACATCTCTAGCCACACCAGGGTTACCGTACATGCCAGATCCTGCTTCTACCGCACAGCCACACCGTGTTTAGATGTTCTGATCACCATCCGAAGGATGCGCTCCCCTGTCTGATATAAGACCTGGGGTCTCCTGGGGTCAAGGCATCCAATTTCGTTGTAGGCTGAAATCAGCAAGAAAAAGAATCGCACACTGCTGCACGGCAACACAATCCTGCCTTTGGATTTATTTTTGCATTTTGTGTGGCCTCTCCAACCCTTGGAAAGCAGAGGCCTTATTATTATTATTATTTTGTATATTCCCCCCTTCCTCCTTCCCCTCCTTCTTGCCTTCCTTCTTTCCTTGGCTGTTCATTTCCACATCAGTCACAGTGGTTCGCACTTCTGGTCAATGTGAGACACCACCACCACCACCACCACCACCACCACCACCCACCACCACCACCACCACCACCACCTGACTCCTGCTGTTCTAACTGCGATGAAAAGACAGGCCTATGATTCATCTCTTTGTGTGGTGACACTCAGAATGGCTGTGGGGGTTGGGACTGATAATTATTGGGGGTTGGGGGGGGCGTAATGAGCTCTGCTGATGATTCAGGTATGACAAGACCATAATGTGACATTACAATAGTGCAGTGGTTCTCAACCTGTGGGTCCCCAGATGTTCCTGGACTGCAACTCCCAGAAGCCTCCACCACTCGCTGTGCTGGAAGGGATTTCTGGGAGTTGCAGTCCAGGAACATCTGGGGACCCACAGGTTGAGAACCACTGCAATAGTGGATCAACCTCATACAACCCTGTGTCCGCACCATACAAACACATTTGTTTGTTTTTTAAGTGCAACAAAGCATGGATGGCACGAGAGAGGGGGTGCAACATCTGGAGCCCTGCACATCTTGCTCTAACAAAGGAAATAAAAGAGGGGCCCCACTCAGTACCTGGCTGAGTGGAGAATAGTACCCTGTGAAAGGGATCTGGGAGTCTTGATGGACCACAAATTGAACATGAGTCAGCAGTGTGATGCGGCGGCCAGGAAAGCCAATGCGATTCTAGGTTGCATCAACAGAACCATAGTGTCTAGATCAAGGGAAGTGATAGTGCCACTCTATTCTGCTCTGGTCAGTCCCCACCTGGAGTCCTGTGTCCAGTTCTGTGTGCCTCAGTTTAAAAAGGATGTTGACAACCTCGAGTGGGTCCAGAGGAGGGCTACCAGGATGGTTGAGGGTCTGGAGGAAATATCTTATGAGGAACGGCTGAGGGAGCTGGGAACGTTTAGCCTTTCAAAAAGAAGGATGAGGGGGGATATGATAGCAATGGTCTCAAACTTCAGGAAAAGAGATTCAATTTAAACATTAGGAAGAACTTCATGATGGTTAGAGCTGTCCGGCAGTGGAATAATATGCTGCCATGAAGGAGGGTGGTGGAATCTCCTTTTTCTTTGGAGGTTTTTAAAGCTGAGGCTGGATGGCCATCTGTTGGGAGTCCTGTGATGGGGGTTCCTGCATGGCAGGGGGTTGGACGTGGATGGCCCTTGAGGTCTCTTCCAACTCTATGATTCTGTGCTTCTATGAAGGCAGAACCAGGACATGGTAGGCAGACCTCAAGGTTTGCTCCTCATTTACTTTCTATCGGTTTTTGGATATTGAACATCTGTAGTATAAGGGATTCCGCTTCCAAGGAAGTGAAGTGAAGTGAAGTGTGCTCTTCTATGCCTCCCCATAGCACTTACAGCACTCTCTGGGTGGTTTACCATTTAATTATGCGGGCTATTCATTGGGTACTAATTTTACTGACTTTGGAAGGAAGGAAGGCTGAGTCAGCCTTGAGCTGGCTAGTGGCTATCTGGGACTGAACCCAGGGCCGTGAGCAGAGTCTCAGCTGCAGTGCTGCAGTTTAATCACAAACGCCAGGAGGAAGCCACTTGAGAGGCTGCAGCCCCAAAAGAGAGACGGGGAGGAAATCAGCCTGATCCTATGGATCAATCAGGTAAGATAACCACTCCAGTTCTGTTGAGGAAGGAAGCGATTGATCTCTGCAGACAAGCTATAGAGGCGGGCAGGGTGACAGGACAAAGGTAAGAGGGGAGGGGAAGGTGTTTGCTAGGCCACGGCCCTGGGGAAGGCACGGCCACAGGGAATGGGAGAACAAACCGTGGGTTGGGTCGATTGCCAACAATGGAATAACATGCAACTGAGAATGAAAAGAAAAGCAAAGATCCCAACTTCACCTGTTCCACTGGGGTCAAATTTGGCTGAGAACTGCACCACACTGTTTCATCCCTGTTTTTCTGAGTTATTTATCCCACCGATCAGGTGGCTCAAGGGTGCCTTTCTTTCAATTTTCCTTGGCTTTTTAATTATCTCTCCAGGAGGCTTAGAGCAGTCTGGATCGCTCAGCGGCTTAGATCTCTGGGAGAGGAGCCAGAGTTTGAGAGTTTGATTTCCCCCTGGGTCTCTTTCACAAGAGCTGGACTGGATGATCCACGGGTGACCCCTTCCATCTCTGTTGTTCCGAAACGCTGGAGATATTCAAATATGTTTGCTGGATAGCCCAGTGGTTGAGGCCTCCTGGAAGAAGAAGAAGCCAGAGTGGCCTTGGTCACCCAGAAAAAGGGATAAGATAAGATAAGATAAGATAAGATAAGATAAGATAAGATAAGATAAGATAAGATAAGATAAGATAAGATAAATCTTTATTAATCCCACATTGGGGAAATGTGGGATGAAGGGCATGAGTAAAGTGGATAGAGGGACACTCTTTTCCCTCTCACAAATTGAGGGCTGGGAGAGTGAGAACAGACATTCCACCCACTTTTTCCCACTCAGCTGTTGCATCATCATGTTGCTAAGAGATCAGCAGTCTACATCCTGCTGAGAGGCTTAATCACCTGGGACTGGTAATTATATTTAATCTTCCTTTGGATTTAGAGCAGTGTTGGCGAACCTATGGCGCGGATGCCAAAGGTGGCCCTCGGAACCCTTTCGGTGGGCACCCGACATTGCCCCATTCACAGCCAACTGTATTCAGGTTAAATGGCTGTATTGGCACTTTGCGAAAAGTTAGTGGGTCTTGAATCACAATTTGGGCACTCAGTCTCTAAACGACTTCTGAGCCTGGTGGTTGAAGTTCATGGGACTGCAGTAGGGTCTCTGCGGAAGATCAACAAACACATCAGATGGGTCAGCCTTGCAGAGAGACAGACAGACAGACAGACACACACACACACACACACACACACACACACACACACACAGAATCCAAACATCTGGCCCAGGCTTATTCCCCAACCTCCATTGACGTGCCCGGGGGCAACAACAGTAAAGTGCCATTGTGAAGATGCCACATCTGTGTCCACATAGACCTCCTGTTCCTTGCCGTGTGGAAAAGAGGGCACGCTGGTGGCCCTCTCTCTTCCCTGTTCTGCTCCCTTTCCTTTGACTCCCATTTTCTTCCTCTGCCCCAGAGCTTAGCGCAGCCTCCACTGGCCCTGCGCCTGGTGTGTCTGACTGTGATTCCCTTCCTTCCCATGCATAGGGATGAGCCTTATGATCTAGTAACGCCTGGGCTTGTAATATGATGGTTTAATTTGATGCTTATTGTTTATTCTTCAACATTGTAAGCTGCCCAGAGTGGTCTGTTGGCCAGATGGGTGGGTGGGAAAGACAGACAGACAGACAGACAGACAGACAGACAGACAGACAGACAGACAGACAGATAGATAGATAGATAGATAGATAGATAGATAGATAGATAGATAGATAGATAGATAGATAGATAGATAGATAGATAGATGATAGATAGATAGAGGCATTTTATTGGAATGCTGCATGTGCCTTCCATTCAAGCCCACTGAACACTCTGTGAAGAAACCCAAGCTCAAAGTCTTACAAGAAGATCCATTGCATGGCCATCTCAACATATTCGGCAGAAGGAAAAGTTAATAATGCCAGCTTTTATGGGACCAGAGGATCCCAAGAGCACAGGCTTGGAAGGATAGGCAGGGACCCAGAATTCAGGGCCCAGAGGAAAGTGGCTGATCATACCTTAATATCTGTGACTTTACCACTCATCACGTCTAGCCCAGTTGTGTGCGTATGGGGGGGGGGTCCCGAAACCAGGTGGTTTACTTGCCTCTCCCTGAAGCCCACTGATCTCTGCACCACATAGCAGACAGAAGGGTGAACGGCCCTACCCAGCCTTGTGGAATCTGAGCCAGGATGTAACAAGAACATACAAACATAAGAAGAGCCATGCTGGATCAGGCCAAGGGCCCATCTAGTCCAGCTTCCTGTATCTCACAGTGGCCCCACCAGATGCACCTGGGAGCGCATGAGACTAGATCTCTGTCTCCGGATACCATTCCCCTGCATCTGGCCCTTGAAGTGCCCCGGTTTTAAGCCTGGAGATGACACATCTCCATCATGGGTTGTAACCTGAGATGGACTTCTGCTCCAGGAATCTGTCCAGTCCCCTTTTGAAGGCATCCAGGCCAGATGCCATCACCACATCCTGTGGCAGGGAGTTCCACAGACTAACAACGTGCTGGGTGAAAAAAATATTTTCTTTTGTCTGTTCTTCCTCTCCCAGCCCACAATTTGAGTGTATGTCCCCTAGTTCTGTTATTTTGTGAGAGGGAGAAGAATGTCTCTCTATCCACTTGACTCATGCCCTGCATTATTTTGTACGTCTCAATCATATCCCCCCTCAGGCGCCTTTTTTTCCAGACTAAAGAGCCCCAAATGTTTTAGCCTTTTCTCATAAGGGAGGTGCCCCAGCCCAGTAATCATTTTAGTCGCTCTCTTTTGCACCTTTTCCAGTTCCACGGAGGCCATGAACGGCCTTGGGGCTTCCCTCTGACCACCAGCCCCTCTTAATCCAGGCAGGGATTAATGGCTCAAGAACTAGAAAATGACCCGGCTGGATCCGACGAAGGACCTATTTTCCAGGTAGCCATATCTTATCAACGTTTACGGACTTGTTGTAAATGGGGATCGGAATGCACTTTTTTTCCTGGTAGTCGTGCTCTCTTAATCCGTTGCTGTGATCACAGAAGGCTGGGTGAGAAACGTGTTGAATAAACCCTTACTGTGAATGTATAAAGCAGTGGTCCTCAAACTTTTTAAACAGGGGGCCGGTTCACTGTCCCTCAGACACTGTTTGGGGGCCAGACTATAGTTTGAAAAAAAATATGAGCCTTTATTAGTTCACTCAGCCTTGGAACTTGAAGATGTCACTGGGGGGAGGGGGCAGGAAGACTACGTCGCAGGGAACCTAACAGCTGTCAAGGCGGCCGTAGCATGTCACGCTATTTTTTCATATCTCTCAGCTCATATCACCTTCTCAACCAGTGGCACTGGCTGATTTGGGACAAAGGAAAAGGGTGGAAGCCTGGGCACAGGACACGGAGGGGGCGCCACCTTCCAAATGGAGGACCCAGGTCACTGCTGCTGATCCGGGTGGCTGTTCCAAGCCTCACGCCTTTAGACCACCAGCGCCCTTCTCTGCAGGGCTGTTGTGCGAGGGGCAGCCGGTGACCTCACAAAGCCCACCCCACCCTAAAAGTCAGGGAGCTACTGGCCTATCTGATGTGGGGGGTTTCCAAGGGGAGTGTCATATGCCATGCAACACCCAATCACAGTGAGGCTGGGGGGGGTACACCAACGCCCCGCCCTGCATGGAGAGTTTTCGGCTCAAGTGGGGGGGGGTCTGCAATGGCTGGCAGGCTGGACTCAGGACTCTTGCAGACCAGATCCAGCCCGTAGTCTGTAGTTTGACAACCCCTGGTATAAAGTTAAAGCTATAGCAATCATTTTGCAAGCCAGCGAGACAGGGACTTGTCTGCCTCTGTTATGATGCACTGAAGATGAATTTACACCAGAAAAAAGGAAAGACTTTGTTACACCCCAGAGGGTTACCCTGTGGAATTCCTTGCCACAAGATGTAGTGGCAGCTGTGAACGCAGGTAATGGCCGAAATACCCCATTGCCTACCCCTGCCTGTGCAACAGAAATGACGCTGTCATCATCTGAAGATTCCCACTGGTTAAAGGCTTTTCCAATGTCAGAATGCACACAACCCATTGTTTGCGAGTTGTGTGCACCTCACAATCAAACAAGGCTCTCTTAAATCAAGGGCAGTCTGAAGCTCATAAGAATACTATTCTCAATGATCTGGGGAGCTTAATTATTTTCTTTTTGTGTTTTTCACAACTTCCTCTGGCCATGGGCACTTTGATTTATTTCTTCATTTGCCATCCACCCTTTTCTTCCCCCGAAAAAAAAAAAACTAGGACCAGAGTACATTTTTAAAGTACAGTGGTACCTTGTATAAAGTAATTAATTCGTTCCAAATGAAATTCTGTTAAGCAAATGTTCCTTTATACAAATTCCCTATAGGAATGCATTGAAAACAGAGTAATCCCTAATCGCGACCATTTTTATGTTGCACGGATTTGCCCCATAAACGCTTCTGTTAACCAAATTTCCCCTATCTCCGAATTTTTTTATGTTGTACAGATTTTATGTTATACAAACCGTTTGTTATACAAGGGTCCACTGTACCATTGTAAATATTAAATATTGAAGTATATAAAACATTTAAACTTATTTAAATGCAGTTGAATTAGGTTTCAATTAAAAATAATAATAATAGAGTTTAAATATTATTAAAACCATCCCATTAAAGTACTTGACTAATTACCAACAGAAATTCATCTCCTTGCCTGCCATACAGCATTGCCATTGTTGATTAAAGGCTTATTTCCAATGTCAGCAGGGCTTAAAACAGCGCTTTACCCTTAATAAGCTCTGGCAGGATCCCCTGCTCTTGGTGAAGGCTCTTCAATAGCAGACCATGGGAAAGTTGCTACTTGGCACTACAACATCCAGAATCCACAGCCAAGACATGGCCTTACTGCACCTCATAGATACGTTGCCTGGAAAATCCCAAAAGTGTGCTCAGAAGGAGTCAAAGTGCATGAGAACAGGACATTGTGCCGGGGGGGGGGCAGGAGCTAGCCTCTGCTCCTGGTGGAGTGTGTGTTAGTTAGTCTTATGGAGGCCCTTACGGTGGGGGCTGGGGAAGGATGGAGACCCAAGTAGGGATGATTCAATCTCCTTCCTGACTGCAGCTTTGTGGCTTCTGTTTGGACATCCTGGCCGAGAACAGGAGGAAGGGACCGGAAGGGTGAGGATAATCAGGCTGGTGGCCAGCAGATGGGAGCCAGCCAAGATGTCGCTTTGTTTGCCAGGGAAAAGGAGGCCAGAGGGTGGAGGCCAGGGTGGGATCCTACATAAGAACATAAGAAGAGCCCTGCTGGATCAGGCCAAAGGCCCACCTAGTCCAGCTTCCTGTATCTCACAGTGGCCCTACCAGATGCATCTGGGAGCGCATGAGACTAGATATCTGTCTCCTGATACCACTCCCCTGCATCTGGCCCTTGAAGTACCCCAGTTTTAAGCCTGGAGAGGACACATCTCCATCATGGTTTGTAACCTGTGATGGACTTTTCTCCATGAATCTGTCCAATCCCCTTCTGAAGGCATCCAGGCCAGATCCCATCACCACCTCCTGTGGCAGGGAGTTCCACTTCCATCCTTTCAAGGCTCCCAAAGGTCCCCTCCAAAGAGGGTTCCTTCTTGCAGGAGGACGTTAGACTATCTTCCGTGAGGGAGAGGTATCTGGAGGTTCTCTCACCCTACCTGCAGTCCGAAAATCCCTGGAAACTTGAGGCTGGCTGGCATTCTGCCGTGGTGCATGACGTACCCTCTGCATGTACTCAGATGAACGAGCTCTCCTTGACTGAACACAAGTATTAGGGTCAGGACCTTGGCTTGCAATGACCTCAATGCCAGGGCAAGCTCTGTGCAAAGAGATATAAGTTGCCCTTGATGGGGAACTGCATGCTGGACTATTGCTTAGGTTGTGGTATAGATCCTATCAAAATTCTTTCAAGAGAAAATACAACTCCTCTACAGTCAGAGAGGGGGGGGCTTTTCACACGACCCCTAAACTCCGCTGCAAATGGCTCCAAGCTCCGGAGCTTAAAATTGTTTCCCCACCAGCTCTGGAGTTTACAGATAATTAAGTGCGACCACGCCCACCTAAGCGCATCCCAGCGCACTTTTCAGGTACCTGCTCTCTGGAGGTGAAAATTGCTGATGCGGATATAACGTAGTGACTGCCCAGCTCTCCTTGCTTCTGTTTGTTCTTTTTTGCCCCCCCCCGCCCCTTTAAGAGATCTGAATGCAGTGCCGGGACGGCAGAACGGAGATGAGCGGCATTGTTTTCTTCCTTTTTTCCTCCCTCCCCTCACGCAGCCAGCAGCCAGGAGTGCGGAGGGGGTGAGAACGCAGGAACAGCGACAAACCCCTAAGATCTCTGGTCCGAATTTAAGTGGCCAGCGGATCTTAGGGGTCATGTGAAAAGGGCCAAAGTTACTCTTTCCAGTTACAAGTCCCTGAAAATCCCACCCAGCATACTGCCCAGGGAATCCTGGGCCTTGTTGTCAACGCGTGTTTTACTAACAAATACTATGTTTTTATTTAAAAAAACCATCCAGAATATTTTTGGGGGGAGGGGGGTGACTGTTGTCCAAACTTTTCATTTCCTGTGGGAAAAATTCAGAGCGGAGATAACACTTCCCCTGGTCCTTGTAAACAGGCCAGTCTTGTGGGAAACAGCAGCGTTGCATGGTCAAAGCAATTGCTCGGTTTCTCCTCTTTAACCTCAATGGCAGAAAAGAGCATTTTAGCAAGTGGAGGGGGGGATTGTCACCAATGGATGACCCAAAACTGCCCCCTCTCCGGTGTGAGTCATGTACCATCCAGTCACTGCCTGCCAATGGCTGCCCTATGAAACGATGCCTTCTCAAAGGTCCTGCTCAAACTTTGCAAATGAAGACCTGTGGTTTCTTTAATTGGGTCAACCGATGTCATATCCAGACATCCTCTTCTCTTACGATTTTCTGCTTTTCGTAGCCTCATTGGTGGTTACTTCACATCCTTCTTTGTTCCATGACTAGTTTTGTACCGTGACAGCATTGGTCACGATCACGTGGTTTTGTCCCTATTTCAGTGTTCCCATGGTTGTGATAACTTGTCTCGTGACAAGTGTTACCTTATGGTCTTGTACTGTGACAACCACTGAGGTTGTCTAGCTTCGTTTTTCCTTTTTGGGGGGCTTAAAAATTCTTTTTGATATTTCGCTTCTGAAAAGCAAAAAAAAAAAAAAAACGGACACAGATTTCTGACAGAAACGAATGTTTTGTTGCATGACAGTCGTTACTACAAGGTGTCTTGTCCCAGAACAGAAAGCGGGAACAAAAAGTGACAAGGGAAAACGCTACCCCAGCACCAGGTACAGGATTGTCACGCTTAGCACCTGTTCCGGGGACGTGGTCGAGACAAATTTCAGTGGTTGCGTGATGGACGTGAAGTAACTTTTTTTTTGTACCACTCCGAAGCGCAACACTAACAGAGACAACATGGATGTGAAGTAACCACCATTGTCTTTTTCAGGCAATCTGGTCTTCTTAAGATGAGCCCAGGGTGTGATAGCCTCTGTTTAGTCACAACCACATCTAATGAGCGGTAAACTCCATTAGAATCCCACTCATTCGACGTTTCAGGAAGCCTGGCGTCTCCCTAAAACTCTCTTCCAACACCACACGTCCAAGGAACTGGCTCATTGTCCAGCTTCCTGCTATCCAGGTGCTAATGCAACGGTGAGAAAGTGACACTAGACTGCAACTCCTGTCACCTTCCCCGCTGGTTTGGGTGGCGAAGGGTGAGGAGAAGAGACCCCCACTCCTAGGGCATCCATACCCGTATTTAATGGATCTTTTCTGTTTTGCACTGAACCGTCCTTCTCAGGAGGTAGTTCGCTGTTCAACTGTGCAGATCTGGTGTACATTTCCTGGAGACTAGGTCCAGTGATTCAACACAGTGCCCATCACTTTGGCCAATGCGGGTCACACCACCACCAGAGGCGATTCTGACTGGGTTTAATGGGAGTTGCCATTCAGTCCCCCAAAGAGGGGCAGCAATAGGAAAAAGTGATCTATACCAATAATGGACCTATCAGGGCTTGGGCATGGTATGGCCTGTACTACAGCTCCCTGTAACGCCAGCTAGCTCGCTAAGGATTCTGGGAGTTGTGGTTAAAAAGAGGGAGTCAGATACCCAAGCTCTGATTGCCAAATGCATTATCCACACGGAAGAGGCAGGTAACATCACAGGTTTAGGGAATGCTCACAATCTGGTGTACAAAACGATTTAAAGCTAGTGTCAGAGCACAGTTAGGGCAGGAATCAACCCAGTCTCCTAGACCTATGATGGATGAATGTGTCCAGTGGTCACCAAATCCTGACTGGCTCTTGTATGAGGAAAAAACCATGCAGACAGAAAACCAGGAGGGAGGGAAATGGTAAAGCTACTGCAACAATTTGTTGCTGTGGTCCTTTGTAAAAATTAGCTTCTGCTCTTTATTTGTCCTCGTCTAGGATTTGGGGTAAAGCACCCCTTGGTGGGGAATCGGGGATGTGTTAAAGCTGGAAGGAAACCTCTCTGCAGATCTGAATGTTCCCGGATAGAAATTATTAGGGTTCCCCTCTCAAGCCGGTATGACAATAACAAAAGAGAAGTCTTGTGACACCTTGAGGACTTTAGATATTTATTTCAAGGTGAGCTTTCATCGGTTACAATCCCGTTCCTCGGGCCGAAGGAGTGAAATGTTTAGGCACAGGCTTATCACCCCCATCTCTAATGCGGCTGATGGTGGCAGGACAGACAGAAAAGGAAAGCAAACACGGGAAATTAGTTTGCCAAGAGTCAGAAACACAGGTAATGAATCATCTTTCAGAGGGTTAACCACCTAAGCATCCAGGCAAGTAGGTAAAGAGCAGAGGACCTGGTTTTAGCAAATGTCTTGTTTCCCCCGAATCTGATTCAACTTTTGTTTCTGAGGTCTGGGTTTTACCAGAGGTAAAACAAAGATTGCAACAACATCCAACCTATTCATTTGTATAGTAAGTCAAAAGCCTCTGTCTTTATTGGAACCTTTAGATACGCACTGAAATTTTACGAATGTAGTCCACCTGTCTACCTGTCAAGGGTCCCTTCGTAATTCTCCCCTCACACACATGCACGCACACCACAATAACTGTCTCGTACTCTGAAAATACTAGTGGGATATCCTGGAAGGCTACCTTGTCGTGTGGCTGTTTTTCTCTCTGTTCTAATCTCACTTATTTCCTAGGTCAAGTCGCGAGCGTCTTTCAGCACCAGCAGCATGTGGTCTCCTTTTCTCTTCCAGCAGCAAAGCTGAGTGTGAACATGTATTTACCAGGTTTTCCTAAAAGGGTTTGGCTAGCAGTTCCTGAAAACCTATGGCAGATAAAAATAAATTTGCCTTTAAGGTTGCCACAAGATCCCTGTCTTCGCTGCTACACCCATGGAAGGAAAAGGGAAGGATTTCAGACCGACACCCACACACACGGCCTATTTCCATCCTTCTGTTCCATCAGCTGACGCTCAGGATGAAATTATGGTTAGCTGACAGCTCCGAGAGGAAGTGAAGAGGAGCAGTTGAAATAGATTGTGGGATGGAATTTTAAAAAGAGAATGAAATGGCAAGAAACCTCACAAAAAGGCAGGACCGGCGACGCTTCCTACTGGCGCTGCCAAACAAAGACACCCAGGATCTGTCCCAAGCAGGTTTATTTATTTATGTATGTATGTATATATTGGATTTTTATACTGCCCATCTGGCAGCCACTGGTCTGGAACTTTATTGGACCTGAAAGGAAGCCAGCTGTCGCTGGGGCTTCCAGATATCAGACATGGTGGCTGAGGCCAATGGCGTGCCTTAGGGCGTTTATACACGACCCCTAAACTCCGGGGCAAATGGCTCCAAGCTCCGGAGCTTAAAAATGTTTCCCCACCAGCTCTGGAGTTTACAGGAAATTAAGTGCGACCCCGCCCACTTTAGCGCGTCCCAGAGCACCTTTCAAGTACCTGCTCTCTGGAAGTGAAAATTCCTTGATGCGGTGTAACAATAGTGAGTGCGGGGCTCTCCTCACTTCTGTTTGTTGTTTTTTTGGCTCCTGCCCCTTTAAGAGCTACTTTACAGTAGCTCTTACAGAGACAGGAATGTTGCCGTGGCAAGAACGGAGGTGAGCCATGATCTTTTCTTCCTTTTTTTCTCCCTCCCCTCACGCAGCCAGCAGCCAGGGTGGGGACACAGGAAGAGCGACAAGCCCCTAAGATCTCTGGTCCGAATTTAAGTGGCCAGCGGATCTTAGGGGTCGTGTAAAAAGGCCGTTACACAGCTGGGTGAATTCAACTGGTACGTGCATTTCTAGAACGGAGAGGATGCCTGGTGCTGTGGAGGCCTTGCCTGTTGAATTTCTGCTTGCCATACAGCAGTGGTAGACATGCAGCTTTGGATCGCTCTCTCTCTCTCTCCCCTTATAAGAAATGATTATAAGCCTGGCCTACCGTACGAGGTTGTTGTACAGATCAACGTTACCCAAAGGAAATCTCCCCTTAAATCAAGTAGCATTATTACATTTGCACTGGCACATCCAAAACGCAACGTTTCATATCAACTCACCTGGAAGTAAGCGTGTTTGTTTTAAACATGACGCAACAGATTTGGTTTGGTATGGCTTTTTGTTGCGGCTGAAAGAAATAAAATCGGCTTCTTCTCTGGGGATGAGATTTGTTCAATGCTTAACTCTCAATTCCGAAAGATTAGACAGTTTTCAGATTGTATGTATCAACGCATGTGTCTTCAACTGTTTTGGCAATGACTTGGACTTTCACGCGGACACGTCTCCTCCACCCCCTTCTTCTTGTTCTCCAAAGGTTTTCAAAATTCAATTATTAATAAAAGACTTGAAAGCTAAGTTTTTTTAAAAATGCAAGGACATGTTTAAGCATCTGCAAACGGCCCTTTCCACTTTGTGCTTGCTTGTGGTTTTGTCTTGGCTCTTTTTGAGAATGGCAATTTGGTATCTCCCTAGTCTTGCTGTTGATGATAGAGCATTTTGGAAGCCATTAATACCTGTGTGTGTGTGTGTGTGTGTGTGTGTGTGTGTGTGTGTGTGTGTGAGAGAGAGAGAGAGAGAGAGAGAGAGAGAGAGAGAGAGAGAGAGAGAGAGGTTTAGGAAATAGATTGCCTGATCTCCATTTGAGTGAGCTAAACAACCCATGAATTCAGCTTCTAAGGGCCTTTTTACACGACCCCTAAGATCCGCTGGCCACTTAAATTCGGACCAGAGATCTTAGGGGTTCGTCGCTCTTCCTCTGTCCCCACCCCCCTCCGCACTTCCTGGTTGCTGGCTGCGTGAGGGGAGGGAGAAAAAGAGAAAGAAAAGAATGCCGCTCACTTCCGTTCTGCCTCTCGTCTCTGTAAAAGTAGCTCTTAAAGGGGCGGGAGCCAAAAAACAACAAAAGAAGCAAGGAGAGCCCCGCACTCACTATCGTTACACCGGATCAAATAATTTTCACCTTCAAAGAGCAGGTACCTGAAAGCTGCGCTGGGACGCGCTAAAGTGGGCGGGGTCGCATTTAATTTCCTGTTAACTCCAGAGCTGGTGGGTAAACATTTTTAATCTCCGGAGCTGGGAGCCATTTGCCCGGAGTTTAGGGGTCGTGTATAAACGCCCTAAGTTCCAGAAGGGAACAGTTCAGTCCGTTTCGTGACCGAATAGTGGCAGTTACTGGGTTAGCCAGGAGAGGGAGCCATGAATCAAGGATCCTGTCCAGGGAGGAGTTGGACTTAAGCCTGGGACTAAATAAAGCGGGCTACCCTCTTCTCTAGCCAGCACACACACATTACATGCCATCAAGGCAGAACCAATTTATAGCAAACTGAAATAGGGCTTCCAAGGTAAGTGAGATGTTTAAAGAGTTTTTTTCCAGTTTCACTCTTCTTCTTCTAATGATGATGATGATGATGATGATGATGATGATGATGATGATGATGATGATGATGATGATGATGATGATGATATCCCACTTAGCAGTGAGGTCCACTGTTCTGGTTTTTGCCTTCCACTTGGCACAGTTGCGGGCTCCCTAGTCCCTAACCCTAACCCTAACCCATAATCTGGGTTGTTGTTATGCGCTGTCAGGTCACCTCCCATTTATGGTGGCCCAATTAATGAATGATTCTGCCCATGGATCCCTTGAGGGAGTTAATCTATCTCACATTTGGTCCTCCTCTTTTCCTGCTGCCTTCCGCCCTTTCCCAGCATTGTTGCCCTTTCCAGAGAATCCAGCCTTCTCAAGATGTGTCAAAAGTAGGGCAGTCTCAGTTTCGTCATTTATGCTTACACAGACTGTTCAGGCTTGATTTGATCTCATTCGTCTTTCCTGGCAGACCGAGGGATCCACATTTCAAATGAATCACTTTTCCCGTCCTGTCACCATTAGTTCATAGGGAGACCGTAACTCAGAAATGATTTGTCAGGTTGCAACCACCGTTTGAGATTCCTTCTGTACATCTGTTTCCTCCTCCGTTCTTTTCCCCGTTGGCTTTCAGGTGATCCCAAACAAGAAGAGCCGCACAGGTGAGGCTGTTTCACAAGTTGTTGTTTTTTGCTTGTGTTTTGGCTGGTCACTGTGGATGTGATAGGAAGAGAACCTTGCTGTTTCAGTGCCGGTTCCCCGCGATCCTCAGGTCAAGGCATGGGGGATGCAGTAGACCAGAGATGTCAATTGGAAATGCTGTCAAGGGAAGAGCTGTGTAGGTTGCCAGCTGGCCGGCCCTATGAGCTTCCTCCTGGGTCTTTTTTATTGAAATCCACCCGAGACACTGGCTGCTGCCATAAGTGACCTTTTTCTTCACAATTCACCTGGATGCCACGGACACCAGGGCTTTGCCTGCACGTACGTGAGAGAAGTGACTCTTCCAGACACCCGTGGAAGGCCTCAAGTGTAAAAACGGCCACCCAGCTAGGAGATGATAGCTCAAAAGATGGCTCACCTGGGCTAACATCCAAGCTTGGGAAAATTACTTTTTCAAGAGCCAGGTTCCCCTCTTGTGGTTAAAAAAAAAAAGTAACTTTCAATGCAGCTCCAGCCAGAGTGACGCTGCCGAGCCCAAGAAAAGAGGTTTGGGTGTTCTCAAAGTGTTCCCTACCAACCCCTGGGATTAAAGGTCTCCGTTTGGCTGGATGCGCTGCACCCAAGGGGCACGGAAGGGCACTGGTGGTCCAGCGAGGACAGCGCCCCACTGCCCGGAGGGTGTCTCCTGCGGCAGGATGGGAGAGAGAGGGGCCTCCGCATCATCCTCTTCCTTCCCCAGCTGCCCACCTTGGCCCATTTTGTTCAGCCCAGAGGAGAGGAGGCAGGTGATCAAGAGAGCCCCAGCGATGGCACACAGCACCAGGCCCACCGCACGGCAGACCCCCAGGGCGTGGTTGTACTCCACAGCGTCTCTGTCAAGGACCACGAACTCGGCCTCCCCAATCCGCTCCAGCTTGGCAGGAAGGAGGTACCCCGTGGCCAGAGCGGCTGCTCCAATCAGCAACAGCAGGGTCCCCGCAGAGAAACTGACCTTGGAGGGGAAAGGAGAGTGTTAGGAATGACCTCCGGTTTCAACGCAGCATCATAGAATCATAAGAGTTGGAGGAGAGGCATGAGAAGGGCACCCAAAAAATGAGAACAGCCCTTGCAGGTGAAGAGATACAGGCAAGAGATGATTACCAGCCTCTGCTATCCAACACCCAAAGAAGGAGACTCCCCCACCCTCCAGAGGCTGCAGTTTATCTTTTCTGACAAGGTGGTTTGGCTGCTTACTGGGACCTGCAGCCAGGAACCCTGAAGGTCTGTTGAAGAGATGTGATTGCAGCAGCTAAGAACAGGGAATGTTTGGATGATCTAAAAGAAGGCTTGGGGGCAGCTGAGAGCCTCAAGTTTAAATATTTCAAAGATGAATCATTAGAAAGAGTTGGAAGAGACCTCGGGGCAATGGACCAAATCTCAATTTAAACATAGGAAGAACCCTGATGCCATGCAGAACTACAGGAAAAACCCCAATTTAAACAGAAGACTCCTGACAAGAAATGCCAGACTAAGCCTCTTTTGAAACCTCCAAAGAAGTGGATCCAGGGGAATCCTTTGATGGCAGTTTATTCCACTTTACTGGGTTTCACCATGTTCCCCATGGTGCACTGGGGCCATGCAGCCAGGAAGGTTGAAGGTCTGGAAGAGATGCTACTGTTAGGTGCATTTGTAATAAAGATATTAACAGCACCAACCCAGAACAGTAAATGGGGCTCCCAGCTTGGAGAGACGTCTCCAAGCTGAAGTGAGGGTTCATTTATGGTCAGTGCTGTTCAATATCTTTATTAATGACTTGGAGGAAGGAATAAAGAGTATGCTAATTAAATTTGCAGATGATACCAAATTGGGAGGGGCTGCTAATTCCCTAGAGGATAGGATGATAATCCAAAAAGACCTTCACAGACTAGAGTGCTGGGCCAAAGCTAACGGAATGGATTTCAACAGAGGGAAATGTAGGGTACTACATTTAGGTAAAAAAAAAAATGAATTGCACAAATATAAGATGGGGGATACTTGGCTGGAGGATAGTACCTTTGAAAGGGATCTGGGAGTCTTGGTGGACCACAAATTGAACATGAGTCAGCAGTGTGATGCGGCAGCCAGGAAAGCCAATGCGATTCTTGGTTGTATCAACAGAACCATCGTGTCTAGATCAAGGGAAGTGATAGTATCACTCTATTCTGCTCTTGTCAGACCCCACCTGGAGTACTGTGTCCAGTTCTGTGTGCCTCAATTTAAAAAGGATGTTGACAACCTCGAGCGGGTGCAGAGGAGGGCTACCAGGATGGTTGAGGGTCTGGAGCAGGGGTCCTCAACCTAAGGCCCCGGGGCCGGATGTGGCCCCCCAAGGTCCTGAATCCGGCCCCTGGGACCAATTGCAACCCCCCCCACCTACCCTCTGTTTTGTGAGCAAGCCAGCCTCCGCAGCTGCTTTTGGACTGTGATCCAGCCCCCAGTGGTGTCCTGGGTGGTGGTGGACCGGCCCGCTGGTTGAAAACTTTGAGGACCCCTGGTCTGGAGGAAATGTCTTATGAGGAATGGCTTAGGGAACTGGGAATGTTTAGCCTTTCAAAAAGAAGGCTGAGAGGGGTTATGATAGCTATGTTTAAATATTTGAAAGGATGTCATATTGAAGAGGGAACAGGTTTGTTTTCCATGGCTTCAGAGACTAGGACTCGGGGCAATGGTTTCAAACTACAGGAAAAGAGATTCCATTTGAACATTAGGAAGAACTTCATGACAGTTAGAGCTATTCGACAGTGGAATATGCTGCCACAAAGGAGGGTGGTTGAGTCTCCTTCTTTGGAGGTTTTTAAACAGAGGCTGGATGGCCATCTGTCGGAAATATTGTGATGGGGGTTCCTGCATGGCAGGGGGTTGGACTAGATGGCCCTTGAGGTCTCTTCCAACTCTATGATTCTATGATTCTATGGTTAGAGCTGTTCAGCATAAGTGGAATATGCTTCCCCAAAGGAGGGTGGGGGAGCCTCCTTCTTTGGAGGTTATTAAGCGGAGTCTGGGTGGGCATCTCTCGGGGTGATGGGGGTTCCTGCATGGCAGGGGGTTGGACTGGTTGGCCCTTGAGGCCATCTTACACTTGAGTAGATCTCCTTGGCGTTGCTCAGAAAATAAAACTAATTTCCCAGTAAACGTGACCAGACTGGCTCGTTAGGGCAAAACAATGAGGGCCAAGGGACAATTCCCAGAAATGAACTCTAGCACACACTCCCACCACCACCAATACCCCAGTTCTTCAGCCCAGTCCTTCTTTTATTTCAGAACTGCTGGGCAGTTCTGTTGGCTTAGGCATCTAACTGCGTAGCCAGAGGTCGGGAGTTCAATTCCCTCACCGGGCCTCCTTGACAAGGGCTGGACTTGATGATCCACGGAGGTCCCTTCCAGTTCTCCAGTTCCAAGATTATTAACCAGCTGGGTAGCTCAGTGGTTTAGGTCTCTAACTGTTGCGCTGGACGTTGGGAGTTCAATTCCCTACTGGGCCTCCTTGACAATTGGTGGACTCCATGATCCGGAAGGTCCCTTTCCGCTCTGCAGTTCCACTACTACTATTACTACTACTACTATGTATTTGATTTATATACTGCCCCATCAGCGCAAACGTTACTCTCTAGACTAGTGACAGCAAACCTTTTAGAGACCGAGTGCCCAAACTGCGATTCATAACACACTTGTTTTTCACAAACTGCCAATACAGCCATTTAACCTGAATCCAGGTGGCGGTGAAGGGGCGATGTCGGGTGACCAGAGAAAGGACTCCGAGGGCCAACTTTGGTGCCCGTGCCATAGGTTCGCCATCAGTGCTCTAGGCCGTTTGTAGGTTAAACGGCTCCTCTGGCTGTGGTCTGCAGGTGGCGCCAGAGTCATCCCAAAGACTGCCCAGGCATGGCAGACCCCAAGAGGCAGCTCTCCTTGGGAGGGGAGGGCAGCCAAGAGGCCTGATGTACCGTAGTCACGTCCCTCCAACCACGGGTGCCTTTGCACCCCTCTGACCCTCAGCTTTTATTCTCTTCTGCCTTTTGCTCGCATTCTCGCTCTCTCCCTTTCTACCCCAGGCTCTGGTTGCCTTGCTCCATAACTACTCCTTCATTCGGTTGGGCAGACTCAGAGGGATGCTTTCTCCTGGATTTTATTATACGTTCTCAGGCCACTTGGCTAATGGCCGCACGACAGCTTCTCTTCCTCCCCAGTGGCACCTTCACATCAGCCCTTGGATGTGGGTCAGGCTGGCCACAAAGGCCCTAAACCAGTATTGGTGAACCTATGGCACAGGTCCAAAGGTGGCACCCGCAGCCCTTTCTGTGGGCACCCGTCATCGCCCCTCCACAGCCACCTGTATTTGGGTTAAATTGTTGTATTGGCACTTTGCAAAAAAATCAGTGAGTTCTGAATCACTATTTGGGCACTCGGTCTTAAAAAAGGTTGGCCATCACTGCCCTAAACTGTCACCCGCAGAGCTTCATCGTTCACTCGGGGCCAGAAGTTGTAGATCCCCCTAACGGCCAAGCTGGCACTCCGACAGCCCCACTGGGCAGTCCCTCTACCCCATGCCACTCTCCTGATCCATAGCTTTGGCCTGTTTTCCCTCCACATGGACGGGAGTTGTACTAGGTGGGGGTTGGACTAGATGGCCCTTGAGGTCTCTTCCAACTCTATGATTCTAGGATTCTAGGATGTGCACCCCTCTGGGATCCAGGACCTTCAGATGTTGGTTGTGTCTGTTTAGAGCACACAAATGAAACACATAAAAGGCAAAGAGCTGCATCAAACCAAGAGCCTCTAAAGTCCCATTATCCTGGGTGTCACAGGACACAATTTCAAGACCGTGCGGAAGAGAATTTGCTTCTTAAATTCTTCTCCCACTTCTTTCCCACAAAAAATGTCCCAGGTCCCTCCCAGGTAGAATCCTAGAATCCTAGAGTCGGAAGAGACCTCAAGGGCCATCCAAGTCCAACCTCCTGCCATGCAGGAACCCCCATCACAGGACTCCCGACAGATGGCCATCCAGCCTCTGGTTAAAAACCTCCAAAGGATGTTCTTCTTTGATTTATATACTTCTTATATTTATATACTGGAGACGACAACTCCCACCGTCCTATTGGCTCTGAAAAGGGAAAGAAATCACAAGGATCCATCTATCTGCAATATTCGTAGGAGGAAATATTACTTGCTTCCTCAACACCCAGCCTATCAAGTCATGGTGGAAGGCCAGAATAAAATGATGTTTTTGTCTCATTTTGTTTTACTTTGTTTAAGAACATAAGAACATAAGAACATAAGAAGAGAATCAGGCCAAAATTATGTTTCTGTCGTTTCATTTTGTTTTGCATCTGGCCCTTTGTTACACATCTCCATCATGGTTTGTAACCCGTGATGGACTTTTCCTCTAGGAATCTGTCCAATCCCCTTTTGAAGGCATCCAGGCCAGATGCCATCAACACATCCTGTGGCAGGGAGTTCCAAGACTTACAACGGCTGGGTGAAAAATATTTTCTTTTGTCAGTTCTTACCCAGCCTTCAATTTGAGTGTATGTCCCCTAGTTCTGGTATTTTGAGAAGAGAAATAGCATTAACAATCATATCCCCCTTTTGTCTTTTTTCACTGAAGAGGCCCAATTGTTTTACTTTCTTCAGCAGCCCAGTAATCCGCTCTCTTCTGCACCTTTTCCAAATGTCTTTCTTGAGATCGGTGACCAGAAACAATACTCCAGGTGGGAGCACTATTGTTTTGTATAACAATACCCTGGAGTTTGCGGGGAAATTCAAAATTTAGAAACACACTCAGCAGTATCAGAAGCCCTGTTGTGGGGGAAATGCTCCTAAATGGGAGAAAAGAACTCTGCTTATGCTCACAGAAACTCTCAGCACAGAGCCGTGTCAAACTGATATCCAATCCTCGAGTGAGCACGCTCACCTTCCAAACGACGGAGATCCATCCAGGGCTGACTGGACCGGCTGAGGGCTCCTTGAGGTCATCGTCCAGACTGGCCCCAGTGCAGTCCTCGTAGAAGAGGTGCAAGTAGGAGCGGACGCCGTACCACTTCCCGTGCTCCACATGGGGGCCCCGGTGGCAGCCACACGAAGGCTCATCCATCGTGGACATTGGATCTGGGTGGGAGAGAGACCACACATATGGCCGTTACTTCACGAAGTGCCTTGCTTTGAACCGACCTTGCCTTCGCTGTGAATTCGGTGGCGGTCACGTGGTCTCCCTTCGATCCCACCCCTGTTTATCAGTGCTCACGTGCTGCATTTTTACTACCGAATCGATTACTACCTCACGTGCTCCCTTTGCATTAGGACGCCGCTTTGCAACGTTCGTTTGTTCCCATCCTTTAAAAAAAAAAACTCGGCGTATCAATGCATCAATACTTGGCTGTCATTTCCGACAGAGCTGGTTATGTGTCTAATCTGGTGGTGGAGAGAAGCGGGCTTGAACCCCCCCCTTACGTGGGGAGACTTGAAAGCCAGCAGGGTAAGGGACTCCTGCCCAACCTCTCCCCTTTGGATGTGTCTTTCCTCCCTCCCCATTCCCTTCTCGCTCCCGGAGGGTGTGCGGTATGATTTTCAAGTCCTCCCTCTGATGCAGACCCGACCGGATCGCCCGGCAGCGGAACTCCCTGGGCGTCCCACGAGGGGATGGAGGTGATCGGGCTTGAGGGCGCGTTGCCGAGTCGGAGCGCGCACGCACGCGCAGTTACTGCTTCTCGCCGCGCCGAGCATCTTCAGTTTGGAAGCCGAAAGGGTCGTTTGCAGAGTTTGGATATTTTTAAAAAAAAAAACCCGAGTCCACACATCACGTTGGGAGCGAAGCGAGATGCGAAGCGAAAAGATTCCCGGCAACTGGCAGGGGCACCACTCGCCCCGGTTGGAGCACGGTAAAGGGGGCGTGGTCGGGGTGGCATCGCAGCCAAAAAGGAGGGGCGTGCAGACTGAAACGATCGATTCGCACAGAAAGGAGGGGTTGCCGCGAAGCGAGCGGTTCGTGAAGTAACGGCCATAGACAACCTATGTTTCCTTAGGCAGGTTTATTGGCCATGATCCTGAACCTGAATGCACAGAAATGATTTGCAGGGGAGACAGGAGCTATGATGCACATTTACAGTGTGTTTCTAGGCTGTGAGATCCCATTTACAACATTTAAAACCAGCACCAAGGTGTTGCAATGTGACAGGCTCCTGTCCTGGGTTCCAGCCAGGCCATCAGCCATCCACCTTTTGGGTGAAACTCCATTCCATTAAGCACGTGTTGAAATTTTAACAACCTCGCATGCTGCCCCTAGTTTGTGTGGCTGGGAGGGACCTTTCTGAGCCAGGCTGCCTGTCAGTCTATCCAGCCCTGACCAATCCTGTTCCTTCCTGCCTCATTATCAAAACAGGCTCCCACCTCTCGGCTGAGGCATCTCTTTAGTGACTTGTTTCGTCACTAAAGTTTAGTCTGTTGAACTCAGGGTTCCTTTATTTAGGTTTGCCTGCTGGTCTGCTTGCAACTGGGAGTCCTGAAATTCGGTTTTTAAAAAGTTCTTTCCCTACAAATGTCCCAGATCATGTTATTCAAACCTTAAGTGCCGAGTAATGAGAAAGGGAAGGACCCCTGTATAAATATTGCTATCCATTCTGTGTTCAAACAGCTCCATAGTGGTGCTTTTAATTCATTTTTAAAACTTTCTGATTTAACCTCCCTGCCTCCTTTCTACGTGTTCTTCCTGCCCTTCCTGTGCTCTGCACAGTTAGCCAGCATCTGCCCAGCTCTGGTACCCGGGCCAGGATGTTTGGCATCTCTTTCACTCAGGAACCTCAGAGGGTGGGGATGGCAGGATAAAAGAGAGATCTGAAGGAGGTTTTCAGGAAGATGCTTGCTGTCTCATCCTGCCAACCCCCCACCCCGCAACCCACCCACCCCCAATACTCCAGCACAACATTTGGACTACAGCCTCTTGGTCATCCTGTTCCGACACACAGCTGGAGAGCAGCGCTGCCTCCTGCTGGCATGCCAGTCCTCACACACACACACACACACCCATATGCAACACCTCCCCCCCCCCCGCTGCCACCGCCATGGCCTGCTTCCCTTCTGATTCCTTTACCACACCCATCCATTGAGCCTGCCTGCCTGCCTGCTTGGCCATGGGCTGGCCGCATCCCCCTTCCCTGATTGGCCATTGCCATGGTAACCGCCTCACACAGGGACCAGGGAGGATGGGCGGAAAGGCAGCCATTACCTGAGCATCCTGAGAGGCAAGGCAAGGGCTGCCTGTAAAGGATGGGGGAAGGGGGGGGCAAAGTGAAAGGCAGGGAAACCCGCCTGGACCAGGGGTGCCAAGGAATGTACCCCTTTTAGAAAGGGAAGGGGTGCCATTTTATACCCAAATTCCATGAATCTTTCAATAAGAACCTGCCAACTCCTGGGAGACAGAAAACATTATCAAGTTGTTTGTTTGTTTCCTTGCTTGCTTGTTGTTACTAGTAGCAATACCACCAGTAGAAGTAGTACTAGCAGAAGTGCGGGTGTTAGAGACAAGTCTTTGCTTTTAGTCTATACAGGAAAATAACATGGGGATTTCAAGGGAGGGGCAGCAAAGTCAAGACAGTCAGTGGTCTGAAGCAATTAGAGAGTTCAGACTACGGCTGCGGAGACCTAGGCTCCCATTTCCCCAACTTGGCCATGAAGCCGAGCCAGTGATCTTCAGCAGCCACTCTTTTTGGGATGGATCTACTTCAAAGGGCTGTTCTGAGGATGAAGTGGCAAGGGAGCAAGGTGTTCGCAATGCATTGAGATCTCATGAAAACAGGTCAGGTTTTATCAAGCTTACAAATAAGGTGAAAACAGAGGTGGGAGAGGAGGTGTGTATATTTGGGGATGTCCAGCAGTCCTTGTTTAGGGTTGTTGTTGTTGTTCAGTCGTTCAGTTGTGTCCGACTCTTCATGACCCCATGGACCAGAGCTCGCAAGGCCTTCCTATCTTCCACTGCCTCCCGGAATTTGGACAAATCCATATTGGTTGCATCGATGATACCGTCCAACCATCTCATTCTCTGTTGTCCTTTTCCTTTTGCCTTCAATCTTTCCCAACATCAGTAACTTTTCCAAGGACTCCTCTCTCCTCATGAGGTGGCCAAAGTACTGGATCCTCAGCTTCAAAATCTGTCCTTGGACCAGTTTACCTCCATGGGGTTGATTTCATCTCAGGATGGATAGGTTTGATCTCCCTCACCTGTGGGGACCACTACCTGTTGTCCTTTTCTCTGGCAATGGCGGCCCCTCTGCGGGGATCAGCCTTCTTTATAGTCCAGCTTTCACTTCCATACATCACTACTGGAAAGACCATAGCTTTGACTATCCTGACCTTAGTTGGCAAAGTGATGTCTCTGCTCTTTAGGATGCTACCTAGGCCTGGCTTGCTTTCCTCCCAAGAAGCAGGCCAACCAATGGTTCGTTGCTGCAGTCGCCATCTGCAGTGATCAAGGAGCCCAAGAAAATAATCTCTGTCATTGCCTCCAACTTCACCTTGGTTTTGCCAGGAGGTGATGGGCCCGGTGAAGCATGATCGGAGTTTTTTTTTTTTATGTTGAGCTTGGAGACAGAGCCGGACTCTCCTCTTTCAACCCTCATTAAGAGGTTATTCAGACTAGGCTCACTTTCTGCTATCAGGAGTAGCAAAAGATCTTTCCACTCCCTGAGGTTGTTGATATTTCTCCCAGCAGGCAGAACTCTTCCGGGTGGTTCATTGTTTAGGTAACCCTAGCAAAAAAAAAAAAATTGGGTCTCCTACTGATTTGAGTCATCATGTCGAAAGGCAGTCTTTTTAGATCCAATGGAGAGGCCATCCGTGCCACACCACTGTTTATAAGATACAGCCCCCTGTCCCCAGACATGGGCCAAGATTTCTCGACTGGTTGAGTTTGATCCTGTAGTTCCAAACTTTGAGGCCACCCAGGGTTGCCCACTGGTGTGCCCGCTACCACCCCCTTCGATCCTGGCCCATCATGGCTTATCAGACCTGCCGTGGGAGCATGAGGGGGTGGGCTGCAGCTGTGCCCACCTGGGTTTCTGGTCCAGGGAGTGGTTTTTTCCTGGAGGGCCTGAAGGAGGAGGTGGTGGTCAAGTATACTTAAGGGAATGGCCTAGCATCAGGGGCGACATTGGTGAGTCCGGGGCTTGCCAATGTCCACCTGTTTAGGACAGTGGGCAAGGTTGTGCTGGGTGGCCGTGGTGCGGATTCAATCATTTTACCAGAGAACAGCGGAGTTCTTGATCCGCTGCCAGTCCGGTTTCAGGCCTGGCCGGGAACCGGGACAGCAACGTCATGTTGCAAGATGACCTAATCCTGGTGCAGCTCTGGAATTCATGGAAACCATGATGTCCATGAGGGTCTCCATGTTTTTGTACCCACAGGAGTGGGCATACCTTGGACCTGGTATTTCCTCCTGTCGGGGATTCGGATCTGGATCAGGGGCACTGTCTCCTCACCTGGCTCAGACCACTACCTTTGTCCTCGGCTCAGGCAATGGCAGCATGGTGGAGAGTTGTCGGCCCTAGTTTGGACACGCCCCTGTGGGGGTTCCGCAGGGCCCGGTTCCTCTCCCCATGCTGTTTAACATGGCCTGGCTGACGCCGCTGGCTGGGGTCATTGGCGGAGATTTGGAGTCAGCTGTCATCAGTACGCTGATGACACGCAGCTCTCCTCCATCCTTTTCCACCTCTGCAGTGGAAGCTGTCCAGTCCCTCGACCAGTGCCTGGAGGCGGAGGAGACTTGGACATTTGGAGACAGGCTCAAACTCAACCCTGAGAAGACTGCCAGGTGATGTTCTAGGGGAGTTCCCTGTCTGGCTCAGGGAGGCAAAAGATCTTTCCCCAGCTGGGAGGGTGTTTCTCTCCAGCTGGCGGAACTCTTCCGGGTGGGCGTGATCCTGGACCAACGGCCTTGTCCCTGGATGCCCAGGTGATTTCAGTAGTGAGAACCGCAGTTTTCCATCTAAAATAGAGGCCATCCGTGCCCCTTTTGGACGGTGACTCCCTGAGAACAGTGGTCCAGGCTCTGGTGATCCCGAGGCTGGACTACTGCAATGCTCTCTCATCGACTGCCCTTGACTTTGGGCCTGTTTCGGATTCAAAAGCCTCCAGGCTGGTGCCCACTGCCGTCCCGCTACCACCCCCATCACCCTGGTCCCATCATGGCTGCATTAAATCTGCCTCCCGGATCAGATTCAAGGTCTTGGTTTTAGTTTATAAAACCCTCCATGGCTTGGGCCCGGACTACCTGGCAGAGCGGATCGCCCAGCGGTCATTCTTAAAAAACCTGCCCTAGCATCAGGCGAATTGGCAAACTACCGTCCGGTTCCAACTCCCCAAGAGCCCAGGCGAGAGGGTTACCCGGAATCAATCATTTTTGGAGGAACAGCTCCATCCTTGCCAGTGGAACAGGCTACCCGGGAACCGAGACTGCTCAGAGTCCCTGCTGATGGCCTCATCCAGGGCGGTGAAGACCATCTTATTCCTCTACCCTTTGGTTGACCTGGATTTTTTTTTTTTTTTGCCGCCATTGATTACCACTTTTGGGATCTATTATAGTAGCAGTGAGGTTGTGATCTAAAGCAGTGTTTTTCAACCTTCTGGAGGGTTGGCACAGTAGTGTGCAGCATGGATGTTGCCTGGTGTGCCGTGGGAAAAATTCTCCCTACACCAGCAATGCCCCAGGCATCCCGCTCTCTCCCCATGCTGTTCAACATCTAGCCGGAGGCTGGCTGGGGTCATTAGGAGATTTGGAGTGTGCAAGGTCATCAGAACGCTGATGAGATGTAGTTCTATCTCGCAGGTTTTCCACCTCTGCCTGGGAGCTGAGCGGACTACCTTTCGACCAGTGCCTGCAGGCCGGTCATGGCTTGGCCATGGGCGGGAAGGAGAAGAAACTCAGGGAGGAGAAGAGGAGGAGGTGATGGAGCGGGAGTTCCCTGTCTGGAGAGGAGGCCCTCTCTTCAGCTGGGAGGGTGTTTCTCTCCAGCTGGCGGAGAGGCTCTTAAAGGTTCTTGGCGTGATCCTGGACCCCTCCTTGTCCCTGGATGCCCTCCCTCCCTCCCCGCCAGGACCGCATTTTCCATCTTCCCAGGTGGGCACAGCGCCCCTGCCGAGCCAGGACTCCCTGAGAACAGTGGTCCAGGCTCTTTGATCTCAAGGCTGGACTACTGCAATGGTCATTTTTGGGGTTGGGGGTACTCTAAAGGGGAGGATGTGGGAGGCTGAGGAGGGGATTCTTGGTGGACCTAGGGAGGAGACGGGGATGGGAGTCCCTTCCTGGCTTGGCTGGCTGCCTGGCTGGAAGGAGGCGGGGGGGAGAAGGGAGGCTTATACTGGAAGGGGTAAAAAATGGGGGTTGGGGGTCATACCTGAAGAGCGGATCCCCAGCCCCACCGACCCTGGGTTTGCAAGTTCCTCTGGAAAAAAAGTGCCAGGAGGAGAGAGGGGGAAGGTGAGGGCAGGCGGACATTTTGATAGGGATGCCTTGGGAGGGCCTGGGCTGGAGGATGGATTTGTTGTTTTTTGGGGGGGGTGAGAAGTGTGTTTGTGTGTGTCTGATAGGCACAGAGTTAAATTTTTTAACATTTTCTAATGGTGGTGTGCCTCGTTTTTTTTTTTTTTCATGAAACAAGTGTGCCTTTGCCCAAAAATGGTTGAAAAACACTGATCTAAAGGGTGCCCTCCTGCCGCTGTTCTCTTTTAACTTATATGTATTGATTGTCCGTTTGTTTGTTGTATTGTATTATATGGAATTGTGTATTCGCTGACTTCTTCAGCTTTGTAAGCCGCCCAGAGTTCCCTTTGGGAAGATGGGCGGGGTATAAATGTAATAATAAATAAATAAAATAAATAAAGCCTTCAACCCCAATTGTGGCTGGCCATGATTCCTGGGAGTTGCAGTTCAAAAGCGTCTGGTTTATCTAAGGTTGAGAGCCCAAGAGATGTGAGACCCAGAGATGTGATGCATGGAGGGAGGAGGGTCGATCTAAAGGACAGCACCGGGCACAGAGTAGGAGGGTGCTGGACACAGGGTGGGTGGGTTACAACCCTCTCTGCAAAAGAGTGCACCCGATCACACCTGATTTCCCTTAAAGTGCCATTTCCACCTGCCCGGGAATCTCTCCACCCGACCCCACAAAACTATAAGCTTTACAGCAGTGGGTCTCAACCTGTGGATCCCCAGATGTTCCTGGACTGCAACTCCCAGAGGTCTTCATCACTAACTGAGCTGGCCAGGATTTCTGCGAGTGTGTCTGGGTTTACAGTATGGAAAAGTGTAGCTGCCAAAAACCACCTGGTAAGCTTCCCTGGCCAAGGGGCATCTGGAACCCAGGCCTCCTGGGTGCCAGTTCAACTCCCTAAACCATCCCAAAGGAACCCAGTCGGACTTCCCTGGATGCCCCGTTATCTCGCTTTCTGGCACAGATCCCCGTGGCGCTGTCTCCCTCTTTGCATGAGTCACACAGCCAAACTCACAACTTGGCTATTTATTCTCACCCGTCTTGCTCCCGCCTTCCTGAGGCTGCTTAAATGTCACGCCACTTTTGAAATGCATCTCTCCCCCCCACACACACACACATCCACCCACCCCAGCCACTGCCTGTTGTCAAGCACACAAATCATGGCTTACAGTACAAGCCACCCAAGCAGGGCTCATTTGCTACCCTGTCTTTTCTTACCTGCCTTGGAGAGCCAGGCGGGTCTTCGTGCCTTCCTCCGGGTCCAGCTGCCAGGGTGGTGGCCGTGCGGGCCAGCTGTGGCCGAAGCAGACAGGGCTGCCGCAGCTGCCGGCTCATGGGAGACGCAAGCTGTCACTGACAGCACCTGACGGTGAGAAAGCAAACAGCGTTTCCCCTGTTGGCAGCGACTGGAGGGGGGCAGGTTACACCGAGGAGCAGCATGGCCGAGCTGAGCACACCTGTTGCAAATGCTGCCAAGGACTGGGAGAAAGAGAGCGCAGGCTGCAAGCGCAGCACCCGAGCGCCGTCTCCATCTGAGTCACCGTCGGAAATGAAGCTTCTGTTTTCCCGAACTGGGAGGCAAAGCTTTTCTCGCAAGAGCTGAAAGCCTTCCTCTGCTCCTGGCTGAGTCACGGAGATGAGGCTGGCTGTGCCCATCTCAAGTGGGCATGGAGAGCATCCTTAGCTGAACCAGGCAGGCCAATGCACGGCTCATTTTCATTCTGGCGGCGGACGATCCCAGCTCCTGCACAATCCAATTATCTAGTTAACGGAGGCTCAGAGGGCCAGAATCTGGCCAGTAGACATCGCAGGAAGGATGGCGTTCTCAACAAGTGTTGACCATCACAGAAGTACACATCCAGGGTGGAGATCTCGGATCCAACCTGGACATCAAGTTGCTGTAGAGCCAGAATAAGAAACAAAGGATGGTCCACAGTGCCAGAGTGTCAGCACACAATGGCACAGGAGAAGCTTTGCTTTGTGGTTTCAGCTCTCCTTAGAAGGATGACCAGAGCAAACACACACCCATTTTGCAAAAGAATCACATTCACCCAAGGAAGCGTGTGTTTATCAGAGACGTTCGCAAGAGATTGGAAAGGTGACAGAAGTCCTGGTTCTAGTTAGCTAACCCTTAGGGTGTGACCACACTTGGATATAGATCAGAATTTGGACCCCTTATCTGGTACAATCTATTTCTCCGTGATTGCGCATCGCATGGGGAGCTGTTCCAGGATCACCCTCACCGGTATCTGAGATGGTCTTTTTTGGTCCAGCTTTAGGGCTTTGGTCTTTTGGGGGCCGGCTGGAGCAATTTGCTAGCAGATGGAAACATCACTCCAAGGGAGATGGCTCTCATGTACATAGGTGACCCTTTGTGGCAGGATCAGGTGCAAGCCTTTGCATCCATCTGATCACACCCAAAGTTGGATGTGATCACACCCAATATTTCATTCAGATGGGCTATTGGGCAAGGATGGAGTGCACCTCACCAATGATGGTAGGGATATTTTTGCCAAGAGGATTGAAGATTTGATAAGGAGAGCTTCAAACTGAGTTCTCGGGGAGGGAGAAAATTTTCTTAAAGGTAGAGATCCAGAAGGGGTAGTGGGAAATAGCCCAAATGATGCAGTTGGAACAGGAGAAGGAATATTACAGTCCAAAATTGTGAGGAAAAATAGGTTAAGCGAAGGGCTTGTAAGGACACAAAGCCTTAAATGTCTCTACACCAATGCCCAGAGCATGGGAAACAAACAAGAGGAGCTGGAACTCCTAATACAGCAAATAAATATGATATAATTTGCATTACTGAAACCTGGTGGGATGAGACATGATTGGAATGTAGTTATTGGAGGGTATAACTACATCCATTCTTTTCAGAGGAAAAGGCCTAGTAAAAAGGAGGAGTAGTCTTATATATTAAGGACATTTATGCTGCTGAAGAAATCCAGGATACACAACTGGGAAGTCAGGTGTTGAGAGTATTTGGGTGAGAATTAAGGGGAAGAATAATGGGAGGGATGTCACTCTGGGGGTTTATTATAGACCAGGCCTGCCCAACAGGTAGACCGCGGGCTACTGGTAGCCCGTGAAGGGTTCAAAAGTAGCCCACCGGCCATCAATAAAAAAGTGAGGGGATAAGTTCTCCACCCCTCCCTCCCCCATCCCAAGGATCACCACTGCCCTAGCAAAATTCTGCGTCTGCCAGCTCACTGTCAGCTGAACGGGGCAGTTCAAGGACCATGGTGCACTGAAATCTGTTCCCTCCAGAACAGATTAATTGGTTTTCAATGCATTCCTATGGGAAACTGCTGCTCTACTTACAAAAGTTTTTAGTTATGAGCATGCACTCGGAACAGATAAAATTCGTAAGTAGAAGTTTTAGTGTAGTAGCCCTCAGGCACTTTGGGCCGGAAAAAGTAGACCTTGTCCTGTTCAAAGTTGAACAGCCCTGATCTACCAGAATGGAGGCACTCTTCTCCGTCTCACAAAATACCAGAACTAAAGTTGAACAGCCCTGTTATAGACCACCAAACCACCCAGAGGAGTTGGATGATGCCTTCTGTGAGCAGATGGCCTCACAGTCAAGAGAGAGGAATGTAGTACTAATCGGAGATTTTAACTATCCCAAATATATGTTGGCAGTCTAACTCAGCTAAGAATGCAAGGTCCAATGAATTCCTTAAACAACCAATGCTGTCATTACAAGAAGTCAAGACAGGTTTCTCAAAAACAAGTCATGCCAGACTAATTTGATCTCTTTCTTTGATAGAGTTACAGGCCTGGTGGATGAGGGGAATGGTGTGGATGTTGTCTATCTTGATTTCAGTAAGGCCTTTGATAAGTTTCCCCACGACATACTTGCAAAGAAGTTAGTAGAATGTGGGATGGATAATGTTACTGTTAGGTGGATCGGTAATTGGTTGACTGATCGTACTCAAAGGGTGATCATAAATGGCTTCTCCTCAGCATGGAGAGGGGTAACCAGTGGGGTGCCCCAGGGTTCTGTTCTGGGTCTGGTTCTATTTAACATCTTTATTAATGTTTTGGATGAAGGAATCGAGATTAGGCTGATTAAATTTGCAGATGATACCAAATTAGAAGGGATGGCTAATTCCCTAGACTAGAGGATAGGATAAAAATCCAAAATGACCTTGACAGATTAGAGTGCTGGGCCAAAGCAAACAGAATGAGCTTCAACAGAGAGAAATGTAGGGTCCTGCATCTAGGAAGAAAAATGAACTGCATAGATATAGGATGGGAGACACCTGGCTGGAGAATACTACCTGTGAAAGGGATCTGGGAGTCTGGATGAACCAGAAATTGAACGTGAGTCAGCAGTGTGATGTGGCAGCCAAGAAACCCAATGCAATTCTTGGTTGCATCAACAGAAGCATAGTTTGTAGAGCAAGGGAGGTGATAGTACCACTCTGTTCTGCTTTGGTCAGACCCCACGGCTGGAGTACTGTGTCCAGTTCTGTGCTCCTCAATTTAAAAAGGATGTTGACCTCGAACGGGTCTAAAGGGGGGTGACCACGATGGTTAAAGGTCTGGAACATATGTATTATGAGGAGCGGCTTAGGTAGCTTGGAATGTTTAGTCTTATAAAAAGAAGGTTAAGAGGGCTTATGATAGCCATGTTTAAATATTTGAAAGAATGTCATATCGAAGAGGGGGCTGGCTTGTTTTCCATGGCTTCAGAGACTAGGACTTGGGGCAATGGTTTCAAATTACAGTGGACCCTCCTATAACAAATGGTTTGTATAACACAAAATCTGCACAACATAAAACATTCTGGAGATAGGGGAAATTTGCTCAACAGAATCACCTAAAAAGTTATAGTTAGCTCCCGGTGGGAGTGAAATTGTAGCTAGACAAATCGCCCTGTAGTTTGTTTATTTATTTATTTATTTATTTATTTATTTATTTATTTATGCATTTATATACTGTTCCCATTTCCCAACGGGAACTCTGGGTGGTTCACACAAAGGTTAAAAACAAACATTAGTAAAAACAATATAAAATGGCATGGGCAAGAGGTAAAAACTGGATGACCATGAGTGGGGGGAAAAAAAACAGAAGAAGAAAGCCTAGTGCCACATTAGCCATCGCCAAAGGCATCCCTGAACAGCCAGGTTTTAAGGGCCTTCCTAAAGGATGCCAGTGTAGGAGCCTGGCGTATCTCACTGGGTAGCTTATTCCAAAGAGATGGTCCGGCCTCCGAGAAGGCCCATTTCCGAGTTGCTACTTTACGGGCCTCTCTCGGGGTGGCCACCCAGAGAGAGAAAGCCATTGAAGATCAGGTGGGTCGGGCCAGCTTTAGCTGTTGGAAATAGATAATTGCAAGCGACTTTCAGAGAGGCAGACGTGTTGATCTGTTTTAGCAACACCAGAATCAAAATACAAGCAAAAACAGGAATTGGCAGAACATTACTCACAGGGTCAGCTGCTGGATAGCTCAGCGGTGGTGGCGATTGCGAACCTTCAGCACTCCAGATGTTTTGGACCACAACTCCCACAGTCCTCTGTCATTGGCAATACAGTCTCAGAATTCTGGGAGTTGTGGGCCAAAACATCTGGAGTGCCGAAGGTTCACCACCCGCGTTGAACCGTCCAGCTCTGCAACGGTTTTTCCAATCCACTCCCACGGACACCAGAGCTGCACAGAAAATGAACAAGGTCGTTTCTGTTTCTGTTAGAGCCTTTTCACACGACCCCTAAGATCTGCTGGCCACTTAAATTCGGACCAGAGATCTTAGGGGTTTGTCGCTGTTCCTGCGTTCCCACCCCCTCTGCACTCCTGGCTGCTGGCTGCGTGAGGGGAGGGAGGAAAAAGGGAGAAAAGAATGCCGCTCACCTCCGTTCTGCCGTCCCCGCACTGCATTCAGATCTCTTAAAGGGGCGGGGGAGGCAAAAAAAGAACAAACAGAAGCAAGGAGAGCCGGGCAGTCACTACTGTTATATCCGCATCAGGAATTTTCACCTCCAGAGAGCAGGTACCTGAAAAGTGCGCTGGGACGCGCTTAGGTGGGCGTGGTCACACTTAATTATCTGTAAACTCCGGAGCTGGTGGGGAAATAATTTTAAGCTCCGGAGCTGGAAGCCATTTGCGGCGGAGTTTAGGGGTCGTGTACAAAGGGCCTTAATTATCTTTTAGAAGACCTGTCTGGCGTCTGTGGTTTGCAAACAAAGAAAGCAACAAACTACGCTCCAGCGTTCGCTTGAGCCTTCTACCCATTGGGGAGACAGCATGAAGGACACACCACGGATCACAGAAGGATCTACACCTCGGTGTGGTTTCTGGGTGATAAGAAACCAGCCCTCATTCCCTCCTCTCCCTCCACCCTCATCCCTTGTCTCACGAACCAAAGGCTTCCTGAAATTTTGGCTAATCCAGGCTGCGGCTCCATCACCAAGTAAATGGCTTTGAAGCCTGTCTTTCCGTTGCTAGGAGATGGTGGGATGTTCTCTGTTGCTGGGATGCTGTTGCTAGAGGGAGGGAGGGAGGGAGGGAGGCTGTTTCCCTGTTGCCAGGATACTCCTGTTGTGAGGAGGGAGGGAAGGTGTGGCCTGTTGCCAAGGCACCTGGGTGATGCCAAGGGCTTTGAAGTCGTAGCAACAGCCTGCGGACCACCGTGACCTCTCACTGGTACCCTTAACAAAGGGCACCTGATTGGCTCCAAGCAGGTCACCCGGTTACCGTTACCATGGGATTCCATGCTGCCAAGGAGCCATGGGAACCTTTCCATCCCCCTGCCCTTTGGCTCTTCTGGGCCAAGGCTAACGGAATTGGGTTCAACAGAGGGAAATGTAGGGTGGTGTATCTAGGAAAAAAGAATGAATTGCACAGATATAGGATGGGAGACACCTGGCTGGAAAATAGTACCTGTGAAAGGGATCTGGGAGTCTTGGTGGACCACAGATTGAGCATGAGTCAGCAGTGTGATGCAGCGGCCAGGAAAGCCAATACGATTCTTGGTTGCATCAACAGAACCATCGTGTCTAGATCAAGGGAAGTGATAGTACCACTCTATTCTGCTCTGGTGAGACCCCACCTGGAGTACTGTGTCCAGTTCTTTGCGCCACAATTTAAAAAGGATGTTGACAACCTCGAGTGGGTGCAGAGGAGGGCGACCAGGATGGTTGAGGATCTGGAGGAAATATCTTATGAGGAACGGCTTAGGGAACTGGGAATGTTTAGCCTTTCAAAAAGAAGGCTGGGGGGGGGTAGGATAGCTATGTTTAAATATTTGAAAGGATGTCACATTGAAGAAGGGACTGGCTTGTTTTCTGTTTGACAATGGAATATGCTGCCCCAAAGGAGGGTGGTGGAGTCTCCTTCTTTGGAAGTTTTTAAGCAGAGGCTGGATGGCCATCTGTCGGAAGTCCTGTGATGGGGATTCCTGCATGGCAGGGGGTTGGACTAGATGGCTCTTGAGGTCTCTTCCAACAATATGATTCTATAATAATAATAATAATAATAATAATAATAATAATAATAATAATAATAATAATAATAATAATAATAATAATAATAATGATGATGATGATGATGATGATGATGATGATGATGATGATGATGATGAATGATGATGATGATGAAAATCTATTATAGAGCAGAACCTGAAAAACGTGGCTACCAAATAAGGATGCATCAGTTATAGAAACAAGAATATCCAAACTCCAAGATAACTGAATTATGATTAGCTGACCAGCGAAGATATATTATCAGAAACAAGGTATTTAGTAAAGTTGAACTAGAGGAAATACAGAGGAGTTGTGAAATTGGAGGTCAACAAATTATCCAAATAGGAGGAGAAAATAGATTAATAACACCTGGGGACATTGAACAGTCAAAAGTTGAAGAAAATATGGATGTTGCGCAAAACTTTGAACCAAAAGAAGGTTCAAATAGGATCGGAACACCAGCAGAGCTCACTATTAGGCAGCAACAATTGAAGAATAAAATACTCACACATGCTGCATTAAATGAAGAGAGGGGAAGGCTCTATTTTAAAGATTGTGCCTAGAAAAAAATTGATACCATTGATGAACGATGTAAACTCAGCACTTGCAACAATCCAGATAAGGTCAATTGAACAGATAAATCAGCTTGCTTATAGTGCAGCAGTAATAGTAACGGAAGAACTAGGGATTCCACAATTGAAGCCCCCCCAAAATGCATTGAGAAACCACAGTGGAAAATCAGGCTGGAGCTTAAAATCAAAAGACTCCGAGCAGATGCGAGTAACTTAAAAAACCTGCAGGAGGACAAATTAAAGAATGGTAAGATCAAGAAATATTTGACTAAAAAATACTGGCTAAGTACAAGGAAAATTGGAGAAGCATTGGAAATAGTGAAGCAGCAAATAACAGCAACTGCTAGAAAAATTGAAAGATATGATGCTAGATTTACTCAGTATAAAGACACCCAGTTGTTTCAATCAGATCAAAGAAAGTTCTATCGGAGTTTAAATCAGAAGATAGGTATAAAAGATGAAAAGCCTGAAAAAATGACAACATTCAGTTTTGGAAAGACATATGGGGGACTGAGAAAGACTATAATAGAAATGCTGGATGGCTCCAAGATTTTGAAAAGAAATTCTCCAAGTGCACAATGGACCAACTAGAAATAACAGCTGATATGATCACCAAAAGAGTACAAAGAGTCAAAAACTGGACATCACCTGACAATGATCAACTACATGGGTTTTGGCTTAAACACCTGACCAGTCTGCATGGAAAAATGGCCCAACAATTTAATGAAATGTTGAGGACAGGTTATATTAATGAGTGGTTAACAACTGGCAAAACCTATTTGATTCAGAAGGATCCAACAAAAGGAGCAATACCTGAAAATTACAGGCCAATAACATGTTTACCAACTATGTATAAACTGTTAACAGGCATCATAGCTGATTGTCAGAACCAGGGAGGTCCAGCTCCAGGTCCAGTTCGACAATCAGGATGTGGTGCGAAGGGAGTGCACTGGAATAAACAGGACTGCAGTCTGAGGTTATGGTGCATAGAAAGGAACTTGCCAGCCGCACCTAACACTGGCTCTTTATTCTTTTTTAACACAAACAGTTACATTAACATGGCAGGCATATATTAGCCAATCAAAGCAGTACATTTTCCCGCCTAGTTTTCTTACTGTGCTGGGTGCATAGCTAGCGTACTGTGTGCACACCCTTAAGAGTCGTGTGCATATTCCCTGCGTGTCGGGTGCATACGCCTTGCATAAGATATGCGTGCCGTGTGCAACTCCAGCTACACATCACCTATCCTATATCAAACTCTTTACAAGCCAGCACCCCATCCCCACATGTCCTCCTTTTTTATTTATTTAATTAAATTAATTCAATCAATTAATCAATTAATGCAATCAACCAAACCAACTAAACTAATTGATCAGATCAATTTTTCATATATCCTGTAACACATAGATCTGGCGACAGCTCATTCCAGTAAGCATGAGAGGCAAAAGTATACAGTCTTAGTATGAAGCAATCAGAAAAGGAAAGCATTGCAGATAACAACAATACAGAACTTAGTAATATTCAGTACACCTGCCAATCAAGCATTTTGTTCTAAACTATGGTGCAACGCTTCCATCGGCACCCCCTTGAGGGAAGGGGAGATCATCAAAAGAAACAGGAACAGAAATTTCATCTTTAGGAGCTGCTATCGTCGCCCTCCATGGCCGGACACACCGAGCAGGAATCCACACAGCGCAATCGTCCACTGAAACCGCAGCGTACCCTCTTCCCCAGGTGATGAGGGGGACCGGGCCTTTCCACTGTGGATCTGGCGGTCTGCGGTAGGTTACCAGTGGACGTTCCAGTTCTCGTTCTGCCTGAAAATGGAGCTCAACAGGAGTGTGCGTCTTATTATGAGGAGTAAGAAGATGGTTAAGAGCAAATAAAACTTTAGAAACAGCGTCTGGGACATGCGCCACCTGTACCCCCCTTCCTTCCGTTTGTTTTCTTAAAAGCAACTTGAAGGTCAGATGCGCCCTCTCTACGATAGCTTGCCCTGTAGAATTAAAGGGAATCCCATGAACAAGTTTTACACCCCATTGGGAACAAAATCGAGAGAAGGATTGGGATACATATGCTGGGCCATTGTCAGTTTTCATCACCTCAGGCCGTCCCATTACTGCAAAGGTCCGAAGGCAATGTTGAATTGCATGACGGGTAGTCTCTCCCTTCATTGGTGTAGCCCAAATGTAGCCAGAATAGGTGTCAACTGTTACGTGAAGTTTACTAAATGGGGACAAGGCAGGTACCTGCGTAACATCCATTTGCCAGATCTGATTTGATTTTGTACCTCTAGGGTTCACAGCATCATAGGGCACATTCAAAGGTGAAACTGAACATGAGGCACAAGTCGACACAATATCCCTAGCCTGAGACAAGGGAATACCAAATTGCCTATGAAGAACTTTAGCGGGCTGATGAAATGTGCCATGGCTTTGAATAGGGTCATCAAATAGGGAAAAACAACAGGCAGTATCAGTATGATTCAGACGCAGGGACGCATCTGCCCTACGGTTTCCTTCCATGAGCGCCCCAGGCATGTTACTATGGGACCTAAGATGACTGATAAAACAAGGCAAAGTTCTATGCAAGACAAGAGTCTTTAAGTCCAAAAACAGGGAAAAGAGATCTCCATCAAGAACCGGTGACAGGTAAGCATGCTGCAAATTGCATAAAAGACGGTATACATACTGTGTGTCTACAATAAGATTGAACCGCTCATGAGAAAAGTAAGAACGCCAGTATTACCGCAGCCAGCTCGGACCTTTGAGCTGAAAGTTGCAATTCCGTGAATTTACATTTCCATTCCCTGAAATATCCATCCATGTGAGCACCCCACGGCGCTTAGAACCATCAGTGAACAAAGTAACCGCCTCTGAGAGGGGCTTATCTGAGAAACAAGAGTGTAAACTGTATGGGAAAGAAGACAAAAATGTTAGCCTTGGATCTTTAGGAGGATTGAACACAAATTTTCCTGCAAAGTCAGCACACGCGATCTGAAACGGCATCGAAACCTGCAACAAGTGTTCTGCTTGATCCTGTTTAAAAGGCAAATAGATTGTTAATACATCATATCCAGTCAACGTTACAGCTCGAAGCCGGGCTTTGCTAATGACATCCGCCACTGCATCTGGAACAGGATACACACTACGAGGTGGTGTATGAGGGAGATGCAACCATTCTAAGATATAAATGTGACCCTTTTGTCCTGAACAATACAAAATTCCTGTAGGCAACTGATTAGTACAAAATACAGCACAATGCAATCCCTGTAAACCCCCCAATGGAATTCTATCTACTGCTACAGTTGCAAACTTCTCGTTGATGAGTTGCAAAACTTCCTTCATTCGGGGAGTTAAAGGAATAACATCCGCTGGAGAAGTGTGTCCAGCGAGTGCAGAGAACAAGGGTGACAGCTCTTCAGTGGTAAGAGGCAAAAATGGTCGAGCCCAATTCAAATGTCCTAACATCTGTTGAAGCTCCACTAAAGTAAAGGAGGATGGGATTCAAGCTCAGGGATTACGGTGCTGACGAAGATTGAAGAAGACGGTGTCCCAAATAAGTGTAAGGAGGCGTTTTTGAACCTTCTCGGTGCGATGATCAGTCCCCGTTGCTGAAGCATTTTTTCCAGGGATAGTAGATGTTCCTTAGTGATTTTTTGCGCTGCCACAAGAATATCATCCATGTAATGGAAAACAGTAACTTCTGGAAAGGTGTCTCGAAAGGGCTGCAGCGCTGTGTCCACAAAATATTGACACAACATCGGGGAGTTCTTCATTCCTTGTGGAAGAACGGCCCATTGGAATCTGGCTGCTGGTCTCTCGTTATTATATACTGGTAAGGTAAATGCAAACATAGGCCTGTCCTTGGGATCCAGTGGGATGGAAAAGAAACAGTCCTTTAGGTCTATCACGGCCACTTCATATTCTCTGGGGATTAAATTAGGGTTTGGCATTCCTTGCTGTAGTGACCCCATGGTGTCCATCCTTTCATTAATTTTTCTTAGGTCCTGCAGGAGGCGCCATTTCCCTGATTTCTTCTTTATGACAAATATGGGAGTATTCCAAGGGCTAGTGCTGGGCTCTATGTGGCCTAAAGTTAATTGCTCCTTTATGAGGGCCTCCGCTGCTCGGAGCTTTTCTTTGGGCAGCGGCCATTGGTTCACCCAGACAGGCGGCCGGGTAACCATGAAAGCGGCAAAGCGCATGCGGGCGCTGCAGGGAGGCCCTTAGCATAAATTTGTCTGAATGGTTGTTTTGCACTGCGAAAGCAGGTCACGCCCCCATAAGGTAACAGGAATGTCCATGATCAAGGGATGTATTGATATTGGCCCCTCTGGTGTTTCAAAAATTATGGGATGGACAGATACCTCGGCTGCAGTAAAACCACCAACCCCGAAGACCTCTGCTGCTTTCCGAGTGGGCCATTCCTTGGGCCAGTCCTTTCGGGCTATCACCGTGGAGTCAGCCCCTGTATCCAGTAGTCCCTCAGTTGGGATGGATCGCATCACCACGGTCAACTTCGGCCGCCCAGATGTAATGGACAACAAAGCATTTATGTGTGTTCCAGAGGGATTTTCAGAAAATCCATTGAAGTCAGAGGCCACAGGCAAAAGCAGAAGTTGTGCAATGCATGCACCCTTTTGCACAGGGTAATGTCCCGTTGTCCAGCAGTACACAAAAAGTGGCAAATTTGTATCACTAGTGACTACCCCAGGAGCTACCATAAGACCATCAGTCATGCTTGCTTTGTGTGACAGAATCAAACCTACTGTTCCGTTAGGGATGCCAGTATCGTATGTTGTGGGTATGCCAACGGGCATAAAGGGAACAGTCAAAGGCACTTTTTCTGCTGCATAGAGATAAACTATGTTGGACGAATCAGTCCGTTCGGGGCTTGACTCTTATAATGCAGCATGTTGTCCAAGTCCCGGACATGACTCCCCTCTACTTGCCCTATTGTTTGGCGGGGCCTGGGCCAGGCCCGCTGGTCAGTTTCCCGACGGCTGTTGGCGCAAACCCTGGGGATTATGTCCTTGGTTATTCGGATTAGACCTGCATTGGGAAGCCCAATGATACCCCTTTTGACAGTGGGGGCATTTTGTTGATGGGCACTTTGCCAGAGACGCCGCTGACCGGCATTGACTACGGTAATGTCCTTCCTGGCCACACCCGAAACATTTCTTTCCAGCTGCTGGGTTCATTATAGGGTTTGCCGGAGGTCTAACATTCATGACAGCAGCGGCCATTAGTGCTGCCTTGTGAGAAGCAGAACCCACATTCTGACATGCTTTAAGGAAATCGACAATCCCAGTCCCGGGCTGACTGTAAATGCTTGCAAGAACCTGGCGACAGTCCTGATTCGCATTTTCAAAGGCTAGTTGTCGTACCAACATATCCCTAGCAGGTTGACTGTCCACCTGCCTCTGTAAGGCCACCACCAAGCGGTTAACAAACTCATGATAATCCTCCTTGGGCCCTTGATGAATGGTGGCGAAGGTAGCTCCCAGTTGGCCTGTAGCACTAGAGGGGATACGTCTCCAAGCCTTTATAAATAATTCTGCCACCTGCACAAGGGCTGCATCCGTAAGTGCCACTTGTTGAGCAGCTGTCGCCCAGTTTTGGCCATCTCCCACCAACATTTCATAAGTAATATTAACCACTGGATTAGCATTCAGATTGACCCGTGCCCGACTCCGGGCTAGATCCATCCATTCCTGCCTAACAAGCATAGCATCTGCAGGATTCAAAATAGTTCGGAGGATCAATTTCCAGTCTGCTGGAACCAATCTCATAGTAGATAAAGATTCAAGGATCCCAAAGCAATAGGGAGCAGTGGGGCCATATTCTGTTACTGCCTTTTTGAGGTCTTTAACATACTTAAAGTTCAGAGCCTCATATCTATCAGGGATTGCAGGATTGCCACCAGCTGCTGGGACCCCTCGTATGACAGGAAATGCACCTACATCTTCCAAGGACAGTTCCTGGATGGCTTTGGCTGTGGGTGTATCCTCTGGTGGCAATTTTTGTTGTAAATCAGGAGGATCAGAAGTTTCTTTCAGCTCCATTGGTTTATTATACTCTTGGTAAGTAGGTGGAGGAGCCGTAGGAACTACAATATTAGCAGTTAGCAATGGAGATGGTGGCATTAAGTATGGCAGATTTGGGGTTACTTGAGATTGGCTTATTAATATATTTTGTGGGGTCATTTTTGTTAAACAACTTCTGACTTTGCACCATGTATATAACGTAGCCACAGAAACCTTTGGGTGACCATGGAAACAGGAGCCAATTTTGTCCCACAAAGCCAAGTCATAACTGCCTTGTTCTGGATACCATGGGCAAAAATAACCAATGTCCTTTATTAATTGAGATATCTCCTCAGTGAGTACTTTATGTCCATTTTTAGTAAGGAGGTAGTGGAGATCATTAGCAAATTTCTGTTGGGGCGCTGACAAAGACGAGCCCATTTTAGATGCAAGGTATGGGGTCTCACCCGGGATCTGAAAAACAGATGATCGGGCGCGCCTGGGACCCGAAATGGGTGCAGATGAGTGACGAACGATTCAGCTTTCTGATTTGCCTCACACGGGGCACCACTTGTCAGAACCAGGGAGGTCCAGCTCCAGGTCCAGTTCGACAATCAGGATGTGGTGCGAAGGGAGTGCACTGGAATAAACAGGACTGCAGTCTGAGGTTATGGTGCATAGAAAGGAACTTGCCAGCCGCACCTAACACTGGCTCTTTATTCTTTTTTAACACAAACAGTTACATTAACATGGCAGGCATATATTAGCCAATCAAAGCAGTACATTTTCCCGCCTAGTTTTCTTACTGTGCTGGGTGCATAGCTAGCGTACTGTGTGCACACCCTTAAGAGTCGTGTGCATATTCCCTGCGTGTCGGGTGCATACGCCTTGCATAAGATATGCGTGCCGTGTGCAACTCCAGCTACACATCACCTATCCTATATCAAACTCTTTACAAGCCAGCACCCCATCCCCACAGCTGATAGAGTCCAGGATTATTTGGACGCAAATAAAATTGTGCCAGTAGAGCAGAAAGGGAACAAACGAGGAAGTAGAGGCACAAAAGATCAGTTACTCATTGATAAAATGATCCTAGACAATTGTAAAGCCCGGAAAACTAATTTATATATGACTTGGATTGACTATAAAAAGCCTTTGACTCAGTACCACATAATTGGATTATTAAGTGCCTGGATGCCATTGGAATATGTAAAAGTATTAGTGCCCTAATTGAAAATGTGATGAAGAACTGGAAAACAGAATTGTCAGGGATGAAAGCTATGGATTGGTTAACATCAAACGAGGGATTTTTCAAAGTGACTCTTTGTCACCTCTGCTATTTACTATTGCCCTGATTCCCCTCTCAATAATTTTGCAGAACACAAATTTAGGGTACCAAACTGCTAAAAATTCAGGGAAAATTTCTCATCTATTGTATATGGATGACTTAAAGTTGTATGGAAAATCAGAAACTGAAATACACTCACTGACCAACACAGCCAGAATTTTCAGTACTGATGTTAGTATTGAGTTTGGACTAAACAAATGTGCCACAGTGGCACTGAGAAAAGGAAAAATAATTGAGAGTGAAGTAATTGAAATGCCAAACGGACAAGAACATAAGAACATAAGAACATAAGAAGAGCCATGCTGGATCAGGCCAAAGGCCCATCTAAGCTATTAAGTATCATCAGTCTGAAGCCTATAAATATCTGGGCATACTGGAATTAGATAATATCAAGCATGGGCAAGTGAAAAATGCGGTCAGTAAAGAATATATCCAAAAGGTCAGAAAAGCATTAAAAAGTAAGCTGAATGGTGGTAACACCATCAAGGCCATTAATAGTTGGGCCATACCGGTCATCAGGTATACCGCTGGCATTATAACCTGGACTCAGACAGAGCTAGATATTCTAGATAGGAAAACAAGAAAACTTATGACCATTCGTTATGCATTACATCCACACAGTGATGTTGACAGGCTGTATTTACCTTGAAAATTAGGTGGTAGAGGTCTTCTGCAAGTGAAGCAGACAGTTGAAAAAGAGAAACATGCATTGGCAGATTATATAAAAAATAGTACGGAGCCAGCATTATTGGAGGTTAAGAATAGGAAGGTGTTTAAAGTAAATCAAACAAAGGGTCAATACAGGAAAACAACAATGCAAATACGAGCTGATAGCTGGCATAATAAAGCGCTGCATGGGCAGTTCCTCGAAAAAGTCAAAGGAAAAGTAGACGAGGAAAAGACCTGGTTATGGCTCACCAATGGAACACTGAAAAAAGAGACAGAGGCCCTGATTTTTGCAGCTCAAGAACAAGCTATCAGAACAAATGCAGTTAAGGCTAGAATAGAAAAATCAGCTGAGTCCCCCACATGTAGACTCTGCAAAGAGGCAGATGAAACTATCGACCATATATTGAGTTGTTGCAAGAAAATTGCTCAGACTGATTACAAACAGCATCATAATGTAATTGCTCAAATGGTCCACTGGAATTTGTGTCAGAACTATCATCTGCCCGTAGCAAAGAACTGGTGGGACCATAAGCCTGAAAAAGTGACTGAAAATGAACATGCAAAATTACTTTGGGACTTCCGAATACAGACAGACAGGGTTTTGGAGCATAATACCCCAGATATTGTGATTGTGGAGAAGAAAAAAGTGTGGATTATTGATGTTGCTATACCAGGAGATAGTAGAGTCACTGAGAAACAACTTGAAAAAATTACCCGATACCAGGATCTCAAAATTGAACTTCAGAGACTCTGGCATGAACCAGTACAGGTGGTCCCAGTGGTAATTGGCACGCTCGGTGCAGTGCCCAAAGAGCTAAGCAAATATTTAGAAGAAACTGGAGTGGACAAAGTCACCATCAGTCAGCTGCAGAAAGCCACCTTACTGGGATCTGCTCGCATAATTCGCTGATACATCACTGAGTCCTAAACACTTGGGAAGCGTTCAACTAGTGATTGGTAATATAAAATCCAGCGTAGATAGCTGTGTGGTTAAATAATAATAATAATAATAATAATAATAATAATAATAATAATAATAATAATAATAATAATAATAATAATAATAATAATAATAATAATAATAATAATAGAAAATGTATGTCATGGCCTGAGCATCATTCGAGGTCTGTGACAACAGCATCCCAGTGACATCATCAGCATCCCCGGGAGGAAGCTGTCTCCACGGTAACAGGGTGGTGGCACAGCCGAGCCTGGGAGCCAACAGACAGACACTGGGCTCTGGGAAGAAATTGACCCGCTTTCCACAGCAGACCTTGGGTGGGAACAACCAAGCCCCCTCAAGCCCATCAGCAGATTAAAACCCGGCAGCTGGTCCCTTGTTTGTGTTCCTGATTTCAATGGCCACCACCACGCCAGGCGGGAATGCAGCGTCGTTGGGGGAGTTCCAAGGCAATTCACGGTCAGGGAAGAGGAATGGTGGGGCCTAATCCTGTAGTTTTGCTAAGGTGACAGAGAGAGAGATGGGGGAGGGAGGGTGGGGGAGGGAAGAGACCGCCAAGACAGCACACGGAGCTCTTGTTGGTTTGATCTTCAGCCTTGTCTCCAGGGCTCTCCATCGCCAAAGGGAACCCCGACCTCCCCACCCCACCCCTCAGGCTCGCCCGGATACCTTCCAACAAGGTTTGCTGTCGTGGTGGCAACAAGTGTCTGAACAGACAAAACCTGGCTTCATTTGTGGGGTGCTTGAAGCACAAGAAAACGAGTCACTCTTGTGTATGTTGTGTCGTTATACTCTTCGTGAGCCCATGTCCACGGAGTTTTCTTGGCAGGAATACTGGACCGGCTTGCTGGTTCCTACTCCAGGCACCTACAGCACCTGGTATTCCCTGGAGGTCTCCCATCCAAGTACTAACCAGGGCCGACTCTGCTTAGCTTCCGAAATCAGGCGAAATCGGATGTGCTCAGGGCATCTAGGCCCCTTAACAAGTTTCTAAAGAAGGCCCTCAGAGCCATCTTGTCCTGTTCCAAGCCCTGCTGGTGCAAACAGGCGCAGACCCAGTCTCTGTCTCCTTTTAGTCCCCTCCGTGTGCTTCTTGCTGTTTGGTGCATCGTCATTAGACCCCCTTTTACCATTGGGAGCAAAACAGAGATTGGTGTTGTCGCGATTCACAGCTCATGTGCCTTTTTGCTTGTTGCTCAAGTTCTGGCAGTGCCAGTGGCATAGCTAGAGTTTGGAGCACCTGGGGACAAAGTCAGGTTTTGCGCCCTCTCCTCCCCCCCCCAACCAAGTCTCACACACCCAGCAAGGGGGGGTGTGATCCTGGGGGAACTGTGGGGAAGGGAAGAAGGGTTTCTCCTTCTCATGCCCTCTTCGTGGGTCTCCTTTCCAATTAAGGCTCTCCTGTGCAAACCGCACAGAGAGTGGATAGCGCCAAGCAGGCAATAGGGTTTTTTTTTCAAGCATCACCTCTGTAGCACGCTTGCCCCTCCTCCTTTCCCCTGGCTAAGGCTTGGCAATCGTTAGCCTGGGAAAGGAGGAGAGGGAAGCGGGCGATGGGATGTTTTTCCCAAGCAGCACCTCCGTCGCATGCTTCCCTCTCCTCCTTTCCCTGGGCTAACAATCAATCACCAAGCCTTATGGGGGTGGGGGAAGGAGGAGTGGGAGCAATTGATGGAGGTGCTGCTTGGGAAAAAACATTGCCTGCTTCCCTCTCCTCCTTTCCCCTGATTAAGGATTGCCAAGCCTTAGCGGGGCGAAACGAGGACTGCTAGCGGGATGGCGCATGGCTTCCTACTCCTGCTCCCCCTCCAGGCGCCCCCAGATTGCTGCATGCCCAAGGCAAATGTACTCTTCTGCTGGTGACTCCATCCTCACCACAGATGCCTTGGCATTTGTCCCTCACCACACACACACACACACACACACACACACACACACACACACACACACACACACACACACACACACACACACACACACACACACACACACACACACCTTTTGACGAGGCTGTCACCTCATCAAAGAAAGAGCATTCTTTGTTCTATAAAATGCAGGAGGACCCAAATAATTACCGCCAAGTCAGCTTGATTTCAATTCCTGGAAAGATCCTAGAGCAGATTATTAAACAGTCAGTCTGCAATTATTTAACAAACAATGCTGTCCTTACAAGAAGTCAACATGGGTTTCTTAAAAACAAGTCATGGCAGACTAATTTGATCTCTTCCTTTGATAGAATTACAGGCCTAGTGGATGAGGGGAATGCTGTGGATATTGTTTATCTGGACTTTAGTAAGGCCTTTGATAAGGTTTCCCATGGTATTCTTGCTAAGAAGTTAGTAGAAAGTGGGATAGATAGTGCTACTGTCAGGTGGATTTGTAATTGGTTGACTGATCGCACCCAAAGGGTGACCATAAATGGCCTCTCTTCAGCTTGGAGAGACGTGGCCAGTGGGGTGCCCCAGGGTTCTGTTCTGGGTCCAGTGCTGTTCAATATCTTTATTAATGACTTGGAGGAAGGAATAGAGAGTATGCTATTTAAATTTGCAGATGATACTAAATTGGGAGGGGTAGCTAATTCCCCAGAGGATAGGATGAAAATCCAAAAAGACCTTGACAGATTAGAGTGCTGGGCCAAAGCTAACAGAATGGATTTCAACAGAGGGAAATGTAAGGTGCTACATCTAGGTAAAAAAATGAATTGCACAAATATAAGATGGGGAATACTTGGCTGGAGGATAGTACCTGTGAAAGGGATCTGGGAGTCTTGGTGGACCACAAATTGAACATGAGTGAGCAGTGTGATGCGGCAGACATGAAAGCCAATGCGATTCTTGGTTGCATCAACAGAACCATCGTGTCTAGATCAAGGGAAGTGATAGGGCCACTCTATTCTGCTCTTTTCAGTCCCCACCTGGAGTCCTGTGTCCAGTTCTGTGCGCCTCAATTTAAAAAGGATGTTGACAACCTCGAGCGGGTGCAGAGGAGGGCGACCAGGATGGTTGAGGGTCTCGAGGAAATGTCTTATGAGGAACGGCTTAGGGAACTGGGAATGTTTAGCCTTTCAAAAAGAAGACTGAGAGGGGATATGATAGCTATGTTTAAATAGTTGAAAGGATGTCATATTGAAGAGGGAACAGGTTTGTTTTCCATGGCTTCAGAGACCAGGACTCAGGGCAATGGTTTCAAACTACAGGGAAAGAGATTCCATTTAAACATTAGGAAGAACTTCATGACAGTTAGAGCTGTTCGGCAGTGGAAGATGCTGCCATGGAGGGTGGTTGAGTCTCCTTCTTTGAAAGTTTTTAAGCAGAGGCTGGATGGCTATCTGTCGGAAATATTGTGATGGGGTTCCTGCATGGCAGGGGGTTGGACTAGATGGCCCTTGAGGTCTCTTCCAACTGTATGATTCTATTGTTCTATGATTCTAAAGTTGTGTCAGTTTTACACAACCACCAAATCAGAAGTCCTAGGAAGGATGCAATAGCCGCACTGAATACAGGAGGACGCTTACCCCTAGCAGTTGTGCTAATTGTGTGCTAATTGATAAACCATGTTTTCCCTCAGGAGACTGCCTGATGTCAAGAAATAGTAATAATAGGGCGATGGTGGTTGGCCTGCCCCAAAATATACAGCTCTGAGACACCTTCAGGTTCACCCAGTTTAATTCATCATAAGTTTCTGTGGCAAAGGAGGCCAGCCCTATAACTCACCGGCCACTGCTCAAAAGCTCGAGACTTGTGAAGTTTTTAAGGTGCCACAGGATCCTGTCCACAACGCTGCCATTTTCCCCTGTAAGGTTCGCTTCAATTCTAAAAGTAAACGAGAATGTATTGGAGCGCATCCCGGTGTTGCAGTTGGACACACAACTGTGGGGGAACACAACCAAACACATGACCAAGATGGAAGCCAACGCTTCACCCATTAGTGGCAATGAACTGTGGCAAGTGAAACAAACCTTGTGTAAACAGAGACAAGATTCTGGCCTCTTTCTTCTGATCAAGGCTTGGCGTGGGCAGCTTTTGTGGGCTGAGGGGGCAGAACGTCTTGTCACGTGGCACTCCTGAGGGCCACAGGGGCCTGGAAATGGACAAACTTGAACATGGCCCCAAATGGGAAAAAGTTACAGGAAATGCCCAAACATCCAACACCTTCTTTTTGTTACTGATTGGTTGCTTACCGTAATTTGGGGGAAGATTTGGAAAAGGCGTGTGTGTCCCCTATGACTGTCCCATGCAAAAACAATTCTTTGGGAGGCATCCAGGAGCAGATAAACATGTCTGTCTGTCTGTCTGTCTGTCTGTCTGTATATATGCATGCATGCACGTATGTGAGTGAGTGATGCATCCAATCAATTATTTTGCTCTAATTAAAATACACAAATACCTGGTGCGGTGTAGTGAATAGAGTGATGGATAAGGACCCAGGAGTCCTGAGTTTGAAACCTTGCTGTACTATGAAAGCTCCCTGGGTGGGAGGCACTGGTAGAATCACACCTTAAATATCTCACTTGAAAGCCCTTATTAGAGTTGCTATAAATCAGGGCAGACTTGACGTCATATAATCTAACACGTATGTCTTTAAGCTTTTGCTCTATGCCTTCATTCCTCCCCAATATTTCCCATCTCTAACAAACGGCCAAGACTTCCCGGCTACTGGGCATAAGCACTGGGATTCCTTTAGGACAGTGGTTCTCCACCTGTGGGTCCCCAGATGTTCCTGGACTGCAGCTCCCAGAAATCCTGGCCGGCCCAGCGAGTGATGAAGACTTCTGGGAGTTGCAGTCCAGGAACCTCTGGGGACCCATCGGTTGAGAAGCACTGCTTTAGGAGGACAGAGGGATTATTCATTGAACTAAATTCAAGAGCATGATTTTGTATACAGCAAAGTTCCTGCTCACCCTTCCTGCCCAGTTCCACAAAGCAAGCAAGGGTTTGTGAGGATTTTCAGTCATCCAGGTGAGTTTATCTGGAAGTTGAGTCATGGCTACTGGACTTCTTTTTCGAGAGATAGAAACGTTTCACTGCTCATCCAAACAACTTCATCAGTCTGATTACAGCTAGTGCGAGTCCTCCATCTTATAGTCAGCTTTGACCTCTTGTCATCCTGGTCTGAATTAGGCTCATAAGATGAACAATGGCCTGAATAGGCTCGTTAGGGAGACAATAGTATCCATAGCCTTAAGGTGAACAATGGCCTAAGGTGCTGAAACCTATCAAGAATGGGTCCTTAGCTATGGCCTTGGTGGTGAAGGCTTTTTGATTTGTCTGGGTACTTTGGAAAGCTTACCCTGATAAGTAGCAGATAGACTATGCCTGAGGCCGCCACCTCTGTAGAGGGAGGGATTTTCAATGCTCACATGAATGGCTTCCCTTACTCCTGTCTCAAGCCACCTCTCTTCTTTGTCTAATATGTGTACATCCTCATCTTTGAAAGAGTGCCCTTTGTCCTTCAAATGGAGGTGTACTGCTGATTCTGGTCCTGAGCTGTTACCCCTCCTGTGTTGGGAGATCCTTCTGTTTAATGGCTGTTTAGTTTCTCCAATGTAGAGGTCTGCAAACTCCTCACTGCATTGGACAGCATATACTATATTGCTCCTTTTTTTGTTTTGGTATCGGATCCTTTGGGTGGACAAGTCTCTGCCTTGGTGTGTTTGTGGGTTTGAAATAAACAGGGATGTGGGGTTTGCCAAAAATCCTTTTAAGCTTCTCAGACACTCCAGCCATGTAAGGAATGACCAGGTTCTTCCGTCGGGTCGGGATCCCAGACTGATCCCTTGTTCTTCTGGGACAGCCCACTGCTTTGTTGAAGGCCCACTTTGGATATCCACATGCCTTAAGTCAGGCATGTCCAAACTTCGGCCCTCCTGATGTTCTGGATCACAAGTCCCAGAATTCCAAGCCTGTGCTTCCAATGGCAAAGGACTGTGGGAGTTGTGGTCCAAAACATCTGGAGGGTCGAAGTTTGGGCATGCCTGCCTTAAGTGCTGTCTTCAGGTGCCTGTCTTCCTTCTTCTTGGCTTCTGCACTTGGCAATCTGCACTCTTTCAAAGATGAGGATGTACACATAATAGACAGAGGGCCTTTTCACACGACCCCTAAGATCCGCTGGCCACTTAAATTCGGACCAGAGATCTTGGGGGTTTGTTGCTCTTCCTGCGTCCCCACCCCTCCGCACTTCCTTGATCCTGTCTGCGTGAGGGGAGGGAGAAAAAAGGGGACAAAAGAATGCAGGCTCACCTCCGTTTGCCGGTCCAAGCCTCCCCCAGCCCCGTCATCGTCCTGATTCCTTCTCTTAAAGGGGTGGGAGGCAAAAACAACAACAAACAGAAGCAAGGAGAGCCGGGCACTCACTCCTTTACATCCGGATCTGGAATTTTTCACCCTCCAAGAGCAGGTACCTGAAAAGTGCACTGGGACGCGCTTAGGTGGGCGTGGGCGCACTTAATTTTCTGTAAACTCCGGAGCTGGTGGGGAAACAATTTTAAGCTCTGGAGCTGGGAGCCATTTGCGGCGGAGTTTAGGGGTCGTGTACAAATACCCAGAGAAGAGAGGTGGTCACTCAGTGTAAACTTCTCAGGGTGGTTTATTTATTTATTTTGTTTATTTATATAGCTTGTATGTCGCCCACTACCCTGTTCTTCAGGTGGGTGAGTCGGACATTTGTGCTGTAATGGGGAAAGCCCCCAGCATTAAATGTAATGGGAATGCAGAAAGACCACCCTGTGGACAGTCAATTAGTAGTCAGTAAGGGTCACCGACTGCCCTCGGAATGACAAGGGGTGAGGAGAAGATGCATTCCAAGGTAATTGCTATGTGACAAGGACATCCATGCATGTATGTCCCTCTGTTTATTTTTTGCCCCCTATGACCTTGTTAATCACTTTCAACGACTGCTGGCTGAGCAGAATAAGGCTGCAAGGCCCATCTAGAGATGGTCACGAAATGCCAAAATGTCCGCTTCGTTCCGTTTCCGTTTTTCGGGGCCCACTTCATTTCCGTGTCTTCCTTTTTCGGGTGCGGCAAGTTGCGGCCGCAGGGAGCCCTCCCAGGGCTGGGCACCACCGGAGCCGGCGGCATGCAGGCTGGGAGAGTGTTCCCGCGGCCGCGGGGAGCCCTCCCGGGGCCGGGCAGTGCTCCGATCACCACCCCCAAGAGGCCGTCACCCCCAGAGCACCGCCGAGCGCTGCTCTCCCTTGGGCCCCCTCCCCAAGGACTGATCCGCCACACCGTCCGCCACCCCCATCAGGTCGCTACCCCCGGAGCTCTGTGCAGCGCCACCCTAACTGGGGCCCTTCTCCCCGGGAACCACTCCGCCCTGGGAGCCACCGTCCCAGCAGACCGCCGCCCCGCACACACACACACACACGGCCTAGACCTGGGAAACCTGGGGGGGGTGTGCTGCCCTCCGCTCCGGCTTCCGAGCCGGCTACACCGTTGCCGCTTCGCCACGTGGCCGAGATCCCGGAGCCCAGCCCATAAGGGCTCGGATCCCACCTCTTCTTGCGAGATCGGCAAAGTCTTGCGTTGTCGGCTCTGGCGGGGAAGAGGCAAAGAGGCTCCACCAGGCCCAGGCCCCTCTCGCCGCCCGCTGCTGCTCCATTTTTCATTGCGCGAGCGGCATGACGCCACTAATGGAAACTAACAGAACCAAAGAAAATTTTCTTGGTTCTGTTCGGTTCGAGCCTGCCCCATCGCAACAGTCGTTATTCGTACCGTTACGTAAAGGAACGAATAACGGAGAACGGTAACGAAAAAATGGTCGTTTCGTGCCCATCTCTAGTCCCGTCCCGTTTCATATTTTCCCCTTCGTGGTGCTGAAAAATGCATCTGTTCCTCTTGTTCCGGTACCTGCCCTCAGGTTGATGCCTAATTATGGCGACCCTAGGAGTGATCTCCAAAATATCTTGTCGTCAACTGCTCAGTTCTTGCAAGCTAAAGCCTCAAGGAATTTATGGAATCAATTCATCTCGTATTTGGATTTCCTATTTTCCTGCGGCCTTCCACCTTTTCCAGCACTGTGGCCTTTCCCAGGGGTTCCTGCCTCCTCGTGATGTGGCAAAAGCAAAGGAAACATCTGTTTTGTCACTTTTCAAGATAGGGTTCCGGCAGTTCTTTCTACTGAAGCTTTCCTCCATGCCTCTGAAGAAGTGGGCTTCCATCCGCAAAAGCTTAACCAGTTTGCCAGTCTGCAAAAAGCCACAAAACTTGGCATTGTTTTTGCCATCATGGATTTATGCAGCTACCCTTTGGAAAAGCTATTATGGAGTCATAGAATCTTAAGAACATGAGAACCTAAGAAGAGCCCTGCTGGACCAGGCCAAAGGCCCATCTAGTCCAGCTTCCTGTATCTCACAGTGGCCCCACCAGATCCGTGTCTGGGAGCGCATGAGACTAGATCTCTGTCTCCTGATACCACTCCCCTGCATCTGGCCCTTCAGGTACCCCGGTTTTAAGCCTGGAGATGACACGTCTCCATCATGGTTTGTAACCTGTGATGGACTTTTCCTCCAGGAATCTGTCCAATCCCCTTTTGAAGGCATCCAGGCCAGATGCCATCACCACCTCCTGTGGCAGGGATATACATAAGAACCTAAGAAGAGCCATGCTGGATCAGGCCAAAGGCCCATCTAGTCCAGCTTCCTGTATCTCACAGTGGCCCCACCAGATGCGTCCTCTTGCAAACAATGGGCGCAGCAAAAATGTCCTTTAAAACAGTTGCCAACCTATCCTGCTTCTCAAAGGTCGTCTGTGTGATGTCCCACTGGTGTGTTTTCTGCCAAGAAAAGTGTGTGGCTATTCTGGAAATCATACAAGTGTCTGGTCCAATCCCAGCCGTGCTATTCTTGGGCCTGTTGAATTTCAAATAAACAGCGAGAATGAGAATTTCAAATAAACAGCGAGAACCAAGGGTAGTGCAACAGAGGTACAAAAGGGAACTGGTGTTCTGTAGGCATGGAAATAGGGTGGCATGGGTTCGAATCTCCACTCAGTAGCCCTCCAGATCACTGGCAAAATTTGTGAGGTGTGTATGTGTGTTTGCTACATTATTCTGTAGATTCAAATCATCCTAAAAACATAAGAACATAAGAAGAGCCATATTGGATCAGGCCAAAGGCCCATCTACTACAGCTTCCTGTATGTCACAGTGGCCCCACCAAATGCCTCTGGGAGCACACAAGACCAGATATCTGTCTCCTGATACCATTCCTCTGCATCTGGCCCTTGAAGTACCCTGGTTTTCTAAACCTGGAGATAACACATCTCCATCATGGTTTGTAACCTGTGATGGACTTTTCCTCCAGGAATCTCTCCAATCCCCTTTTGAAGGCATCCAGGTCAGATGCCATCACCACAGACTAACACCACGCTGGGTAAAAAAAATTTTTGTCTGTTCTCACTCTCCCAGCCCTCAGTTTGGGTGGATGTTTCCTAGTTCTGGTATTTTGTGAGAGGGAGAGAAAGGATCTCTCTATCCACTTTACTCATGCCCTGCATTATTTTGTACGCCCCAAATGTTTTAGCCTTTCCCCCTAAGGGAGGTGTCCCAGCCCAGTAATCCTTTTAGTCGCTCTCTTCTGCACCTTTTCCAGTTCCACTATGTCTTTTTTTATCTTGCGTCACCTTAAAGGCTACCGAGTTTTATAAAACTTTGTGTACTGATTTTTTTTTTTTTTTAATTCTAACTCCCAGCACCCCTCAGCAGTGCAACCCAAAACAGTTTATTCCAAATAAGACCTGTTTGTCTTTTAAACCCCACAGCTCTCTCCTGTTCTGGCTTCTCTCCTCACTACCTTGCAAGGTTGTTGTGAAGATAAGTCTGGAGAAGGAGGGGCATCATGTATGCTGCTGACCTCTGACCTTCAGGGGAAGTGGTGGCGGTGAGGAGGTGTGAACAAGATCACGAGCAACAATAAAGACTAGCAGACTGGATGGAGTTCAAGACCAAGAACATAACTTTATTTCCAAGGTTACAACCACCGTTTCACCAATTCCCAAGCTAGTCACATAACCACACGGATGGACCCAATGCTGCTAACGCCCCCACTTCTATTTTAATGCCTACGAGCCTATTTTCTTCCAAGACAATGGTCACCACGAACACAACATTTACCGAGAAGGAAAATCCACAGCGCTTTAAAGCATCATTTTGCAGACAGAACATGATCATTTATTGTTATTGTTATTATTATTATTATTATTCATTTCATTCTGGTTGGCACCTGCAGAAAACTGTCAAGTGTTGAGAGAGGTTTAGAATAATAAAGGGGTGGGGTATCCCCTCCTCCCCACCCGAGACACCCCTGCTGGCCACCCTCTATGGAGTTTGTACCTGAGAAAGAGGTTTTTGTTTTTTTTCCCCCCCCCAAAAAAAAAAAAAAAAATATTAACATATTTTATTTTAGCTTCCCAACAAAACCACACACCCACACACGCACAGAAGCAAATTACAGGCGCTGGGAATGCAAAGGGAAAAAAATTATTCACAGCAGAAAGAGGAAAGGGTTTCTCCATACATCTCTAATGCACTAATGTCGCACACATTTCCCCCCCCCATGTGAATTCACCACTGAGCACCACTGTATTTTACCCCCTCCCCCTTAGAAACAATTCCAACCACCCCACATGCCCTCCCTCTCTCCCCCTCCCCCAATTATAAGCTGCTTCAAGAGAAAATCAAGGGAAGAGGAAGCAGAGCTTAGGAGTTCTTGTTTCAGACTACAACTCCCAGCATCCCCCACCGGCGGTCATGCTGGCTGAGTGTGTGGGAGGGGAGGGATTCTGGGCTTCGTAGTCCCCAAAGGAGCATCGGTTTTTCTTTCCTCCAGCTCCGAAAGGAAGCGTTGTGTGAAGTTTCTTTTTTTTTTTGTGCTTGGACGTTGGAAGGGAGCTGGGACAAGGCTGAGAGGGGCCTAGCCCATCTCCGTGGTTGTGTGAGACCAGGTCAGGTTTGATCCTGCCCCGGCCCTGGGTCCTGAGGAAGGTTTTTTTTTTTTTGCCTGATATGTTTGTAAACTCTGAGTAGCACTTGAGGCCAAACGGATCCCCTCCAGAAATGGGGGGGGGGGCAGAGGAGAAGAGAGAGAAAGAGAGAGAGAGAGATGGCCCATGCGGGCAAGGCGAGAAACGCACCAGTCCAAAAAAGCGAACTGGGGGAAGTTAGAAAATAAAAACAGCAAGAGAAAAAACTCTGGCATAGCCTTCAGAGGAGATAGCCATGCCGAGGGGGGGGGGGTCCTTGCACACATCTAGGCCCTTTCCCCCCGGCCCGTCTGTGCTGGGCTTCTGGGTCCCCTTCTGGGGTGGGGGGGGAGCGGGGAGAAGGATTGCATCTCACCCTCCTTCTGCAGACTGGAGCCGTTTGGCCACCCCGTGCAAGGGCCCCGGAAGGTACATTTCACAGCCAGGGCTTTGCCCTGAGAATTGTGACATCATGGTTAACGGACAAGAGCACCTTTGAGCATGTGCAGAGTGCATTCTCTACACACAAACACAGTGAGCCGACACAGGTTTGGAGGGTGTGGGTGTGTGTGGGGTGGGGGGAGGAGGACAGGGCTCCTGGGTCTGAGTGTGTGACTGACAATGGGAGCCCCATAACCTGGTCTTTTAGACACACCCTCCGACCCGAATGCCTTCAGTGGATAATGGGAACTGCAGACCAACAGATCAGCGGGGGCTCCTGGATTGAGACTCTTTTGGGCATTCATGGCAGGGAGGAAACTATGAAAGAGTTTGGTTTCCTAAGGTTGAAATCAGGGATTGATTTTATTGTGGCCACCACGAGGCAGTCGGGCGGGATCAGGTTGACAAGGGAAATTGCAAATTTTGGGATCACAGGCGGCTCTCCAGCACCTCCTTCACCTGAATCAAAACCCAAGAACTTTTTTACAAGACCTGCCGTTTTTCTAAAACAGGTCTTTCCTCAGGAGAGGTTAGCCGACGGAGCCAAGTCACCACCTTCCCCAGCACTACCTCCTAAGCCATTCTGGCTCTTGGGTGAAAAGGCAGGCCCTGGTGTCCCTCAGCAGGTTATAAGGATCCGTTGGGGTTCGTTTTCCAAATTTGGTACCCCGACCGGGAGGAGGAGGAGGGGGGAAACACCTCCAAGGCTGCAAGCATTTAAATTCAGCCGTGGAGGGTTACGCTTTAGAGCAGTGTTTTTCAACCTTTTTTGGGCAAAGGCACACTTGTTTCATGAAAAAAATCACGAGGCACACCACCATTAGAAAATGTTAAAAAATTTAACTCTGTGCCTATATTGACTATATATAAAGTAATTTTTCAATTTTCCCGGCACACCAGACAACATCTTGCGGCACACTAGTGTGCATGAACATGGTTGAAAAACACTGCTTTAGAGCAGTGCCGGCAGGAGGGCTGAAGAATATCAGCTTTGTGTTCAGCCAAACAGGCCCAGGTTGCGCACTGAATAAAGTATTTTATAATTTTTCATATTTCTGTTTACTTACTATTTCATAATAAAGTAATTATAAAATACTTTCTTTGTGTTTATTTGATTCCTATTCAAGAGAATTACTTTATATATAGTCAATATAGGCACAGAGTTAATTTTTTTAACATTTTCTAATGGTGGTGTGCCTCGTGATTTTTTTCATGAAACAAGTGTGCCTTTGCCCAAAAAAGGTTGAAAAACACTGCTTTAGAGAAGGGCCACTCACCATGACTTGTCAGCAGGAATGCAGTCCTTCTGCACATGGCAGTGAGAAAAATCTGAATCCTGCACCCTGGGTCAAACTACACCAATACATCTAATGGGGATGGCTTTTAATAGTGAGAACTGCAGAGCTGGAACGGACCCTATGGATCAGTGGGGAATCGAACTTCCAACGTCTAGTTCTGCAGACAGAGAGCTAAACCCCCGAGCTATCGAGCAGGGTTCCCCCCACCCCCTGGCTGACACTTGCAACATTCTGCCTAGCCTTGCCGCCTAGGGAATCCTGGGAGTTGAAGGCTAAAAAAAAAAAAACTTCCCCAAAGCTCTGCAAAAAAAGGGCTTTGGATTTCATGCACCGGGCAGGCACCCTGGACCTGCCGAAAGGGAAGAATGTTCCACGCTGCGGTGATGCCTCCGCCTTGTGGCGCAGTGGTTAAATGCCTGTCCTGCAGGTAAAACTGTGCTCACGACCTGGGGTTCAATCCCCGGTAGCAGGCTCAAGGTTCACTCAGCCTTCCATCCTTCCGAGGTCGGTAAAATGAGTACCCAGCTTGCTGGGGGCAATGTCAGCCTGCACACTGTAATTAAAAGTCCAGAGGACTTGAGTGGATCCAGAACACTTTGCTTTTTGCTTTTTGTCTAAATGACTGGGCTCTGGCTCCCGACCTGAGCTCAGATGGGCTCGGAGAACCCGAGGGCTTGTCACCGCAAGTCTGGGAGATCCCAGAGCTATGGAAACACAGCCAGGTTTCTAAGATTAGCAAATAGAATTAGCAAAATTGTTGGGCTATAATTAACTGGGAAACGGAGAAAGCCCGGCGAAAGGAATTAAAAACACATGGGACAAACCAGCCCTGGAGGTCAGGGGCAGCTGCTTTTAGGAGGGGAAAGCCAGTGACAGCCCCAGCATGGAATTGTAGTCCAAGTTCCGGGGAGACCACCTCATCAAAGGAAGGGTGGCGTTCTCCGGTTCACATCTCCTGGGAAGGTCTAACAGTACTTCTCCTGGGAGCAGCCGCCTCCTGCACCGACCTCACTCAGCTGGCTCTCGGCCCCGTCAAAAGTGCGCAGTTATAAAAATAAACAGGAGCAGCGTTTCATTTGGGGCGTGGTGGCTCAGCGGACTCAGGCTCCGAAAACTGTTGGCTGCAAGGTCGGCAGTTCGAATCCCGGGTGCCATGCAGCGGAGCGAGCTCCTGCTGATAACCCCAGCTCCTGCCAACCTAGCAGCTTGAAAGCATGTCAGTGCAAGTAGTTAAAACAGGTACTGCTGTAAAAAGCGGGAAGGTAAAACAGTGTTTCCGTGCAGCCATGCCAGCCACGTGGCCACAGACTTGCACAACACCAGCTCTTTCGGCTCGAATACGGAGATGAGCACCGCCCCCTAGAGTCGGACACGACTAGCACGCTTGTGCGGGGGGGGGGGAGGAACCTTTACCTTTTTACATGCATTTCACGGCTCCTTCAGGTGGTGTAGTAGATGAAAAATGCCTCAACCAACTGAGAATGCGACGGGAAGCAGGGAGAAACGCACCCGTGTGCCCGGGAGATGAAGCCAGGCTCTTGCTTTTTGGATCAAACCCAATTTTGGTAAACTGGCAATCCCAAAAGGAAAGCAGGGGTGCAAAGCTGTTTCTTCCACCCCTGGAGCGGGGGGTCCCTAAGTACAGGCAGGTGGGGGAGGCAGGGGCCACTTAACCCCTAAATCTCCTCTCAACCGTTAGGGTGTGGAGCTGCGCCTTGACCTGAGACCTGCCTAGGTGGACTATCAGTGGTGGTGGTGGTGGGGATCGGCTGCACCCCTGGTGACCTTGCCCTCTGGCCTGCCAGCTCCAGTGGCCACCACCGCTCGTGGGACACATGCCAGCTGTGGTTCATGTTGCGTGTCCAATGCCAAGAAAGGAGACCAGCAAGAGGTGCACGAGGGAGCTGGATCCAGACGGGTCACCCTGTTGGCGTTTGTGGGGTGGAGGAAGGACTGAGGTCCTCTAAGACAGGCATGTCCAAACTTCAGCCCTCCTGATGTTTTGGACCACAACTCCCAGAATTCTAAGCTTAGATTGACAATGGCAAAGGACTGTGGGAGTTGCTGTCCAAAATATCTGGTGGGCCGAAGTTTGGACATGCCTGCTCTAAGTGGACCGGAGAACCACTGGCCTTGCTCAGGTCCCTTCTCAGGTGGTTCAGTGAGAGAGCAGCATTTTTAAAAGCTCTGTGAGGCAAGGGTGGGCGAGGCATGGCCCTTCAGGTGTCGATCAACCACCACTCCCAGCGTTCCCCACCACTGGCTATCCTACAAGGGCTGATGGGGGCTGTAGTCGAGCAACATCCTCAGTGGCCCAGAAGTTGAGTCATGGCCAGTGGACTTCTTTTTCTTGAGAGATAGAAACATTTTTTTGCTGCTCATCCAAACAGCTTCATCAAATTGCCACAACTCAACTTCCAGATGAAACTCACCTGGATGACTGAGAATCTTCACAGACATCCACAGTGGCCCTCATTGCCTCGCCTTGCCGCAGGAGAACTTGCCCTGCAAACCACGCGGCAAGATGGGTGCTATTGTAGGTAGCATTTCTGAGACAAAAGGGGTTTAGGTCTCTGGAGCCAGAGGGTGTGAGTTGGATTCCCCACAGTGGGTCTCCTAGGCAGGGGTTGGACTGGATGACCCAGAGGGTCCCTTTCAGCTCTACAGTGCTAAGGTGATGCTTAGCATTGTTCAAAAAAAAAAAGTCTCTGTGGTTAGCAACGCATTGCCTGGGACTGCTGCAGAGAGTGCCTTTCCGTCACTCCGATCCGTTCGCCCTCATCACAAACCCAGTTTCAGGAAGACACCATTCAAGGTCTCAGGCGAGATCCAAGCGTTCCCTCCCTTTCCCAGCCTTTTAAAACAAAACGGTGCAGAAGTTTTAACTCTGTGCTGGAGACGGCAACAGGCTAGGACGCGCTGGCGTCAGATGCAAAGAATGGCATTCAGAGAGGAAGAGGGACTTGAGAGCCCACGAACTGGCTCTGCAGAAAGGCTCTTTTTTTGCATATCCAGAAGAAAAGGTGTTGAGGGACAGAAACTTGTGGAGGCCTGTCCAGGTTCCCTTAACCAGGGGCCCACTCCTCTCGCCTGCCCAGTCTGAAGGCTGAGCTTGGCCGCTGCCCTTGCAAAGAGCCCACCGGATCATCTCAAGCTCTTCCAACCAACCAACCACCCCGCTGCCCTCCCCACACCCCGTCAATGATGCTGGAGGCAATGGCATCCGTGATGTTTAAAGGGTGGGCGTTATTAATGCTATTTAAGTAAGACGCCCAGCACTTGAAATTCCGAAGAGGCTCAAGAGGAGCAAAATGCAACCATCTCCAGGCTGGAGGGCTGTATCACCCATCCGCCCCCTTGCACTGCCACTGGTTTGGGAAGCACTGGCTGTGGCCTGACCCTGCCTTATGGGATGGTTGCCATTTCAGCACCAGCTTTGGTCTCCTGGCCTGCCGCACGGAATCCAACAAGGGTCCCGTGAGGTCCATTGAAGGCAGAAAGAAGGACAAAGGTTCCCAGGGAGCCTTTTTTTTCTTTGCAGAAAGAGAAACGTCTATTTAAAAGCTCCTTTCAGCTTCGGCTAGGCGTGCCCATATATGGGAAGGGAGGAGAGAACCCACGGTGGAAGCTTCCAAAATATATATATATAAAAAAAACCTTTCCTTTGTGCAAAGCAAAGGTCCGTCTACATTATAAGGCGACACTGGTTTAAGGGCTGTTGCTTCCCTGGCGAAGGGCGCCCTGCACGGTGCTTAAAGAGGCCTAACCCTGCATAACTAGAATTCCTGCCACCGAGCAGGGAGGGGAAGCCCTGGCAAATTAAGCTGGTTTGAAACCCAGGATGGCGTCGGCGTCGTTCGGTCAGGAACCTGGCCACCGAAGAACCCAACCGCCACCTGGAGACTGTCAAAAACTCCCGAGAGGTCTCAGGTTGGAGAAAGATTTCTGCACCAAGAAATGTGCCTTTCTCTGCCCTGACAAAACAAGGGGAGATCCGAGGGACCTCAACTTCCATCCCTCTTTGGTAGCTTCCAAACAGAGAGATCCTCAAAACATGACCCCCAGCTGCAACGCCTCACTGGGCTGGCTTTGGGACCAGATTTGCCCTCCACCCCACCCCGCTTCCACCGCTGCTCCTGGGCTGTGGTGCCAAGCCTGTGATCTGTGATCCGCAGCTGGCAACCAGCTCTGAGGAGCTGCGCCGGCGGGCACAACCCAGGATCCCTCTCCAGGTGCCGGCAGGAGGAGGTGGCAAAGAACCAGCAACAGAAGCTGGCAGGAGCAGAACCGGCCGATTTGGCGTGGCGGCTCCGTACGAACCAGCTGCTGTGAAATCTCCTGCTCTCGGGACCAGTGCTCCCAAGAGCAGCCCGGGTTTGGCTGGATTTGACCTTCGGTCAAAGTCATGCCCCGGGAGAGGGAGAGGAAAGGGCGCTCCGATGTGCCCAGGTGGGCTCCAGGGCACCGAGTCCCATCCCAACCGCCCTCAGGGAAGACCTGGCTGTCGGCATCTCCTTACCCCAGTCGCAGAGAATCTGGAAGGGGTCGCAGCACAGGGAGTGGCAAGGATCTGCAGTCTGATCTGTGGGCATCTGCCTCAGACGGAGCATGCAAAGAGGGAGGGGCCCCGTCTTCCTGCCGGGTGGCACACCTTTGGCCAAAAAAAGAGGGGGTGTTGATCCTGTGGGGAGGGGCCCACCGGAGGGGGAGGGAGGAGGGACAGTGGCAACGCTGCCACGCGTATCGATGAGGGAGGCGCGTGCGTGTCTCTGGGATCCATGTGCGCACCACGTGTGCGCAACTTTGCTTCGCCCACCCCAAAGCGAAGGCTGCCCACCCCGGCAGAGGGACGGGTTCCCGTGCGTTGGCGACGCCAAAGCCTCGTGCGTCAAAGACCCGGAAGCCCGACCCACCTTGGGCGCCAGAGACGGTCGCCAGCCGAGAGAAATCCCTGCACGTCTTTAAAAACGGGATGCGTTGCAGTGAAATGGGAATCGTTTGGTGCGTGGGGGTTTGTTTAGGTTCCCCCCCTTCCTTCCTTCCTTCCTTCCTTCCTTCCTTCCTTCCCTGGGAGCCATTTCGAATGGAACAGAACGGAAAAGGGTGGGCGAGAGAGAAACCCACCTAAGGGACAGCATACCCAGAGATCGAAATGGAAAGCCCAGCGGAGCGTCCGGCCAAGGGGGTCAGAATTGGAGGGGCGCAAAGAGGGAGGAAGCCGCCGAGAGGAACCCTGGAAGGGGAAGGCGTGAGGTGGAGGCTGAGATGCAGAGTCTGGCAGCCATGGAAGGCAGAAGAGCTAGGAAGCAGCTGCACCAGGGAGGAGGAGGAGGAGGCGGAGGAGCAGGGGGACTCGGGGGGGGGGGGGCGGCGGCGAAAAGGGCGGCTGGAGAGGGTTACAATGAAAAACCTGATTAGACAGTCAAATTTCATGGGTAAATAAACACTGCGTCAAGCCAGGAGCTCTCGGTGGCATGTCGGAGGGGGGGTGTGTGAGAGAGAGAGGTGAAGAGATGTCCAAGCCCCGCCACCAACGGCAAGGCGGCAGATGCCGGCAAAGTGGGTGTGTGCCGGTTGGGGGATGGGCTGATGAAAAGCTTGCCTCCGAATGCAGCCGAGGCAAGGAAATGAAGAGATACCTGATTCCTGCATGTAAACAGCTGGGATTCTTTTCTTCTTCTTCTTCTTCTGATATAACCTGATTGCAGAGAAGTGAGAAAGTTACCTGCTGGGACTCAGTAGGTGAACACCAAGTCCGAAATACTGGACATCAGCCAGTCTCCGGCTATCATCTCAGTCACCTCCGGGGTGCAATAGTCCGGGAACTCGAAGTGAGAGGGGGTCCCCAAGGGGAAGAGGTCAAGGTCTTTGTCAAAGAGGGACCAGTCTGGGGTTCCGCAGGGCACACTCGGCTGGGCTCGGCCGGGCAGGAAACTCAAAAGCTCTTCTTCCAACTCTTCGTCCGAAGAGGCGAAGGACGACGGTGGCGACCGGGTGGACGCTGGAGAAGAAACCTCGGAGGACCTCGCCGGCTCCAAGAAGGACTTGTTCAAGGCAGCTGCTTCGTGCTCTCTGAGGTCCTCACCGTCGACCACCCAGCCGCTTTTCTCGACGGCCGCCGGCAGCACGTGCCACAACTCCTTGCCGGGCGTTTTGGGGCCGTCGTCGTCAAAGGACGCCTCCAAGAGCCGGGCTTCCAGGGGGTCGTCGTCATCCAGTTCGGGCGTGGAGCGTCCCGCCAGGCTGCTGACACCGGCGTCCGTCTTGGGTGCTTGCCTTCGACCAGAGGCCACCCTCCCGAGAAGGGAAGGCTTGATTTTCACCGGCACCCTCGGGCGGGACTTGGCACTCCCCGCCTTGCCCTTCTTCCGGGGCCGGTACTTGTAGTCGGGATAGTCGGCCATGTGCTTCAGGCGCAGGCGCTCGGCCTCCTTGACGAAGGGGATCTTCTCGGAGTCCTGCAAGAGTTGCCAACGCCGGCCCAGGCGCTTGGAGATCTCGGCGTTGTGCATGTCCGGCCACTGGTCCATGATCTTCCGCCTCTCGTTCTGGGACCAGACCATGAAGGCGTTCATGGGGCGCTTGATGTGACCACTCGGGGTCTTGCACCAGCCCTGGCTCGCCCTTGGCGTCTTTCAGGAGCAAGGCATCTTTGGGACACACCTCCCTCTTGGCTTCCGGGCCCCGGTTCCTCACGTTCCTTTGCTGGACCATGCTGAGGATGCTGAGTTGGCCCCCGACGCTGCCGCTGCTGATCCTCCAGGCTCTCCCTAGAGACTCCCGCCCCAGACGGGGCTATTCCTCCATCCTTTGCCCGAAGAATGAGCTGCGGGTGGCAGGCGACAGTAGTCCAGGGGGTGGGCGGCTGAGCCTCCCCGGCTGCTTCTTTCCCCCCCGTCCACGCCCCCTTTCAACTCTGTCCCCAAAGCAGCAAGCCAGGGGCTGGCAAATGGACCGGAGCGGCCGGTGGCACCCTGGCAGCCCCCACCAGAGCCTCCTCTCCGGCAGGCCTCCCAGAGACGCCAGACGGACAGACGGTGGGGAGCGGAGTCTTTGGCAAAAACAACCGGAGGGGCACCGGAGGGTGTGCGCGTGTCAGCAGCGGGCCGGAGATTCTTCCGGAGGCCACGGCATGGCTCGGCCGACGACGGAGTCACGCCTTCTCGCCACAGATGCTCAGCCCTTGGTTTAAGGGGGAGGGGGAGAGAGAGAGAGAGAGAGAGAGAGAGAAAGCGGAGAATGAATGGGTGGGTGGGTGGAGGGGGATCGGTGCCCCTTCTGCTCTCACCGGAGACTGCTCCCTTTCCTAAGCCAGCCTGCTCACGCCCACCTCTCTCTCTCTCTCTCTCTCTTCTTTGCTGCCTTCTCTTATAGCCCAACCTCGCTGACAGCCCCCTCCTCTTCCTCCTCCTCCTCCTCCTCCTCCTCCTCCTCCTCCTCCTCCTCCCCCTCCCAGACACCCTCGGCCCCTCCCCTCCCGTACAGTCTAGGAGCTGCACCCATTGCTGCTCAGAGTAAACACCAAGGTGCTTATTCTGTCAATGGGAAGCTCCTCCCTTCCCGGGACGTCATTGGTTGCGGGGCAGGAATGGAACATTTGCATCCCCCAATAGGGTCCCGGTTCGTTCGGAGAAGGGTTGCTGGAGAGAAATGTCAAAAAGTTTCTTCTGTTCCCTGCCTCCTTCCCTCCCCGCGCCCCCCCAAACCCCGCCACCCACCACCAACACCGCCGCCACCCCCTCCCGAGACCCACTGTCTCTCCCCATGTCTCTGCCCTATTCGATGGCCAGAAACAAGGGATCCCATGCCTTGTTGTGACCTTTTGGGGAAAGGGAGAAAAAAAGCAGCAGAAAACGGGGGTTGCTCTTCTCTTGCCAAGGTAGCTGCTTGCTGCAAGCCAGCGGCAAACACGGGGTGGGGGAAATGCTTCAGATTCCTGAGTGCAAGCAAGGGTGGGGGTGGAAATTGTTTATTTTATTTCTTGTATATTTTTATATTTGTCTACCGCACCGATTTCCCAAGAGGGAACTCTGGGCGGTTCACATAAAAGACACAAGAAATCCAAGAAATAATAAAGATCATTAAAATATTAATAATGATAAAATTAAAGGGGGAAAATACACAAGAGCAAACAAGTAATTGGCAAGAAGCATAAGACAACTGATAACAGGCACAAACCTCAAGACGGGGGAGAATAATGCACACCCTAGTGATTAGACAGGAGCATCAAGGAGGGAGATTCTTCCCCCACCCCCCACCCTACCCCCACCCCAGTCTGTGCAAGCTAAAATCTCACTTTTAGGGGCTCAGGGATGGTGGGGTGTTTGGGTGCACCAGGGATCCAGGATCTCACTGACCTGCCAACAACAGAGCAGTGTTTGTCGGTGGAAGGGAAAAACAGGGATACACCACATCCAGATGGCATGGAAGGTCTAAGATGCTGAGAACAGCTGAGGTGCTGGCGACTATACACACCCAGAGCTTAGGAAACTGACGTTTCAGGACAGCCTCCCCAGCTAACAATGCTGGGAGTCCTAGTCTCCGAAACAGTCAATTGCCCATTTCAGCTGTGCCCAGGGTTTTGTCCAGATCCAGAGGAAGGCCGAGTGACTTTTCAGGATTCAGGATCCCATCCGAAGGTATTGCCGTCCTAGCCTCTAGGTGCCAGAGCCTGGTTTCTTAACCCCAGGCACAATTCAGAGTGTTGGTTTTGACCTATAAAGCCCTAAACAGCTTAGACACAAGCCACCTCAAGGACTGCATCTCCCTTTGTGCTCAGGCTTTAAGATTGTTAATTTCTCTCAGTCCTGCCCCCTTCACAGGTGCCCTTGGCGGGGACACGGGACAGGCCCTTCTCTGTGGCTGCTCCCTGACTCTGGAACTCCCTCCCACCGGAGGCCCACCTGGCCCCATCTTCAATTACCTTCCACAAGTAAAAGACCTTTCTCTTCTTCAGGCATGCTTTCCCTTAATGAATAGGAGACAAGCCAATGGGATGGTGTATACTGTATATTGTTAGTGCTAAATCTGTTTTTTTCTTCTTCTTTTTGCAATGTTTTTGCACCTAACATTTTAAAAAACATTATTACCAGTAATTCTTCTTTCATATTTGAAGAATTAACTTTTTTTTTTAGCTTTGAACTTTGTGTGACATAAGCTGCCTTGGGTCTCTAGTTTTGGGGAAAGGAGGGGAAAATATTTTAAATAAATAATTAATAACAGACAGACAGACAAATCCCATACACCCCATTGTGCTGTAATAATAACATTTCAATGGCATCGCTCAGGCATGTCCAAATCTCAGCCCTCCAGATGTTTTGAACCACAACTCCCACAGTTCTTTCTCATTGGCAATCTACGCTTAGAATTCTGGGAGTTGTGGTCCAAATCATCGGAGGGGGCGGGGGTGAAGTTTGGACATGCCTGGCATAGCTGGAAGGGACCCTATGGAGCATCAAGCCCAGCGCCCCTGTCTGGGAGGCACTTTGGGGGAATTGAACTCCTGACCTCTGATTCCCCTGAGCAACCCAGCAGTTCTGTAGGCTTCCTCCACAGCAGTGGTTCTTAACGGGTGGGTCCCCAGATGTTCCTGGACTGCAACTCCCAGATGTCTTCATCACTAGCTGACCTGGCCAGGATTTCTGGGAGATGCAGTCCAGGAACATCTGGGGAACCACAGGTGGAGAACCACTTCCCTACAGGGAATCAGCCAGATGTTTTTAAAGAAAAGGCAAACAGTGGAACATGAGGCTGCATCTTCCTAAACATTTCACAGGTGTTAAGCCTATGAGGAGGGCGACCAGGATGCTTGAAGGTCTGAAAGAAATGTCTTATGAGGAGCGGCTTAGGGAGCTGGGAATGTTTAGCCTTTCAAAAAGAAGGCTGGGGGGGGGGGAATAAGATAGCTATGTTTAAATATTTGAAAGGATGTCATATCGAAGAGGGAACAGGTTTGTTTTCCGTGGCTTCAGAGACTAGGACTCGGGGCAATAGTTTCAAACTACAGGAAGAGAGATTCCATTTGAGAACATTAGGAAGAACTTCATGACAGTTAGAGCTGTTTGGCAGTGGAATAAGCCGCCCCAAAGGAGGGTGGTGGAGTCTCCTTGTTATTATACATTTATTTGCTTTTATCTGTAGCCCATCTTGCTCCTGTTTTATGCTGTTGTTATATATTATTTACTAGTTATAGTGTTTTTATTTATATACCTGTGCTTATTTGTTATATTGTATTTTACTGCTTATGGTTTGATTTCTGTTCAGCTTGTAAACTGCCCAGAGTAGCCATGTAGCTAGATGGAGCAGTACATAAATTTAATAAATAAATAAATGTGGAGGTTTCTAAGCGGAGGCTGGATGGCCATCTGTCGGAAATACTGTTGTGGGAGTTCCTGTAATGCAAGGGGTTGGATTGGATGGCCCTTGAGGTCGCTTCCAGCTCTAGGATTCTATGATTCTATGAAATCTGGCCACAGGAGGACCCGTGAAGCAGCTTTCCGAGGTGGTGCTAAGAATATGGGGTGGCCACGGCACGGCTCTCAAGATGGCCTGCAACTCCCATCTTTCCTCAACAGAGACCTGATGCTCCAAGGCTGATGGGTATAGTGAGCCCACTACCCCTGGAACTATCTCGCTAGAACAGTGGTTCTCAACCTGGGGGTCGGGACCCCTTTTGGGGGTCGAACGACCATTTCGCAGGGGTCACCATGAGCCAGTAAAGAAAAAGGCACAAACTCACAAAGAGTGAGTTACAGCTTGATAGGTTAGAGGGGATGTCAATCAATGGCACCGGAGGCTGTGATTGGCCGAGGGTGCCTGTAGAAGGGCAGTTCTCTATGGCCCCTGCTGGACTGGCCTGCCAAAGGGGGCTTGTGGCCTCTTCCAAGCAGGGCAAGGGGGTCACCCACAACAGGAGGAACTGTATTAAAAGGTCGCGGCATTAGGAAGATTGAAAACCACTGAGCTAGAAGCACTCTTTAGTCTCTTGCACGTGTGTTGTTCAGGCTGGCCAGCCCAAGCATTAATTCCGAAAAGACAGTCAGGGAGGTGCTATTTGAAATGGGCAGTTACGTTGATCGTTCCAGACATCTGGTGTCCCCAGATTTTTAGAACTACAACTCCCACAGCCCACTGGCCGTTAGCCATGCTGGCTAGGGCTTCGGGGAGTTGTAGTCCAAAAACCTCAGGGTGGGGAGGTCAAGAGTACGAAACAGGCTGTGTCGCTGCTCTGGCCTTCACCTTTGCATTAATTTTTAAAAAAACCATGCTTCTATCCTGGATAGCTCAGTGGTTGAGCTGCGGTGCCAGAGTTTGAGAGTTCAAATCTCCACTGAGCCTCCAAGAAAAGCCAGCCTGTGTAACTTTGGGCAAGTTGCATGGTCCCGGGGTGCCGCCAGAAGACCATTTCTGTAGATTCTCTACCTGCAAAATCCCCCAAAAGAGTCACCACGAGTTGATTCATTTTGGTGACACATGGTTATTTTTAACCTGCTCTTTGGAATTTTCAAAGTTCTTCACCCACTCACTTTTGGTCCTCACAATAACCCTGTAATGTAGAGCAACGTCATTTGCTTCATGTTGCAGACTGGAGGCCAGAAAGGGGTACTTTAAAAAAAAACCACCTGGCAAGTGTGAAGCAGAGGCAAGATTTAAGCAGAAGAGACCTCATCTTAATCTGTAGCTTGCCCCTAACTATCCCTGAAGAAATGAGACAAAAGGAAACAGGAGGTTTCAATTATCCTGATATCTGTTGGGAGGCAAATTCTGCCCAACAGGAAACTTCCAAGATATACCTGCCTTGTGTGGCGGATACCTTTCTCCTTTAAAAGGGGGAGAAAGAAACTAGAGAATTAACCACCCCTGACTACGACGTTTTGGTGGAAGAAGTGGCAGCAAGGGGGACCTTGGAAGGAAGTCACCATGTTCTACTTGAGCTCTCGATTTAGCAGGGAGGAGTGCAAAGTTCTACACCAAGGGAAAAGAAACCACATGTGACTTTGGTATGAGAAAGGGATCTTGGAATTATTGTAGATCGTCAGCTGAATATCAGCCAACAGTGCAATGCAGTTGCAAAAAAAGCTATTTTAGGCATGATTAACAGAAGTATAGTCTCCAAATCCAGTGAAGTATTAGTACTAGCACTGGTTAGGCCTCACCTTGAGTCAAGGGTCCAGTTCTGCACACCTTTAAGAAGGATGCTGACAAACTAGAGCAAGTTCAGAGGAGGGCAACAAGGATGATCAGGGGACTGGAAACCAAGCCTTAGGGGGAAAGACGGAAAGAACTGGGGGTGTTTGAACATAAGAACATAAGAAGAGCCAATGCTGGATCAGGCCAAAGGCCCATCTAGTCCAGCATAAGACTAGATATCTGTCTCCTGATACTACTCCCCTGCATCTGGTCCTTGAGGTACCCCAGTTTTAAACTTGGAGTTGATACATCTCCCTCATGGTTTGTAACTTGGGATGGACTTTTCCTCCAGGACTCTGTCCAACCCCCTTTTGAAGGCATCCAGGCCAGATGCCATCACCACATCCTGTGGCACGGAGTTCCACAGACTAACAACACGGTGGGTAAAAAAAAAAATTTATTTTGTCTGTTCTCACTCTCCCAACCCTCTCCCAATGGTCTAGAGATACGAGGACTGAGAGGTAATATTAAACACTTTTCAAATACAGAGGTGGAAATTAGCACTTTTCAAATACAGATGAAATACAGAGGAGGGGCAGGACCTGTTCTCGATCATCCCCGAGTGATGTGTATGGAATAATGGGCCAGAGCTGCAGGAAGCCAGGTTTCGACAGAAAATCAAGGAAAAACTTCCCAACTGTTAGAGCAGTATGTAGATGGAACCAATGACCTCCAACAATGGAGGCATTCAAGAGAAAATTGGAGCACCCTCTGTCCAATCGAGAGGTGGACTTGATGACCTTACAGGACCCTTCCGACTCCACTGCTCTATGATGCTGTTTGTGTATTTGTTTTATCAGGCATCTTTCTGAAGATAAGGGAACCCATGAAGGCAGTCTGGTGTACTGGCTATAGCACTACAACTAGAGACTGAGGGAGCTCATTCCAGTTTCCCAAAGCAGCTGACAGTATATTCAGCACCAACAGAAACATGATTTCAAAATTAGAACAGCTACAAAATCCTTCTGGTAAACCCTCCCTCCCCCAAAAAAATAACCCCAAGGCAAAGGCTGATGACTCAAAAGCTTGACAAATGTTTTCACTCCTTTCTAAAGAGGTGTAAAGGGATCGGGTATGGTTGCTACCAGAAAAATGCATCTGCTATTCAGGACAAAAGCTTCACTAACAGGGGTGGTGGTGATGGATAAAGAACCATGACAATACTGGTTGGGGGATTTTCAGATCTGTAATAGAAATATGTAAAGGTGGAAAGCTCAAGGTCGGGGTAGTAAGCCAAGAATGAGGCAATGCCAACAGCTCCAATACACCAGAAGTGAGAGGTATCAAAGTCATAAGAACATAAGAACATAAGAAGAGCCATGCTGGATCAAGCCAAAGGTCCATCTAGTCCAGCTTCCTGTATCTCACAGTGGCCCCACCAAATGCCTCTGGGAGCGCACGAGACGAGATATCTGTCTCCTGATGCCGCTCCCCTGCATCTGGGCCTTGAAGTACACCGGTCTTAAGCCTGGAAATGATACCTCTTCATCATGGCTTGTAACCTGTGATGGACTTTTCCTCCAGGAATCTGTCCAATCCCCTTTTGAAGGCATCCAGGCCAGATGCCATCACCACATCCTGTGGCAGGGAGTTCCACAGACTAACAACACGCTGGGTAATTGTTTTTCTTTTGTCTGTTCTCACTCTCCCGGCCCTCAATTTGAGTGTATTTCCCCCTCCCTGTTACATGAAAAGGTGCCAGGGGCCCTGTCCCATAACATTTGCACAGGCAGGAATAATTCAGTGGGCATAGGTTGCAATGAATGCCCCACCTGTTGAAAATCCTCCTTCTGTTCAAGGAATAAAGGAGCAGGAGTCCTGTTTTCCTTTTCACGGAGGCTGAAATTCGAAGCGTTCGTTTTGATCGATAAAGCCGCCGCCTCTTCCGAAAATGTGGTGTATTTTAGATGGGTTGCACTGCAGCGACCATCATCCCCCCCCCCAACCGGGGCCAGCACTGCCCACCTTCTCTTCCCCTTCTCTGTAGCCAACCCGGAGCAGTTCTTCCCTCTTCCCCATTTCCTGTGCTCTCCACATGCCTGCCCCGTGGTCTAGGACAAGCAGAATCAACCTCCAGGCCCCCAAATCCGTGGGAGGAGGGGGTTCCCGTGGGGGACACAAAGTTGTGAGAGTCCCTCAGCCTTCCATTTCTGTTTCAAGGGAGACCGAGGACCAAATGTTTGATGAGGATGAGGATGAAGATGTAGATCCATCTCCCAGAAGGAAGTTCTCCAATATATATTTTGATTTGCCTCAGCATTCTCATTCCTCATAGAAACAAGCTTTCCTCCATACTTTCATAAGTCTTGAGTGACTTTTCCGTGTGAGAGAGGGACCCCAGAAAAAGAACTCTAACAAAATTCTGCTCATTTGTTGAGTTACGGAGTACTCAAAGGCGCCTTTGGAGGGAGCATCGGAAAGCACCAAATAATTTTTAATAAATTTGCACCAATATATAAGCTGATCAGATATACAGGGCAACAGTACACTCCTCAAAAGATGATCCACGGGGCAACGCTGGATCTGGCACACCAGACAGTAAATGTTAAAGGGGTTTCCTATCAAGTGCCAACTCTTATAGCAATATCTGGATCATACCAGGTAGACTGTTATTTCACAAATTATAGATCACGTGCCACCAACAAAGAGCCTTTTCAAACGACCCCTAAACTCCGCGGCAAATGGCTCCCAGCTCCGGAGCTTAAAATTGTTTCCCCACCAGCTCCGGAGTTTACAGTAAATTAAGTGCGACCATGCCCACCTAAGCGCGTCCCAGCGCACTTTTCAGGTACCTGCTCTCCGGGGGTGAAAAATCCCTGATGCAGATCTAAGGTAGAGAATGCCGGGCTCTCCTTGCTTCTGTTTGTTCTTTTTTTGCCCCCCGCCCCTTTAAGAGATCTGAATGCTGCCGGGAACAGAGCGAGACCGGCAGAACGGAGGTAAGCTGGCATTATTTTCTTTCTTTTTTTCTCCCTCCCCTCACGCAGCCAGCAGCCAGGAGTGCGGAGGGGGTGGGAACACAGGAACAGCGACAAACCCCCAAGATCTCTGGTCCGAATTTAAGTGGCCAGCGGATCTTAGGGGTCGTGTGAAAAGGCTCAAAGTGAGCAGCGCTGTACATAGAATCAGACTTAAAGGGCCATCCAGTCCAACCCCCTGCCATGCAGTAACCCCCATCAAAGACTGACTATGCCTGGTGTTTTTTGAATAATAATAATAACAATAATAAAAAATAATGTGCCATCAAGTCAGTTCTGCTACATGGTCTCTACATACTCAGGGAATTCTGGATCAGAATCCAACTTCTCTCTAATGGCAAAATTCCCTTTGGCCAAAGAGGTTGGCCAATCGCCGAGCCTGTGTGTCTTTCAAAAGCACCATATGTTTTACTTGTCTGATAAATCTGATATTTTAAAAATCCGCCATTAACTATAATTCATCATAGCTCACAGGATCTTCCTAATGAGTGAGAATCTAATTGCTACTGTTGTTTGGTTAGTTTCCAAGCATTGTCGTCACCCCTCTTCAGTGGCAATGATATAAGGCTGGTAAAAACCCTTACTATTGGGGTGGGGTGGGGTTGTTAGCTGCTAGATCGGTGCTGCCCCACGCTACATCCACCCTAGTGGGGATGATAGAGGCTGCAGTTCTGCATCTAGAGAGGCAGCTGTTTAACCCACCCTTATTTTAGAGCTTCCAGTAGCTTAATTTGCTTTCATGCAAGTTGTGGAACTGAATCCTTCTTCATTGGGAAAAAGTTGCTGGGTAAGAGCCCTTCCACAGAAATATAACCTTGGCTGTATATTATCCCTCATTACCGTAAGCCGCCTTGGGTCCTTTTCCAAGGAGAAAGGCAGGGTAAAAATACTCTAAAATAAATAAATAAATAAATTACAGTAATGAGGGATAATATACAGTCCAGTGCAATTAAGACATGTTCAAGTAATTGAGAACAAGGAATTGAGGGACATCTTGCAGTTGCAGCATTAATAGACAACATTACAGACAGAGCTCCACGCTCTCTGGATGCGGAGTCTGTGAAAGTTACATTTTGTGCCACAACTCCCAGAATCCCTCAGCCCATCTGGATTTGAGGAAACTGTCGTTGAAAAATAAAATAAAACAAAATAGGCACTGCCGTAGGCTTCCGGGAAGAGACACAGCTTCCTTCTAGAAATACGAGATCAAGTTGCCCACGGTTGCCATTTTCTCTGTCCTCACAGGGCTCCTGTGCATTCAAAAGAGTCTTCTCTCTCTCTCTCACACACACACACACACATGACACACACACACAAAATTTGCAGTTGCAGAAAAGCATCAGCAAGGAGCAGACAAACCCAGCAATGTGGTGTGTGGGGAAACGCCTCTTTAGTTGGACCCTAAAGGAGTATGAACATGTGCATGTTTCCTTAAGACTCATAAGGGATGGCACCACACAATTTGTTTTGTTCAGGTGTGATCAAGGTGGTTCACTGCCTCCCCAAACTCCCTTTCCTGCTCCATCCTCTGCATTTTGGTACCTCCAGTCTGGGCCTCCACTGGTCCTCCGGGTGCCTTCCTCCTTTTCCCCCTCTTGACTCTGTCCTTGCTCTTCTGTGGGGGGGCAACCCTCTTGGCACCTCCCTGGAGTTCCTAGCATGGCATCTTCAAAGCATGGCACCTGGCCTCTTCCTTTCAGACCCAAATTTTAAACAGGCTTCTTCCTGGCCCCTCCCCGCCCTCTTCCTGAAACAGCCCCAGAACAGCTCCTCCTCTGTCTTTGGGGGTTCCAGCCCCAAGGATTTAACCCTTAATGGAGGCAGGCAGGTCTTAAAGGAAATGGCCCCTGCAGAACTTTGAAATGACCCCCAGGGGTGGGAGAAAAACATTAGGAGAACCCTACAGTCTTGGGTTTGGCAAAGCCACTTCTGTCTATTCTCTGTTTAGAAAACTCTGGAAAGGGGCTGTCAAAAGTCAGAATTGATTTAAGGGCATGAAATTATAATTATTATGAAATTATAATTATATGAATTTCTGAAAGAAATCAACCCCGAATGTTCACTGGAAGGACAGATTTTGAAGCTGAGGCTCCAGTACTTTGGCCACCTCATGAGAAGAGAGGACTCCCTGGAAAAGGCCCTGATGTTGGGAAAAATCGAAGGCAAAAGGAAAAGAGGACGACAGAGAATGAGATAGCTGGACGGTGTCATCGATGCAACCAAAATGAATTTGACAAAACTCCAGGAGGCAGTGGAGGATAGGAAGGCCTGGCGAGCTCTGGTCCATGGGGTCACGAAGAGTCGGACACGACTGAACGACTGAACAACAACAACTGTCTTGGGTTTGGCAAAGCCACTTCTGTCTATTCTCTGTTTAGAAAACTCTGGAAAGGGGCTGTCAAAAGTCAGAATTGATTTAAGGGCATGAAATTATAAGTATTATAAATTAATCGTACTGCATGTTTGTGCCGCTAGTTTGGCAAGTTAGGAAGTGTGAGCATTTCCTAGCACGCATCCAAATACATGGCTGGGGCTGAAGAGCATAAGGAGACCCTTGACTTTTTTATTTTATTTTATTTTATTTGTGTCCCACCCTAATGGCCCAAAAGGCCACTCTGGGCAGCTAACAACCATGTACCATAACATGTAAGAATACAGAATAATAAACTAAAAAGCAAAAGAAATGAAGCCTAAACTGCACACAAATAATACAATCCAAGAAAGAAAAACAATAAAAATAATTGTTTGTGAAGATTCTCAGTCATCCAGGTGAGTTTATCTGGAAGTTGAGCCATGGCCACTAGACTTCTTTTCCTTGAGAGATAGAAACATTTCGCTGCTCATCCAAACAGCTTCATCAGTCTGAATACAGCTAGTGCAAAGCTTTGACTTCTTGTCACCCTGGTCTGAAATAGGCTCATAAGATGAACAATAGCCTGAATAGGCTCGTTAGGTAGACAATAGTATCCATAGCCTTAAGGAGAACAATGGCCTAAGGTACTGAAACCTATAAAGTATGGGTCGTTAGCTATGGGCTTGGTGGTGAAGATTTTATAAAAATAAATAAAAATAACATTAAAATACAACTTCTGGATCACAATTTAAAAACAAAATAAAATTATAATTAGATTGTGGAGGGGAAAATAGCAGGCTGAGCAGATATTATAGACTCTGCTTATCAAGGAAGGCCTGGTGAAATAGCCATGTTTTCGGTAGTTTTTTTTAAGGTCTCCAAAGAAGGAGCAATACTAGGCTCGGGCTGCAGATCATTCCAAAGATATGGGGCAACCACCAAGAAGGCGCACAGTCTTGTCTTCTCCTGCGATTCCCTCAGGATGATGATGATGATGATGATGATGATGATGATGATGATGATGATGATGATGATGATGATGATACCCCAGCCATCTGGCCATCTCACCTCTCTGTCTTAGCTGCCCAGTTTGGGAGGACCATGTGCTACAGGCTGAATCTGGTGGCCTAACATGTCAGATAAGAAGGTCCCAAACCGTTTAGTGATTTATATGCCAGTGTCATTACCTTGAACTTGGCATGGAAGCAAATGGGGAGCCAGTGAAGTGTGGCTGGTGTGGGGGAGATATGATTGTTCCTTCTCAACCCAGACACCAACCCGGCCGCCGCATTCTGGACCTGCTGAAGCTTCTGCACCAGCCTCAAAGGCAGCCCCGTGTAGAGCCCATTACAGTAGTCAAGTCTTGAGACTACCAGTGTGCAGACCAAGGTGATGAGATCCGTGATATCCAGGAAGGGACGCAGCCTGATTGTATGCCTAAGGTGAAAGTAGACAGACTGGACCACAGACACCACCTGGGCTTCCATGGATAGCGTGTGGTCCAAGGTCATTCCCAGGCTGTAAACCTCATCCTTCAACAAAGAGAGTCGCCTCTCCCCCAAAATGAGAGGAATATTCCCAATCCACAAACATCCAGGGGCCCAACCAGCAAAATCTCCATCTTGCCTGGGTTCAGCGCTAGTCTGTTCTCGCTCATCCACCCGAGGACGGTCCCAAGGCAGCGTTCAAGGCACAGAACGGCATCATCTGCAGAAGGATGGAAGGAGATGTAGAGTCTCCTAGGACAAGGAAAGACTCTTACCTCTAAGACCCTGCCATTGCAGCAGAAATGAGAAATGTTTGGGTGCCTTGGACTACAACCCCCATAATCCCACAACCAGCATGGCCAGCTGCCATTGCAAATGGAGAGCCACTTACATTTTGCTCACCTGGAGCAGGGCCTACTTCCAAGGCTCCATGGTCTCTCCGGCCTTGCTTCCTGTTGTGAATCTACAAAGAAGAAGAAGAAGAAGAAGAAGAAGAAGAAGAAGAAGAAGAAGAAGAAAGAAGAAGAAGAAGAAGTTGCTATAGTGGTTCCCAAAGAACTACAATACCCAGGACGCACTCTGCTAGCTTTTTTAAAAAAGTTAACAGTACAGTATGCAAAGGCTGTAATCTCTGAATTGGAGTGGGAAGAAATGAAGGAAAGAAGGAAGGACAGACAGACACATCCCTAAACAATACTAGGAGACAGAGAATGTGTGATGTAGGATATGGAAGCTTTAAATCCGTATGCATACAAGGTGCTAAAGGAGATAAGATGACTTTGCTAAGCTGAGTTAGCAAAGTCAGGAAATACATAGTAGTCACTGAAAATACCCGAGTCTCTTTCTTGGTATTTTGTGAGGCTTTCGTTTTCTCCATCTATGGGGGCACCACAAACCTATTGAACAAACCTTTTGAATATGTGTGTGTTTTACACAAGAAGTGGAGGAAGCATGGCGGCTCCCATGTTTGTATACACATCTGCTAACTGCACATGTTTTTTTCAGCCTCACCGCCTCCTGTAATTGTCTCCTGTCTGGCTTTGCTAGGCAAGGTGTAGCTGATAAATATTTATTGCACTCCTTATTTGCAAGCTCAGATCTGTAGCCTGATTGTGCAGGGGTGAGAAGGCCACCTCCCCCTTAGGCTGGTAGGATCATCTGCATGGTTTGCCTTCTCTGACCCTAGATGCCCTCAGTCAGTGGTTCCCAACCCTGGGTCACCGGACTTCAGCTCCTAGAAATATTAGCCAGCATGGCTAGAAGTGAAGGCGTCTGGTAGTTGCGGTCCGAGAGCATCTGGACACACATCACTAGGGGATTCTAGGAGTTACAGTTTTAAAAGCAGTACTGCTCCAAGGACAGCTTTAAGCAGGTATCACCGTGATATGGAGTCTGGAATTTAATTCTTTCTTTCTTTCTTTGAGTGTCCAGGATCATATAGAGATGGCTGCCAGAAATATGTCTTGTTGTCTCACACAAAGGGGGCAACAAAATTCCTTTGTTGTGGTTCATGACATTTCATGGAAATAAGAGTTGCAGTATCCCCTTATTGCCTCCCATGAAAGAGCCAAGAGACAGGCCCAGGCATGTCCAAACTTTGGCCTTCCAGATGTTTTGGGCCACAACTCCCACAGTCATTTATCATTGGCCATACAGGCTTGGAATTCTGGGAGTTGTGGTCCAAAACATCAGGAGGGCCAAAGTTTGGACATGCCTGCATGGCCTATGCTGAGTCGATATGAAACTGTAGGGGGGAAACTCACAAAATGACCCTTTCCCTTGTATAAAAATGAAAAATTCCACTGTACTGTACATAAAATAAGACTTCAGGGTGAAGATTCTCTTTAGCTAAACTTTCTCTCAGGAATATCCATTTTCTATTTGCAAATAATTTTAATGAAGGGCCCCTACATAGAGAAGTAGAGTGCAGCACTGGGGCTCAGAAGCCCTGGGTTCAAATCTTCACTTAAGTCACAAAATGCACAGGTGACCAGTCAGTTGTTGTTCAGCCTACCTTACAAGGTTGTTGGGAAGGGGAGCCAGGCACACTGCTTTGTGCTTGCTGAGGAAGGGCAAGATATCAGTCACAAATACATGCATGCAGACATACATAAGCAGTCATATGAACATTCATCCGCAGCTGCAAACGATACAACCCTGACACAGGCTGCCCACCTCATCAAGGGCTAGGAATTTGCACAAGCATCTTTCTTTCTTTCTTTCTTTCTTTCTTTCTTTCTTTCTTTCTTTCTTTCGGTGTGAGTAGAATTCTAAAAGTTACAGTAGTAAAAAACAAACAAACAGTAAGTTATTTCATCTCTGGAAAAACATAATGGGGGAAGGAAAATTTCCCAATGATAGTCAAGAGCGCTGACAATCTGGCAGACTTTTGAGGGAGGAGGGAATGGCATATTCTAACTTAGTGGTTCTCAACCTGTGGCTCCCCAGATGTTCCTGGACTGCAACTCCCAGAAATCCTGGCCAGCTCAGCTAGTGATGAAGACTTCTGGGAGATGCAGTCCAGGAACATCTGGGGAACACAGGTTGAAAACCACTGCACTAGATATTGTAGGGGCAAATACAAAGCAAAACTACAGCGCATGCTGCATCTTGAGGTCTGTGTAAAACTGAGATGGTCCACTTGCAACACATTAGTAGCTTGGAGTTTGCAGATGGCTTGACCCAGTAGTGGAAACCATGGCCTTGAGTTTGCAAGAGTTGCGCAGGGCTGTGGAGGGACAGGGCATTCTGGAGGTTTCCTATTCATATTTTTGTAAATTGAAGGTGACTTGATGGCTCAGAACAAGGTAGCGCCGTAGCGTGAAATCACTTTACAAAAGCTGAGCATCCTTGCTCTGTCCCAGCATGCCCAACAAAACCAAAACAGAAGCATTGTGGCCCCTGAAAAAACGAGCAGATTTATTTGGATAATAAGCTTCTGAGGCTTAAAATCCTCTAGCTCAGGCATCTCTGGTTAATGTAAAACCAGACCCTGACATGCTTTGAGCACCCAGATTCTTCCCATTCCTTTCCTGGCACAAGTAGCCACACGGTAGCCACCCCTCTGATGCGGCTGCTCCTCCTCCTGTCTGCCCCGTCGCATCTTCATAAATGGTGTCCTGATATTTTTAATCTATCGCTGTATTCTTGAGAGCAGGCCTGGGTTCTTAATACCTTGCCCTGGGATTTCTCCTCCTCTTATCTCTTCCTTTCAACAGGATGGGTTGCTGGGGGAGGGAGGGGGAATCACTCCCAGGCTTTTCGCCTGCAATTTTCTCACTACATTTAGAAGATCAAGAGAAGGCAAGAGGGTATTTTGTCTCCCTAGGCAAAAGCTGTGTAGATACATGGGTTTGTGTGTGTGTGGGGGGAGAGATGTGCTTTAATCACCAACATTACTGAATCCGTTTGGATTTAATAATTTTATTATTATTTATTAATCCTCTTGATGATTATCCAGGATTGGGTTGGTTTGTTTTTTAAAACCTTGTTTTTGGGAGGGCAAAACAGCCATGGCTGAGAGGGAAGGGGAGGCAGCCCCCCTCCAGGTGTGGCCAGATGTGTTCCTAATGCATGACCCCCACCGTGAGGGGTTTAAATACGGGTCCCCCATCCAGGGCACCCTCAAGAAGCGCCCAAGGCGCCCGCCTGATGTTGCCTGAGCGACCAGGAGCTTCCTGGGGAGCAGCTGCGCCTCCCATTGGCTGTTCGGGCGGCGGAGGGCTTCCCGGAGCAGGCGAAGCGCTAATTGGTCGCCCGGGCGACGGCGGGGACGGCGGCTCAGAGGGCGACGCGGATTGGCTGGCGGGCCGAGTGATGGGCATGTGCGGCCCGGCGGCCGCCTCCTGCGGAGGCAGTTTCCGTGGCAACTGGAGTTGCAAAGGAGAAGGCCGAGGCCTAGGCCTAGGCCGCGGCGGATGCAGAGCCTGCTGGCGAAGGATGGAGAGGGCAGGCGGCGGGCGCAGGCGGCTTGCGGCTTGGGCAACCCCGGCCAGGCTCCTGCCTGGCAGGAGAAGACCTGACCCTTTGGCTTTTAGGCCACCTGCATCCTCAGCATCACCACCACCAGTGTCATCAATGTCACTGAAAGATTTCTAAGCACTACACTGAGACTTCTTTTTTCCAAAATGAGACAAATCTGCCGTTTTCTGCCCATAAAGATTATGTGTGTTGCCTATTTGTTTGTTCTCAAAGCAGGTGAAATTCTAGTGACCTTTTGGCTGGTATTCTGATCTTACCAAACAAGCATTCAGGATGCACCCTCCATTATAGAGGAGGGGAGGGAGAGAGAGAGAGAGAAATCCAAGTACATCAATAAATTTATTTTATTTTATTTTTTATTTTATTTATTTTTACAGCTTATATGCCGCCCACTACCCAAAGGTCTCTGGGCGGCTTACAACAAGGAATTAAAACAGTTAAGACATAAAATATCAATAAATAATTAAAACAACAGCAAAACCTTATACTAAAATCATCACTAAAATTGCCATCAAAGGACCCCAGTCTATGTTGTATCAATTAAAAAACTTCTGGAACAGGAAGGTTTTTACCTGGCGCCGAAATGTCATCAATGTTGGCGCCAGGCGGATCTCACTTGGGAGGGCATTCCATAACTTGGGGGCAGCTGCCGAGAAGGCCCTATGTCTACAAGCCATCCCTCTCACCTCCTTGAGGGATGGCTCTTTCAAGAGGGCCCCCTGGCTAGATCTTAATTGCCGGGTAGGTTCATATGGAAGGAGGCGGTCCTGGGCATTTTTTTTTTCATCTTCCTGGAGATGAAGACTGTAATAGGAAACAACAGCTTGAAATTGGCTCTGCAAGTGGCCAGGTATTCTCAGGTCTCCGTGGCCTGAATGGTGGATACCTTTGAAATGTTTCTTTTTCTTTTTTTTTTTTTTTTTGCATGCTGCTGAGTGTTTTCTGGACTGAGAGTGTTGTCTAGCAGAGATGTCCTAATGCAAATGAGTGAAGACTAAAGAAATTATAAAACATAAAATGTAGAAAGGTTTGGTCATTTAATGAGGGCGAGGGAAGTAATGACTATTGCAGCTGGTTGCACAAAATAAAAAGTGCAGAAAGGAGAAATCATTAGCTGAAGAGCCTGGATTGCCAGTTGGGATGAAATGCAAAACCATTTTTCAGAGCAGCATAATTTGAAGTTGAACATCCATACAGACAATCTCCACCCTACCTATAGCAGAAGTCTGAAGAATATTAGGTAAGTTTATAAAATAACAGCAACAACAATAAAACATTCCCCCATGTTTTGCATGAAGAGAATTTGGGAGGGAGCCAGGAAATTCTATTAGTAATTCATTAATTTTTGATCGATTGAAACTATTTTTGATATACCTTTTTCCCCTTTAAAAGGACCCAAGGTGGCTTACAACAATTAAAAATGCAGTATGTAAGCTAATAACAAAGAGTATGCAATTCTAAGAGGATCAGTGAACAACAGCAGCAACAACAACAAGCAAGTGGAGTGCAGCTGGTCCAGATTAACTGCACAGGTTTTGGTTCAAGCGTTTAACAGGTTTCCATCAATGTACAGCAGCTCAATTTAATCACTTAATCCAGAATTCTAGAACTGAAGATTGGATGACAACCGGACACACATTTTTGATGCTAAAAGTTCACCCAAAGGGCAATGAACCTAGTAACTAGTTAGAACGACAGTAGTTGGGGAAAGGGTCAGCAGCTGGTGGAGGTGCGTTAACAGAGGGGTTATTATGTGATTCCTGTGTCCATCCATCGGGCGGCTGCATTTTGGGCCCACTGAAGTTTCCTGAGACTTTCTGTGGGCAGCCCCAAATTGCATTACAAATCCAGCCGGGATTATGTGTCACTTTAGGCAATCCAGAACTCTCTAGGAATGGGTGCAGCTGACACACTAGTTTTAATTGTGCAAAGGCACTGCTGGCCACAGCCGAAACCACACAGACTCAAGAGATGAATCCAGGAGTACCTTTAGGCTATGCACTGGGTTTTCAAAGGGAGTGTCACCACATCCAGCACAGGCTGCATCCCTGTTTTCCTGATCTGCCTTTCAACTGACCAGGAGCACCTCTGCCTTGTCTGGGTTAAGTTTATTCACCCTCATCCAGTTCTACACTGTCACCAGACACTGATCTAGAGTTTAAGCCATTTCCTTAGATTTAACTGGCAATGAGATATAGAGTTGAGAGTCATTTGCATACTGGAGACAGCAGACCCCCCCAAACTCTGGACAACTTCTCCCAGCAGTTTCATGTAGATGCTTAATAACTTGGGGTACAAAACAGAACCCTGGGGGACCCTGCAGGCCTGTGACCAGGATGTTGAACAAGAGTCCCCCGGCATCACCTTCCGAGTTTTTTTTTCTATCAAGAAGGACCTGAGCCACTGTAAAACAGTGCTTCTCAGTTCCATTCCAGAGAGACGGGCCAGAATATTATCATGGTTGATATAGCATCAAAAGCTGCTGAAAGGTCCAGAAGAACCAACAGGGATACACTCTCCTTGTCCAATTCCAGGGGTAGCTCGTCCACCAATACTGTGTCTGCTGAGCTCCAGTAAGCCTTTCAAATCCAGTTTACAAAAAAAAAAAAAAAAAACATAAAATGCAACATAAAATAGTGTAGTCTCAAGGCTGCAAGGATTATAAATTGGGTTCTAACAGTGGAATCAAATTACTAGGCTGAGCATCTGCTCAGACACAACCCTCTTCCTTTATTTCTGTAGAGCATCGAGACATCCAATCTCATTCCTTGAAATGGCAAACCGGGAGGGCTGCTGATCCTTATAGGCTACTGCAGTCTCCTGCTGATGCACGCAGCCTGTATATAATAGCCAGCCCCTATAAGCTGTGTCATTAAACAGCAGCTTAAGATGCAAGCATTAAGAAAGGACGTTTTAGCTCCATGCAATGCTCTTGGTAAAGCACATTGGGTTTCTTGCCGCTGCACTACTCATCCGGTAATAATCAGAGCTTGGAAATGTTCTCTTTGCCAAACAAATCTCCCAACCAGAAAACTGTTCCTCTTTCCAGCCTTCATAGGAAGGCTACTCGACCCTCACATCACCTATAAGCCACATTAAAACTGGTGGCCCTTCAGAAAAACACGAGCAACTCACTGAAGCCCGTGGTTTGGCAAACGCTGTCCTTCCGCACAGCCCTGGAGAACTACTACTTCGAGTGCATAGGGTGCGCCAGAGCTTACGCCATAATAAATTCATTCGTTTTGTAGGTCACGGCAAGCCTCCTCGCATTTTTTTGCTGGAGCAGACAAACATAGTTACCTCCTACGCATCCCCGTAGGAAATTGTGCTATGTATAGTCATTGATACCATGCTGTGAGTGCAGGATTGTATGTATGTGCGTGGGAGGGGACGATGTAGATGAGCATAGCTTTGAGAATTAAACATGGTGGGGCATTTTTAAAAAAATAATAACCATGCAATACGAGCCTAGAGTCTCTTCTGCTCAAATGGTACTTATTGCTATGCAGATATATTCTACTACATTATTTTAATTGCTATGCTGATTGCTGGGACTTCCTGCCATGCTCCTTAGCCTGCAAAGATAACTTTACTAGAGCAAATAGCCCAGCCAGCTGAATGTGAAGAAGTATTAGACAGGGAGAGGAGGAGGCTCCTTTCCCCCAGCCAACCAAAAATGAAATCAGAAATATAAGGGCAGGCATATCTAGATGCCCTAAGCACATCCGATCTCGCCTGATTTTGGAAGCTAAGCAGGGTCGGCCCTGGTTACTACTTGGATGGGAGACCACCAGGGAATACCAGGTGCTATAGGCGCCTGGAGTAGGAACTGGCAAACCACGCCAGTATTCCTGCCAAGAAAACTCCATGGACATGGAGTCACAAAGAGTTGGTCACAACTATAATGATGCAATACAACACATTTCAGGATGGCCTTGGGGCAAGATTAATGTAGATAAGCCTGTCACAGATAGGTTGACATTCCCTATCGCACAACACTAGAACTATGGGGCACTCCATGAAACTTTTGGGTGCTAGATCTCAAAGAGATAATAAGAGAACGTATTTTTTCATCCAGAGGATCACTGGTCTCTGGAACTTCCTGCCAGAAGAAGTGGTGAGAGCTGTCAGCCTTGACAGATTTAAGAAAGGATTAGACAGGTTCATGGAGAACAAGGGTATCAATGGCTATCATTATGGATGCCTTCCAGGTTGGAGAGAGAGGCAGGATATCTCTCCATGCCATTTGCAGGGAATCGTAAGCAGGTGAAGACATTTGCTTGGGAATACCCTGAAGCAAATGGTGAGCTGCTGTGTGAGACAGAATGCTGGACTGGATGGGCTGTGGCCTGTTCCAGCAAGGCTGTTCTTATGTCCTTATTCTACATGGAGCGGGAAAGCATAGGTGATTTCCAAAATTCCTTTTATTAACAGCCCTGCTCAGTGTTTACAAACTCTAGTCTGTGGCTTCTTTTATGCAGGTAATGCAACTCACATTTGATTTTCCTCTTTCCCTGCTTCCTTCAACCTTTTCGCATTCTTATCTTTTCCAGCATTCTTTTCTTTTCCACATTTTCACATCACATGTCCAAAGTACAACACCACCCTTGGGGAAGGGGGAGTCCTTCTGTCTTCTGCCATTCCAAGGTATCCCAAAAAGCTCTCCTCTAGCACCATATTTCAAATAACTGATTCCCCACCCCACCCCCACTCACTGACCAGCTTTTACATCTCTAGCATAATCCTTAGAAATACGATATAGATGATGTTGGCTTTGGACTCGTCATTCATTCATTCATCCAATTTATACTCCTCGGACCAACAGCCCATCAGGGCAGTTTACAACACAAAATAACAACAAACCCTCTCTTTCTCTCTCTCTCTTTCTCTCAGCGGGAGGGGGACAGTCTGTTCCAGCCCAGATGTCTGCCTGACATCGCAAGAAGGCCTTTGGATGCCTCCCTTTAGACAGCTCGTGGTCCCCCCCCCCAACCTCCCACCCAGCCATCTGAGCATAAACTGGGGCAGGAGAGAGCTGTGCTCCATTACATCTCTTTTGACATCCAGGCAGCCGTTAGGAGGAACATGGCAAGGAGAGGCCTCTCTTGTTGCCTTCCTGGCTGCACCTGTCACTTTAAGTTAACTCCTTGGGAACTGAGCCTTGCAGCAGAGCGGAGCCAATCTGCTTCCCCCCCCCCCTGGAAATGGAGTTTATGGGAAAGGGAGGAGGTGGAGTGGGGGAGAGGATGGAAGAGCCAGGAGGAGGGTGGGGTCGGCCAGGGCAGGACCTAGGTGACTCTGGGATGACATCACCCCTAGCCCAACGCCCCTTTCCTGCCTCCCCGGGAAGCACACCCTGTTTCCAGCTAAAACATAATTTAAAAGGAGGGACCTTCCTGGGGTGGCAGGATCGCAGGGCAGAAGGCTGTGAGCATCTTCGTTTCCTGACCTGGGTCACTCGGAGGTCCAGTGTGTGCAAGTCCAGGGTTGGCCAATTCCAAGAGGCCAAGTCAGAATTCAGGGATTCTCTTCCCTGCAGAAAGCTACTATCCCAGCTGAGATACTAATGTTGTGTTTCTACCCCTAGTCAGTCTCTGGAACCAGGGGGGTAAAGAATCAGAAATAAAAAGGATCCTGGACACACCAAGGAAGATGGAAGGAAAAAGGAAGAATACGATGCCTCAACAGAATCTGAAGGGCAGCCAAGGAGCCCAAGGTCAACTAAAATGTTTTCTCATCTTCTGGGCTTGTATTGGGCCCATCATCCCATCAACAAGCTCAGTTTTAACTGCTCATTCCTCCTCTCTAAAGGATGGATCTGAATGTGATGGAGGCAGCCGTCTCTGAAAGTGAAGGATCAGCCAGCTACCGAGATTTGGAACCTGCCTTGAGGACGGGGTTGGACTGGATGGCTTTAGAAGCCCCTTCCAACATCATTCTGTGATTCTATGAATTCCAACTCTGAGAGTCATCTGTCCACTCGGTGGATGGGCAAGGAGAAGGAACGGCACTGCCCATTGGCCCACATATTTTATAGCAATTTTTAAAAATGCAAAAGCTAAACAAAAATATCTGTCAGTGGCCAATAGTGATCAAATGACACCAAAAAGCAAAATACAGTACTGTTATTTTTAGTACCACTTGTGTTTCCCATTTTTGTATTTTTCATTTCTCAAAGTGGCATTTTTTTTAAAAAAAGAACTAGATACTTACTGTTCTTGGCTTTAATATTGCCTTCTAATTATGTAAGATGAGTTTTTACTCATTGTTATTAGCTTTATATATTATCTTTCAAATATTGAAAGCTACCTTAAGTCCTTTTCAAGGAGAAAAGCAGCATATTTTTTAAAAAAATGGATAAAAATGAAATAAATATTGATCAGTTGGTTGATGTACTGTCCCTTTAACACAAACACTACTCTGTGCGGTTTACAGATTAAAACTTGAAATGCCAAAAGATTACCCCATGACAATAGATTCAACAATACAACAGTTTCCAAGTACAGATCTAAAATGGATACAAAAAATATTAACAGTATTCAGCGGAGGGCAACTTTGTACAATTCAGTTTTCACCAGTTTCCTGGAAACAAAGAAGGAAGGAACGTGGCACATCTCAGTTGGTAGCTTCTTTCATAGACAGGGAGCCACCAGTGAAAAGGCTCAGATCCTTCTTATAGTGTTTTTGGCCTTCCTTGGTGTGACCTTTTTTTGCATGGATTGAGAGGATTGGGTGAAATGGGTAGGTGATTTCTGAGATATATTAGATATGCAACCAGTGCAATACACACAGTGATCAATGCATAAGCAGTTGTGTTTTGAGAGTAGGAATATGCTGAGTAATCAGGCTATGGAACATGCACATAATTAATAGTTACATGTCATCATGAAATCTGCTCTGATTGATGGTGACCAGTCCCTCACTACAGGTTACTCAGGACTGGTTTACCAGTTTCTTCTTCTGGAAGCGATCTGGGACCATACCTATGGGTTGCCCAAGGCTACGCAGGCTGCGTCTTCGTGGAGGTGGTACCCTCAGGAACTGAACTCGCTCCTCCTCCCTCTGTAGCCAGGGACCAAGTCCACTGAGCCACCCCGTTAGCTATGCACACAATACTAATTTAGTAATGCTAAATGACGAAACAGTCAAACAGAACACAGAACAGATTTCATCCTAATGGAAACATCCTCCCCCAGCATATTCTCTGCCGTCTGCTTGTCTGCTTATTATCATCCAATTCCATCTCCACACAGTCTCTGTCTTGCCTCGCATACAATACAGGGAGATAGGAGAATGAATGTCGTCGTTTTTTCGCGTAATTAAGTTGCTTCCAGATTATTCTGCTTTGTGAATTAGTGAAGTGACCTCCAAAAGGTTACCTACTCAGGTCTTGCACTGGCTTCCTTGATGGAGTCAATCCATTGCTCCTCTTGGGTCTTCCTCATTTTGTACTGCCTTCAGCTATTCCTACCATTGTGGTCTTTTCCAGTGAGTCTTGTCAATTCATGATGTGTTCAGGGTAAGCCAGTTTCTCATTTTTGAGAGCCAGCTGCATGATTTTCCTTCCTTCCTTCCTTCCTTCCTTCCTTCCTTCCTTCCTTCCTTCCTTCCTTCCTTTGGTGTCCTGCACAGAGAAAGCCACAGCCATACCAAATAGCATCTTGAGGTCTCTAGAGTAATTTTTCTCCTCCCAGGAGGCCTGGAACCCCACCAGAGAAATCAGGCACAGAGAGTTGTGGAAGGCTGTCCAGGTGGTGCATCTGCCATTCTGGACCCTCTTGTCCAGCCACAGCACAGCTTCTTTCCTTGAGCTTAAGGAGATGTTTATTCATTCATTCATTTATTTTGAATATTTTTGCCCCACCTTTCTCCTTGGAAAAGGACCCAAGGTGGCTTACGATAAGACATATTCAAGTTAAGAACAGGGAATTAAGGGCCTTTTTACACGACCCCTAAGATCTGCTGGCCCCTTAAATTCGGACCAGAGATCTTAGGGGTTTGTCGCTCTTTGTGCATCTCCACCCCTCCGTACTTCCTGGCTGCTGGCTGTGTGAGGGGAGGGAGGAAAAAAAGGGTCAGAAGAATAAAGCCTTACCTCCCGGTGTTGGTGGATGCTGCCGGGGGTGCCCCGGTCACTTCCTGGTTCCTCTTAAAGGGGCGGGAGGCAAAAAACAAAAACAAAAAGAAGCGAGGAGAGCCCAGCATATCCGCATCAAATATTTTTCACCTCCCAAGAGCAGGTACAAGAAAAGTGTGCTGGGTTGCTCTTAGGTGGGCGGGGTCACACTTAATTGTCTGCAAACTCCGGAGCTGGTGGGGAAACATTTCTAAGCTCCGGAGCTTGCAGCCATTTGCAGTGGAGCTTAGGGGTCGTGTATAAACGCCCTAAAAGAGGCATCTTAGGACGTTTATACACGACCCCTAAACTTCGGGGCAAATGGCTCCCAGCTCCGGAGATTAAAAATGTTTACCCACCAGCTCCGGAGTTTACAGGAAATTAGGTGCGACCACGCCCACTTTAGCGCGTCCCAGCGCACCTTTCCAGTACCTGCTCTTCCGTCCTGAAAATTCCTTGATGCGGTGTAACGATAGTGAGTGCGGGGCTCTCCTTGCTTCTGTTTGTTGTTGTTTTGGCTCCCGCCCCTTTAAGAGCTACTTTACAGACACAGGAATCTTGCCGGCAAGAGCAAGAGCCAGAAGGAGAGCCAGAACGGAGGTGAGGCATGATCTTTTCTTCCTTTTTTTCCTCCCTCCCCTCACGCAGCCAGCAGCCAGGAAGTGCGGAGGGGGTGGGAACGTAGGAAGAGCGACAAGCCCCTAAGATCTCTGGCCGAATTTAAGTGGCCAGCGGATCTTAGGGGCCATGTAAAAAGGCCCTTAGAACATTAAAAGGTAACACTACAGCTATAAAGAGCACACAAAAAGAAAAGAAAAATCCATTATGAGGGATGGAAAGTAACATGGAAAACACTGGTGTTCTTATGAAATCAGTCAATGCAATCATGTATGGTAATCCATATGAAGTTATATAGTAGGAAGTCCCTCATTCAGGGAAAGCGTACCGGAAGAGGAAGGTCTTTGCCTGCTTCTGGAAAGACAGCAGAGAGAGGGCAGTCCTGGCCTCCAGCGGGAGGGAGTTCCAAAATCTGGGAGCAGCAACAGAGAACGCCCTTTCATGTGTTCTTTTGAGGCACACCTGTGAAGGTGGTGGGATGGAGAGAAAGGCCTCTCCTGATGATCTTAGCACCCAAGCTGGTTCATACTGCAAGATCAGGTAGCTCGGACCCAGGTCGTACAGTGCTTTGTAGGTCTCTCTCCATATCTGGAAGTTGAGTCATGGCAACTGGACTTCTTTTTCTTGAGAGATTGAAATGTTTCGCTGCTCATCCAAACAGCTTAATCAGTCTGAAAAAAGCTAGTTGTAAGTCGTCCATTTTATAGCTCACTTTGACCTCTTGTCACCCTGGTCAGAAATAGGCTCATAAGATGAACAATGCCTTGAATAGACTCGTTAGGGAGACAGCAGTCTCAATAAACTTAAGGTGAACAATGGCCTAAAGTGCTGAAACCCATAAAGTATGTGTCGTTAGCTATGGCATTGGTGGTGAAGGCGTGAAGTACAGCGGTGCCTTGTATAAAGGAATTAATTCGTTCCAAATGAAATTATGTTAAGCAAATTTTTCCTTTATACAAATTTCCATAGGAATGCATTGAAAATGGAGTAATCCCATTTTTATGTTGTTTGGATTTTCCCCATAGGCGATTATGTTAAGCAAATTTCCCCTATCTCCGGAATTTTTTATGTTGTACAAATGTTATGTTATACAAGCTGTTTGTTATACAAGGGTCCACTGTATTTTTGATTTGTCTAGGTATTTTTGAAATCACAGCCTGCTAAGTGGCAGATAGATTGTGCCTGAGCCCCCCACCCCTGTTGAGAGAGGGGTTTTCAATGCTCACATGAATGGCTTCCCTGACCCCTCTCTCAAACCACCTCTCTTCTCTGTCTAATATGTGTGTACATCCACATCTTTGAAAGAGTGCCCTTTGTCCTTCAAGTGGAGGTGTACTGCTGATTCTGGTCCTCTGCTATTACCCCTCCTTTGTTGGGCCATCCCTCTGTCTAATGGCTGTTTAGTTTCTCCAGTGTAGAGGTCTGCACACTCCTCACTGCATTGAACTGCATATACTATATTGCTCCTTTTGTGTTTTGGTATTGGGTCCCTTGGGTGGACGAGTCTTTCCCTTAGTGTGTTTGTGGGTTTGAAATAAACAGGGATGTGGTGTTTGCCAAAAACCCTCAGACACTCCAGCCACGTAGGGAATGACCAGCTTCTTCTGTCGGCTCTGGGTCTCAGGCTGATCCCTTGTTCTTCTGTAAGAAGACAACAATTAGCCTGTAAACTTCTACTCCCAGGCCACGGTCAGGTCTGATGATGACTGCACTATCCAGGAAAGCCAGCCGGTTGTCTTGGGTGTCTTCCCTAGGGCCTTTTCGCACGACCCTAGGGCCTTTTCGCACGACATGAAAAGCGGTGTGCCCCAGGGCTCGGTCCTGGGACCGGTGCTTTTCAATCTGTTCATAAATGACCTGGAGACAGGGATAAACAGTGAGGTGGCCAAGTTTGCAGATGACACAAAACTTTTCCGTGTGGTAAAAACCAGAGAAGATTGTGAAGAGCTCCAGAAGGATCTCTCCAAACTGGGGGAGTGGGCTGAGAAATGGCAAATGCGTTTTAATGTAACCAAATGTAAAGTAATGCATATTGGGGCAAAAAATCCAAACTTCATCTATCAACTCATGGGCTCTGAGTTACCCGTGACGGATCAGGAAAGAGATCTTGGGGTGTTGGTGGGCAGCTCCATGAAGGTGTCTCCCCAGTGTGTGGCAGCAGTGAAGAAGGCCAATTCCATGCTAGGGATTATCAAAAAGGGGATTGAAAATAAAACAGCCAACATTATAATGCCGTTATACAAAACAATAGTAAGGCCCCACCTGGAGTATTGTGTACAATTCTGGTCACCGCATCTCAAGAAAGACATAGTGGAACTGGAAAAGGTGCAGAAGAGAGCGACTAAAATGATTACTGGGCTGGGGCACCTCCCTTATGAAGAAAGGCTAAAACAATTGGGCCTCTTTAGTCTGGAAAAAAGGCACTTGAGGGGGGATATGATTGAGACATACAAAATAATGCAGGGTATGAGTAAAGTGGATAGAGGGAAGCTCTTCTCCCTCTCTCAAAATACCAGAACTAGGGGACATACACTCAAATTGAGTGCTGGGAGAGTAAGAACTGACAAAAGAAAATATTTTTTTCACCCAGCGTTGTAAGTCTATGGAACTCCCTGCCACAGGATGTGGTGATGGCATCTGGCCTGGATGCCTTCAAAAGGGGATTGGACAGATTCCTAGAGGAAAAGTCCATCACGGGTTACAAACCATGATGGAGATATGTAATCTCTAGGCTTTAAACCAGGGTAGTTCAAGTGCCAGATGCAGGGGAGTGGTATCAGGAGACAGATATCTAGTCTCATGCGCTCCCAAACGCATCTGGTGGGGCCGCTGTGAGATACAGGAAGCTGGACTAGATGGGCCTTTGGCCTGATCCAGCATGGCTCTTCTTATGTTCTTATGTTCTTATGACCCCTAAGATCCGCTGGCCACTTAAATTCGGGCCAGAGATCTTAGGGGTTTGTCGCTGTTCCTGCGTTCCCACCCCCTCCGCACTCCTGGCTGCTGGCTGCGTGAGGGGAGGGAGAAAAAAAGGAAGAAAAGAATGCCGCTCACCTCCGTTCTGCCGTCCCGGCACTGCATTCAGATCTCTTAAAGGGGCGGGGTGCAAAAAAAGAACAAACAGAAGCAAGGAGAGCCCGGCAGTCACTACTGTTATATCCGCATCAGGAATTTTCACCTCCAGAGAGCAGGTACTTGAAAAGTGCGCTGGGACGCACTTAGGTGGGCGTGGTCGCACTTAATTATCTGTAAACTCCAGAGCTGGTGGAGAAATAATTTCAAGCTCCGGAGCTGGGAGCCATTTGCCGCGGAGTTTAGGGGTTGTGTGAAAAGGGCCCTAGTGAACTTAGTATTAGGGTCCACCACATTTATGTGGTCTGTAAAGGCCTGTACATGAAGTACACTATCAAGGGGCTTCTACTCATGAAGAGTCTTGATTTTCACCCAGCTATCATCTACCTAACTGAACCAGTGGGATGGTGTTGTCCCTGGGAAGGTGTTCCTCTCTTCTTCCATGTATAGGTTCACAACAATTGGTGACACTGGGGAACCCATGGTACAACCATGCTTCTGTCTGTAGAAGTCCCCTCTGTACATAAAATACAGTATGGGCCTTTTTACACGACCCCTAAGATCCGCTGGCCACTTAAATTCGGACCAGAGATCTTAGGGGTTCCTCGCTCTTCCTCTGTCCCCACCCCCCTCCGCACTTCCTGGTTTCTGGCTGCCCTAGGGAGGGAGAAAAAAGAAAGAAAAGACTGCCGGTTTACCTCCGTTTTGTTCCGGGCAGCATCCAGATCTCTTAAAGGAACGGGGCGCAAAAAAAGAACAAACAGAAGCCAGGAGAGCCCCGCACTCACTATCCTTACACCGGATCAAAAATTTGTCACATCCAAAAAGCAGGTACAAGAAAACTGCTGTTTTGTCGCGCTAAGTGGGCGGGGTCGCACTTAATTGTCTGCAAAGTCCGGAGCTGGTGGGTAAACATTTTTAAGGTCCGGACCTTGCAGCCATTTGCGGCGGAGCTTAGGGGTCGTGTATAAACGCCCTATGTGGTTTTCAAACACAGGTCCAGGAGCCGGCGTATCTGGTCTGGGTTGAGGCTGCTTCTGGAGGTGAAGGTGGTATCTTCTCTTGGAGAGTTCCTTGCTTGTGGATCTCAGGAAATCCATAAAAGCAGGGGGCAGTCTCTATAACCAGTGGTAAGTCACCCTGTCAATTGTGTTATCCTTCCCCAAGAGTTTTAAGCATTCTACTACTTTTTTCTTGTAGTTGCTGGTGGTGTGTCTTCTTAGTTTTTCATATGTGTGTTGGTCATCTAAAAGTGAGATAATATTTTCATGGTAGTCCACAGTATTGAGGACGACAGTGCATCTTCCTTTGCCTGCAGGCAAAATGGTGATGTTATCCCTGCTGAGGGATATCAGAGTACTTCTCTCCTGGCTGGTGAGGTTGGATGGTGGTGGTTGAGCATTGGAGAGTGCGACAGAGACTTTTATCCTAAGTAGTTCAGCCTCTGCTGCTGGCAGATTGTTGCTGTGAATGGCCGATTCTGTAGCTGTGATGAAATCCACAAAAGGGACCTGTTTGGGTGTGATGGCAAAATTTAGGCCTTTGGATAGGACCTCCCTCTCTCCCTGGGTGAGTCTTCGGCCATTACTTCACGAACCGCTCGCTTCGCGGCAAGCCCTCATTTCTGTGCGAATCGATCGTTTCAGTCCGCACGCTCCTCCTTTTTGGCTGCGATGCCACCCCGACCACGCCCCCTTTACCGTGCTCCAAGCGGGGTGAGTGGTTCCCCTGCCAGCGGCTGGGAATCTTTTCGCTTCGCATCTCGCTTCGCTCCCAATGTCACATGTGGACTTGTGTTTTTTTTTTATAGAGTTACTTTTGCGCTAAAATATCGATGCATCGATATTTCGGTTAATTGATGCATCGATACGCCGAGTTAATATTTTTTTTAAAATAAAAGGAGGGTGGAATCGGACGTTGCAAAGCAGTTTTCTAATGCGAAGGGAGCACGTGAGGTAGTAATCGATTCGGTCCTAGAAATGCTCCGCGTGAGTACTGAGAAACAGGGGTGGGATCGAAGGGAGAGCACGTGACCGCCACCGAATTCAAAGCGAAGGCAATGCCGCTGCGAAGCAATGCACTTCGTGAAGTAACGGCCTTCCTTTGCTGGCTAGATAAGAGGGTAGCCCGCTTTATTTAGTCCCAGGCTTAAGTCCAACTCCTCCCTGGACAGGATCCTTGATTCATGGCTCCCTCTCCTGGCTAACCCAGTAACTGCCACTGTTCGGTCACGAAACGGACTGAACTGTTCCCTTCTGGAACGTAGAAGCTGAATTCATGGGTTGTTTAGCTCACTCAAATGGAGGTCAGGCAATCTATTTCCTAAATCTCTCTCTCTCTCTCTCTCTCTCTCTCTCTCTCTCTCTCTCTCTCTCTCTCTCTCACTCACTCACTCACTCACTCACACACACACACGCACACGCACACGCACACGCACACGTACACGCACACAAGAACCAATATTCTGAAGTGGCTTAGGATATTGGCAACTTAATCACTTCCCCTGCTTGGCAGAGAACAGGAGAAGTGAATACATATACAGCAGGGGTGCCCAAACTTTTTGTAAGGAGGGCCAGATTTGGTGGCTGAGAATGTGTCAGGGGCCAGTTGCTCCCCGACCCTGCCACCCCACTGCAAGCCCCACCCACTTTCTTTAAAAAAAATGGGGTGAAGGAGGGGGAGGGAGGGGCAGGCCAGCCAGCCGCGGGCCACTCAGAATGGCCTGACGGGCCGGATTTGGCACCCGGGCCGGACTTTGGGCAGGCCTGATATACAGTTATTTAGACTATTGCTGATGCATTACATCCGTTATATACATAACTGATTTTTATATTAGCCACTTCTGAGGATACAACTGTTGCAAGCAGGTATAGAAAATCATTAGCTTGATCAGGCTTGCCAAAAGAACTTCAGTTATACTGTACCAATTTTGCCATTATTTGGATTGTTCTAAAATTTTCCATTCACGTGCCGCACAACTAATGTTGATTCATTTACCCTGGCAATTAGTTTATTTAATGCTTGCCAGGAGCATTGTTTTAAAATGAACTGATCATGTACATCTTAATTCATTATTGTTTCAGTGTGTGTAAATGTGTATGATTTATTTCTTTTGTGAAGAAGTCAGGGTTTTGGATGCTGTGGCCACTTCATTACTTGTACTCTTTTTTTTAAAAAGGGATACTGTATCAATAAATCCCTAGTAGCAGCAGGCACCACCACCACAAAAACAACATTAATACATTGCTTAGAAGGAGACTGTCTTCCACCCTTGTGGGTGAAAGAGGAGTTAAGCAGAAAGTGGATTTTTTCCTGCTTTGATTGTAAAGAAAGAGATGTTGCATTAATGTGCCCCTTGCTTTTTAAAAAAACTGCTCTTCATAATACTTTGGAAATCTTTCAAAACCCGCTTCCTCCTCCCAACACTGTACATGTACATTATATAAGTACAACAGAGGGATAAAAAAATGGTATAACCGGAGTTCTTTTCTCACCTGTGATTGTGCCTATACAGTAATTAGGCTCATCTAGGGATCTTCAAGCTTGCAGCCTGGGAAAAAATTATTTGTTCGGGCTCTGGAGCCCTTGGTCCGAATCATGACTGAACTCCTACTACCCAAATTAGACGATACAGTGCATGATAGACAGAAAACCTGGCTGAGAGATTAGAAGAGTAAAGTTGGGGCTATAAATTTCAGAACTCTCCAACCAACATGGTCAGCATTTATTTGGATTGCCAGGGGAGAGCCAAACCATATCGTGGGATTCCAATGTTGTGTTGGACCAACCATGGATAGAAGGTCCATGGGCCTTTTCACACGACCCCTAAGATCTGCTGGCCACTTAAATTCGGACCAGAGATCTTAGGGGTTTGTCGCTGTTCCTGCGTTCCCACCCCCTCCGCACTCCTGGCTGCTGGCTGCGTGAGGGGAGGGAGAGAAAAAAAGGAAGAAAAGAATGCCTGCTTACCTCCGTTCGGCCGTCCCGGCACTGCATTCAGATCTCTTAAAGGGGCGGGAGGCAAAAAAAGAACAAACAGAAGCAAGGAGAGCCGGGCAGTCACTACGTTATATCAGCATCAGGAATTTTCACCTCCAGAGAGCAGGTACCTGAAAAGTGCACTGGGACCCGCTTAGGTGGGCGTGGTCGCACTTAATTATCTGTAAACTCCGGAGCTGGTGGGGAAACAATTTTAAGCTCCGGAGCTGGGAGCCATTCGTGGCGGAGTTTAGGGGTCATGTACAAAGGGTCCTAGTCTTTGTTCACCTATTTCCACTCACAAGATGGGCAACTGGACCAACGTGCACCAGCACCTGGCATTGTTCTGAGGAAACCAGAAATGTACCAAAATTTGGGCTTGTGGTTGCATTTGAATGCAGCCATGACCACTGAGAAGGAAAACAGATACATTAGCAATCTTTGGAGAAGGGCAGCTTAGTTAACAGCTTGTCAATGGTGGGATGATGAAGAAGGAAAAGCTCTTGTCTTCACGTCTTGCCAGGGAGCTAGCCACAGGCTCGTACACTTTCCCAAAGAGAGAGACTGTTCTGGCTGGCCTTGAAAATCTGCTCCAGCAGAGAAGAGGAAGCAAGAGGATGCGAATCAGTCACGCATGTTTGGTAATCATTATTGGCCGAGTTATTTCCTGCAAACTCACATGTACAATATTAACTTGAAAGAAGACTCATATGCTACAAGCCATGCTAGAAATTGGTTTAAGAGTCATGGGTCTTTCATTTGTACTCTTCAAGTTTGCAAGACCTGAGCAGAGCTGTTAAGAACAGGGGCTCTTGGATGTACTTTTGTTAGAGTCTAGTGCAAGAATTCCAGGCCAAGAAGAAGAAGAAGAAGAAGAAGAAGAAGAAGAAGAAGAAGAAGAAGAAGAAGAAGAAGAAGAAGAAGAAGAAGAAGAAGAAGAAGAAGAAGACAACATTTGCAACGCCTTAAAGACTTATATTTATATTTTAATGTAAGCTTTCGTGGACACATCCACTTCTTCAGACATAGAGTAGCAGAACAGGCAGATTATTATGGGTTCTTGGATGTTGTCCATTTGGAGCTTGCCACGAAGTCAGGAGTGCCATAAGAATCAAGAGGTACAGTGGCTTGTTGTTTTGGTCTGCAGCATAGCTGTCTTGGGGTCAAACTGGACACTGTGACTGGGGCTCACATTTTGTTGGATAGATGCTACTTATAGCATTGAGAGCTTGGAAGGATCATCTCACAATGCCTTGGAAATACAACTGTAATTGTCTTGAAGGTCGCCTCCTGATCTCTGACCATATCGGAGGCAGCATAATTTGAATTGTAGTTTGCAGGGAACAAAAGCAAGAAAATGCTGTTGCAAGAAATTGTAAAAGTTGTTTTCGGAGTGCAACTGCCAGAATGCTCAGGAAGGTAGGCCCAAAGGCAGACTGTCCTTTGATGATAAAATCATAGCATCCGCATGTTATTTCCCTGGGCTGGCATTAAGAGACTCTAAAGTTACTTGTCATGTTTTGGTCACTTCCTAAGAAGACAAGGTTCGCTGGGAAAAGGACAATAACATTGCTGTGAAGAACTGGAGGCAACAGGAAAAGAGGAAAAACTGAACATGACATGGATTGGCCCAGTCAAAGAAGGCATCGACGTTGAGTTTGCAAGACCTGAGCAGAGCTGGTGGTGACAGGGCCTTTTGGAGGTCACTCATTCATTGGACCACTGGGGGTCAGAGGTGACTTGATGGCAAGGAATTAAAATACTGTGTGCCCTGTTTGGGTTTATAGTCCATGCTGCTGGGTTTTGGATAAAATGCAAGTGTAGTCCTTAGGTCTCCTGCATCGTGTGTACTTTGGCCTTCCATAATGTTGATTCAGATTAGCTGTTGCCCCTGAAAACTGTCCCACCCGTTGTCCTTGTCTAGGGATCCCCTGCTGCTGCTGTCTGTGAAGATTCTCAGTCATCCAGGGTGAGTTTATCTAGAAGGTGAGTCGTGGCAACTGGACCTTCTTTTCTTGAGAGATTGAAACGTTCCGCTGCTCATTCAAACAGCTTCGTCAGTCTGAAGAAAGCTAGTTCCGAGTCCTGCTGCTGCTGCTGCATTATGGGGCCCTCCTCTGTTCTCTCACGCCCACGTGAAAGCATTCAGAGAAAGTTTCTCCAGCGCAGGAAAGTGGAATCACAAGCAGCTTCTTAGGGTCCACATGACTATCTCCTGATGGCTGTTGCTGAAGCTGGAGGCACGCATGGCACCCTGGCAGCAGGCAAGTGGAGAGTCCAGGCTGTGCCTTTCGGAAATGAGACACGCTGAGGTTTGAATCTGCCTGGAAGCCACTCCCTTGGACAAAGGTGGCTTTGCAGATGGGTGACACACAGCAGTGTTTGCTTGATCGCAAAGGAGAAGGTGACATTTAGTACATGCTCAGAGGCACGGTGCGTTGAGGGGGATTTGGGGAGCTGTAGTCCATAGAGTCGTTTTCCCAGGATCTAACGGATGATTCCAGTTTTTCCTGACTCCATCCATCCTGGTCTAAAAGGTATCCATCTGCCAAATGATTACAATTTGTCTTATGCTTTTAAATATCAGGAGGAATCCAATGAGTGTTCACCCAAGATCTGTGTGATTTGCTGTGGCTTAATTGTTGCAAGGATACCCAGTGTGGTGTCGTGGTGTAGAGTGACAGACTCTGGAGAACAGGGTTCAAATCCCCACACGGCCATGGAATTTCACCGGAGGGGGGATCAGAACTGGCAAAACTAGTCCCTACATCTGGAAGCAGAGAGTCCTGGCAACTGGACTTCTTTCCTTCTGGGATCAAAACATTTCGCTACTCATCCAAGCAGCCTCATCAGTCTGAGAAACTTCCAGATAACCTCACCTGGATGACTGAGAATCTTCACAGGCACTCCTTAAATATCCCATATATCTTGAAAGCCCTATTAGGGTCGATATAAGCCAGTTCCGACTCGATGGCACAGGACAACAGTTTGCTAATTGACGAGATGGCAGGGCACATCTGGACAGCACCATGGGTTGTGTGAAAAGGGCCCGTAAACACCAATGGGATCTTGACTGCCAATTCCATCAGGGGCTGCCTACTTTCTCTCACACAAACTGCCCAGGAATCCTGTTAACACTTGAAGGTGGCACCGTTGCTGCTGTTATCCTGGTTATTTCTATCCGCTTCCCGCAAGCTGGTGCCCTGGGCTTCATCTTTTGGACTACAGTTCCCATCCACTTAACCCTGTCAGAGGATTAGGATTATTGTGAAATCATGGCATGTCACAAATTCCTTCTTGGCACCCAAAACACACGGGAAGCCCAGTTAATCATGGGTTGATCACAGGACCGTTCTCTCTTCTGGGACCCACGGGACAGCTTGGCTGTGTGCCAGACAGGAGGCTGAGCGTGGGGAGATTGCTGGACGAGCAGGAAGACCCACAAGCAAAGGGTCTCGCCTTCCTGATTCTTTTTGTTCCAGCCGTGATGTTTTGGCTCCTGAAGCATCAGCGCCGGACTCATCCATGGCATGCCCTCCTCTGAGGAGTGGTGGGAGGGTGGAGTAAGGGCACAGAACCCTCTTTCTGTATAAAAAGGCTGGCTTGCATAATATGCAGAGACAGTTGAGAGGCTGCTGTAGTCAGAAGGCAGGGCGACCGGCACGAAAGGTCCCTGGCTCCTCCATTCGCTCCATCCTCCTCTTCCACCCAGGATGCAGCCCAGTGAGCACTTCAGGTAAGCAGAAAGGGGCTCATTTTCACTGTTGCAAAAATGGATGCACGGGGTGGAGTGGCGGTGGGGGCAGGAATAACCGTGCAGTCCTCTTCTATAGCAAAGCAAAGAAGAATTTTGTGGCGCCTTGAAAACGAGCTTGCTTTGTTTGGCAGACACATGTCCTCCGACTGCAGCCTGTTTCTTGAAGAGTGTCACCTCTCAGTCAGAGAGTTCAGAGCTGACACATACTATATGCCTTGGATGTAAATGTTTTCTCCCGAGACTTCATGCTGTGCTTCCACCTAAATTTATATAGCAACAAGAACTTTTTTTGCCGAAGGGTTTCTACCAAGCTGTTTCTTGCTTCTTTCAGTCTGCCTCCCCGCCCCCACCACTTTATTTATTTATTTATTTATTTATTTATTTATTTAAAGACACCAATGACTTCATTGTTTAAGGACTTGAAAACAAGGGGAGATGCTGACCCAGTGGGGGCCTCCTGCAGATGTCCCAGAATTTCCTGGCTGACTGGCTTAAAGCCCAAGAAATATCAATATTTTCCTTTATTGCACAGATTACTGGTAAAATGTTTAAAAGCCTCAGTATTATTTGCAATATGGCAGCTGAAACATAGCTGTGTCCACTGTGAATACTACTACTGTATTACCTTCCACCTCGCAACTGTACTGATTCAGGCCTCGGTCAGTTACTTCTCCTGTGTTATTTTTCAAATCCCCCCAGGCCCATTTCACAAGGTGCAATTTAAGCAAAACGTACGGTATTTTCTGGCAGTGTGCTGTATAGCAGGTCAGAGTGCATTTTTCTAGCTTACAAAGTCGGAAGGGCACGTGAGCATTCACAGAGGAACCATGCCCCTCTCCATGTTAGTGCAAGGCATCTTTCTTCACATTAATATTGTTGCAGAGCTTTGAATTTCTGTTATATTCCTTTCACCGCACAGATGAATGAATTCACAGAGCAGAATAGCTTCAGGTTCTCCAGATTAGTCCACCCCTTTCCCTCATCAGCTGGCACTTACAGACTCAATAACTCACTCTGAGACATTAATAAGAGGAAAAAATAAAATCAATTTTCTTTATTATAGCTCCAAACTGAAGAACAAACAAACTGATAAACATGACTGCTTTTATAGAATCACAGAATAACTGAGTTGGAAAAGGCCTATTCGGTAATAGACCTGGACAGATTAAGCAGAGAGAAAGAGAAAGAGAGCAGAAGGGGAGGGCTTTCTTTGACTCAAGAGGCAAGAGGGGGCAACTGTTTAGCGCTGGACAGACTAGCAGTCATCCGAGCCCAGAAAGGACCCTCCCAGCCACATTTTCTCCAGGCAGCATGCCGGATTGTAAAAAGCAACAACAAATATAATACCAGTGTGGTGCAAGAACCGGAATCTTTCTCCCCAGGACACAAGGGGTGTGGGTTCGAATCCCCATTGGTTACCACATTTGCCGGGTGACTCACCTCTTTCACCAAGTTCTTGTGAGAATGATACAGGGAGAAGCAGAAGCCAGATCCACTTCCTTGAGCTCCCTGGAGCAAATAAATGTAAGGCAAATATGCAATTAACCATAAACAAGCAAAGAAACGTTTTATAAGGAGAGCTGGATCACTGAGGCTGAATCAGGTTGGGGCTCTGATACTACACCGTGTTTCCCATTGTTTACAACCGGATACCAGACAAAGAAGGGCAAGTGTTTTTGGAAACTTTGTCTTGTCATGTAAAATTCTAGCCACTGCTGTCTCTGTCCCGTCCTGTTGGATGTGTTCTATTAGTCAAATATGGTGGACCCTCGTATAACAAACGGTTTGTATCACATAAAATCTGTACAACATTAAAAAATTCCAGAGATAGGGAAAGTTTACTTAACAGAATTGTCTATGGGGCGAATCGGTACAACATAAAAATGGTCACAATTAGATTACTCTGTTTTCAATGCATTCCTATGGGAAATTTGTAGAAAGGAAAATTTTATTAACATAATTTCATTTGGAACGAATTCATTCCTTTATACGACACTGTGCATTACAGTCTGGTATGCTGGTTTGACAGCCGCGGACAGAAAGACTTTACAGAGGGTAGTGAACACAGCACAAAACATCATGGGCTGCCCCCTGAGTCCACTGGATGGCATCGCCAGGGACCGCTGTCTTAGGAGAGCAAGGAAAATCATCAGGGATGACTCACACCCCGGTCAGCACTTCTTTACTCTCTTACCCTCGGGTAGGAGATACAGAAGTACAGTATAGCAAGCAGTACCAACAGGCTAAAAAACAGTTTTTATCCGTGGGCTGTTCAACTGTTAAACGAGACGTGATAACTCGGGATAGACTCGTGGGGCTGGTCAAGTTGTGCAGCAAGCACACAGAGTGAAATTAGATTGAATGGCTTTTTAGTGGGATGGTGTTGGGGGGGGAGGGAGGGAGGCTCAGCCAATTTCACTGTACACTGGTTGTACAATGACAATAAAGGTTATTATTATTATTATTATTATTATTATTATTAACACCGTACTAGGTTCAGGATACAAGACAAGAGGACAACAATGTGAGGAGGTATGGCAGCCGTACACCCCTGGCGTTGGCTTTGGGACAGCTCACTCCCCAACAAACATGCTGCTACTTGATGCGCCGGCTATCAAATACAAGTTTATGAGCCAATGGCCATCATTCTTCAAGTACTCGATTACAGTCCTATAACAAAGCATCAACAACATAGTTCTACAACAAAAATAAGATATTCGATCTTCTCCTAAAGTATCAACAGGTCTCTGGCGCTCCATTCCTGCTGACACACTCTCTAGGGAATGCATTTCTCAACCCATCTCTTGTAGTAAACTTGGATGCTGAAAACAGATTTGGGGCTGGGTCCAGCCCAACCCTGATTTTTTGTTTAAACCTGCCGGCCACTGTGCCTTGATTCTGTCTTTCCAGCTTTGAACACTGCAGAGAAACAGCCGACTGGCTGCTAGCCCGCACCAGCCTTCGCCCTAAAATTGCCATCATCTGTGGCTCCGGATTGGGTCCGCTGGCCGACAGCTTGAAGAATCAGGAATCTTTCAAGTACGCAGAAATCCCCAACTTTGCATGCAGCACAGGTACGGTCTAGGTCCTGCCTATATGACGGCAGGGAAGCTCCTGGTGGTGCCCCTCTCCCTGCGTCTGGCCTCGCCTTGGCTTGCTCGCTTGCCAGCCGACCCTGTGCACAAAGCGGGGGGCAGACAGAGAAAGCGAGATCAGATCTGAGCATGGTCTGGGTTAATTGTCAGTTCTCAACAGCATTCTGACACATGATGCAAAAATCCCTTTTTTTTTTTTTGTATCTCCCTTGCTGCGCAAATTCCAGAACCTTGAACTTCTCCTGAATCTACCTTTGCATTTAAAACTAGCTCTATTTGGTGGTGGAAGTGAAGGCATGGGCTCTTTGAAATCGGGCCTTTGTCCGGACGACTTAGTCAACTATCGTCCCATAGCTAACGTCCCATTCATGGGCAAGGTGATCGAGAGGGTGGCGGCGGTCCGGCTGCAGTCGTACCTGGAGGATCGGCAGTGCCTCGATCCTTGCCAGTCCGGGTTCAGGCCTTGTCGGGGGACCGAAACAGCTTTGGTCGCCCTGCAAGATGACCTAATCCGGGCGGCCGACAGGGGTTGCTCTACCCTGTTGGTTCTCCTGGATTTGTCAGCGGCCTTTGATACCGTCGACCACGGTATCCTGCTGGACCGGCTCTCTGAGGTCGGAATCGGAGGCACTGCTCGCAGTTGGCTCCGATCCTTCCTGGAGGGCCGTCCTCAGTACGTTCAGCATGGGGGGGAGTTGTCGGCTCCTTGGATACTCCCTTGTGGGGTTCCACAGGGGTCGTCGCTGTCCCCTTTGCTGTTTAACATCTACGTAAGGCCGTTGGCTGGGGTCATTAGGAGATTTGGAGTCTGCTGCCATCAGTACGCTGATGACACGCAGCTCTATCTCTCCTTTTCCACCTCTGCAGTGGAAGCCGTGAGGATCCTTGATGAGTGCCTGGACGCCGTCCTGGCTTGGACCGGGGCGAACAGGCTTAGGCTCAACCCCGGGAAGACGGAGGTCATGTTCTTTGGGAGTTCACCATCTGGGTATGGTGGCCCTCTTCCCTGTCTGGGGGGGGGGTTTCCCTCCGGCCGGTGGAGAGGGCGCGGAATCTGGGCGTGGTCCTGGACTCGGCGCTGACCATGGAGGCGCAGGTGGCGTCCGTTACCAGGGCCGCCTATTACCATCTTCGTCAGATCGCCCAGATCCGCCAATACCTGGATGTTGACTCTCTGAGAACAGTGGTCCAGGCACTGGTGATCTCGAGGCTGGACTACTGCAACGCGCTCTACATGGGGCTGCCCTTGACTCTTCTCCGGCGTCTGCAAGCGGGTCCAGAATGCGGCGGCCAGACTGGTGGTTGGTGCGCGTCGTTATGACCGCATCACCCCAGTTCTGGCTCGTCTGCACTGGTTGCCCATTGCAGCCCGGATTAGATTCAAGGTCCTGGTTTTAGTTTATAAAACCCTCCATGGCTTGGGCCCGGACTACCTGACAGAGCGTATCGTCCAGCGATCCACCTCGGCCCGCCCTGTTCGGCAGGTGCGAGCGCACTCGCTGCGGGTTGCCACTCCACGAGAGGCCCGGAAGACGTTCACTCGGAACCGGGCCTTCTCAGTGGCAGCCCCCTCCTTATGGAACGCCATCCCCAGCGAAGTGCGCTCTGCAGAGTCCCTGCAGGCCTTTCGGAAAGCTTTAAAAACTCTTCTGTTCCGAGAGGCCTTTGGCGATCTCAGCTAGGCTTTTTTTTTTTTAATTTTCTTTTTTATTCCCCCCCCCCCCCGCCATCGCTACTGTTTTAAATTAGTCAGCCTATTCGGCGTGTCTAATTTTAACCTCTTAGGATTTGTCCCTCCGCATGCTGGGATGTAGGAGGATTTTACTTGTATATTATGTTTTATTGTTTTACGTTGTTTTGCTTTACTTGATGCATTTATTGTTGTTGATTTTACATTCATTGCTGTTAGCCGCTTAGAGTACTACTTGTAGTAGATAAGCGGGATATAAATACAAGAATAAATAAATAAATAAATAAATTTCCAGATGCCTTGCACACCCCATCCTCCAATAATTGGGGAGGGGGGTTCGTGTGGAAACTGGAAGGTGTGCAAAGCAAAATGGAGGTTTGACATTAACACACATCATGGGGGGGGGAAGAGTAGTTAATGAAGACAATGGAACCAGGGACACACCAGGTGCACCAACACAAGGCTGTCATAGCCACCCCATTGTCTCTGTCCAAGGCTTGTGAAAATGCAAAATAATTTGCACATGAATTGAAAAGCCTGAAGAAACAACAGAAGACATTGTGTTTTGAGGTGGGGTTGGGGAGTGAACAGCAAAGTTACAGCAAAGTGAAGGAAGAGTGGTGGGACACCCGAATCATTAACAAATAATACTAAGATACTAGTGGAAAACAATAGTCTTCTTGTTTTTAAGAAATAGGCCATCAAACAGCATTCCCTCTTGCTTTGCTACCCATGCAATTGCCAACAGCTCACCTGAAAAACAAAGCTCTTTGCTTGCTTTTGGAAGGCCAACCCCATACAGTATTCCTGTGGAAGGGAGTTCCACAGCCTGGGAGCGCTTGCTGAGAGAGCCCTCCCTTGTTGTGCCCTGTGAAGATGGTGGGACTAAGAGAAGCTCTAAGGCAGCGTTGGCGAACCTATAGCACGGGTGCCAAAGGCAGCACTCGGAGCCCTTTTTGTGGGCACCCGACATCGCCCCTTCACAGCCACCTATATTCAGGTTAAATTGCAGCATTGGCACTTTGCGGAAAAATTAGTGGGTTTTGAATTGCAGTTTGAGCACTCAGTCTCTAAAAGGTTCGCCATCACTGCTCTACGGTAAAGGTTCCCCCTGCACACGTGTGCTAGTCGTATCCGACCGTAGGGGCTGTGCTGATCTCCATATTCAAACTGAATAGCCAACGTTGTGCAAGTCCATGGCCATGTGGCCGGCATGGCTGCAAGTTTTACCCTCCCGCTTTTTTTTATGGCGGTACTTATTTACAGTGGACCCTCGTATAACAAACTTTGTGTAATATAAAATCTGTAGAACATAAAAATTCCGGAGATAGGGGAAAACTGCTTCAGAGAATCGTCTATGAGGCGAATCCGTACAATATAAAAATGGTCGTGATTAGGAATTACTCTATTTTCAATGCATTCCGATGGGAAATTTGTATAAAGGAAAATTTGCTTAACACAGTTTCATTTGGAATGAATTAATTCCTTTATACAAGGTACCACTGTATCTACTTCCATTTACATGCTTTCAAACTGCTAGGTTGCCAGGAGCTGGGGTTAACAGCGGGAGCTTAGTGCACTGCGTGGCACCCGGGATTCGAACTGCTGAGCTGCTGATTTTGTAGCCGCCAGTTTTTAGTGCTCTAGCCTGCTGAGCCGCCACATCTGTAGAGAGAAGCTCTAGCCCAATACATATACAGAGTCTGCTCTGGGCCTGCTTTATCCCACACCCCTGAGCAACATCTGTACAGCATTCCCAGAGATGGGAAATGTTGGGGGGGGGGCTGCCAGGCCATAGGATCCACCGGGATTCTGGAAGTCATCGTCCTGTAGACCAGCATTTCCCATTCCTGCTTCTCATCTTCTCACCTGTTAGAGGAAAAGTGGAAGTTTTCCCCATTTGAAAAAAAAAGTAAACGTGTGTAAGGTGCTGTGAAGTCTGAACCAACGTATAGCTTTCAGGATAAACGAGATATTTGGGGAGTGGTTTTATTGCTTCTTTCTTCCCCAGTGGAGATTTGAAGCCAGGTAATGAGCCCGAGCCCATCATTACATCACGTTGGGATCAGAAAAGCAAAACCCTAGCGATTATTTTTCTCTGTTTCTCAGCTTTTACAAGTTTTCAGGAAGCCAAGTATCTGATTTCACACCTGTCAGGCTTAGGAATGGTGAAAGGCTCCTCAGCCAGAGGAAGCTGCCTCTGCTCCTCACCCATGCAGAGCCTTCATGCCCCCTCTTCTCTCTTTCTCCAGTGGCCGGCCATGAGGGGCGTCTCATCTTTGGGCACCTGCAGGGCAAGCCATGCGCTTGCATGAAGGGGCGCTTCCACATGTACGAAGGGTACCCCCTTTGGAAGGTAGGTAGGTTTGCTGGTGAAGAATCACAGAATAATAGAGTTGGAAGAGACCTCTGGGGCCATCCAGTCCAACCCCCCTGCCATGCAGGAACCCCCATCTCAGGATTTCTGACAGATGGCCATCCAGCCTCTGCTTAAAAACCTCCAAAGAAGGAGACTCAACCACCCTCCTGTGTGGCAGCTTATTCCACTGCCAGATAGCTCTAACCATCATGACATTCTTCCTAATGTTCAAATGGAATCTCTTTTCCTGTAGTTTGAAACCATTGCCCCGAGTCCTAGTCTCTGAAGCCATGGAAAAGAAACCTGTTCCCTCTTCAATATGACATCCTTTCAAATATTTAAACATAGCTATCATATCCCCCCTCAGCCTTCTTTTTGAAAGGCTAAACATTCCCACTTCCCTAAGCCATTCCTCGTAAGAGATTTCTTCCAGACCTTCCACCATCCTGGTCGCCCTCCTCTGCACCCGCTCGAGGTTGTCAACATCCTTTTAAAATTGAGGCGCACAGAACTAAGCTGCCTTCATTGCATGCAGTTCTGATCACCTCCAAAGCTCAAGATGCCAGAGTCCAGGACCGCATAAAACAGTCTTCTGCCATGGGACGCCCTATGACTCCCAGTATCCTGACAGTAGGGCCAGTGGCCACTTGATTTGCTGACCATTTCCTCTGGAGGGCGGCCCAGCTGCGGAAAACTGAGGTCTCTTTTTAGATGGCATGGCTCGGATTGTGGGCTGGGCTGGGCATGAAATTCAAGGCCCGTGATTGCCACAGGAAGGGATTGTTTGCCTGTGTAAGATTGCCACCGTTTGGGGAAAGTTACTTTTTAGGCAGTGATCCCCGCAGTCCTCAACAAATGGCACTGGCTGGGGATTCTGGGAGTTTAAGAAAACAGAGGGGGGGAATTTAACACAGTGGTTGGTTTCCTGGTGCAAAACCCTAAGCAAGCGACCCTTTCCTGGGCTCTTCAAAATATACTAAAAGATGAGCTTTCTGGGCTCATGACAGCCTGAATCAGGCCAGGGCCAAAAAAAAAAAAGAGCATGGAACTGAAAGAGAAACTGAAAAATCAACAATTAAACCTGGCCGGATGTTGAGGCTGCAGTAAATCTGTAACTAAAGCAGTGTTTTTCAACCTTTTTTGGGCAAAGGCACACTTATTTCATGAAAAAAATCACGAGGCACACCACCATTAGAAAATGTTAAAAACTTTAACTCTGTGCCTATATTGACTATATATAAAGTAATTCTCTTGAATAAGAATCAAATAAACACAAAGAAAGAGGGCGACCCAAGACAGAAAGAAAGGGGCAAGACTTCAAGGAACCCATCGCGGGGCCCCTCAGAGACGGCTCTTCCCCTCCCGGACCCTAAAGGCCGGCCGTCCGGCCGTCCAGCCATGCCAGTAGCCCCCCTGCCCGCCCGCCTCCTCAGCCCAGGCCCGGCAGAGGCCTCCTCCATCCCTCCTCCGGGACAGCAGCCCTGCCTGGTGCTCGTGGGGCAGGTCGGGTGCCCCCCTCCCCTTCCCCTCACCTGGTGGTTTGTTCTGGGCTGGGGCCGGCTTTTGGCGGGTGGGCTGTCGGGCGGCTCAGTCCATTGGTAGCTCCCAGGAAAGGGGTGGTGGTGGTCCAGGGTAAAAAAGGAGGGGGAGAGGGATCAGTCTCTGCTAATTAACAGCTCAGCAAAGTCACGGGGCAGCGGCAGGCACAGGGCAAACACTAAGAGAATGAGCGGGCCAGGTCCCTGGGGGATTCTGACGGAGTTGGGCCTCGGGGGAAGCCAAGCTGGCCCTTTACGCTATTTATAGTGCCTCCCAGCTGTGGGCGCAGCCCTGGGTTGAATTTCTTTAGAATTTTTCAATTTTTCCCAGGCACACCAGGCAACATCTCGCGGCACACTAGTGTGCCGCGGAACAGTGGTTGAAAAATGCTGAACTAAAGCACACATTTTGAAAGAGAGATCCTTTCCCAAGCTCTGTCCGTTGTCTCGCAACAGACCTGACGGCAGCACCACCTCGTCCCCCATTATTTATGTTCCTGGTTTCCCTGCTTCCTCGGCCAGGTCACTTTCCCCATCCGTGTCTTCAAACTCTTGGGCGTCAAGACGCTGCTGGTCACCAACGCCGCCGGTGCCCTGGACGATTCCTACAGCATCGGTGACCTTATGATTATCCGGGACCACATCAACCTGCTGGGGTTGACGGGTCAGAACCCTTTGCTGGGACCCAACGAGGAACGGTACGTGAGCCTATTTTTAGACTCTTGGCCGAGGAGCCTCCTCCATGATTTGTTCCCAGAGAACAGAACAGTCTCTGCTAATTAACAGCTCAGCAATGTCGTTTTTTTTTGGGGGGGGGGGGGGTTGACGGCTTCCAGAATTAGATGATGATCGTGAAACTTGCCTGGGGCATTCTGGGAGTTGTATTTCACACAAGTGGCATTTTACACTCTGATCCTCCGCCAGCTGTTGTTCCATCTGGCTGAGCACCCCTCCAGGGTTCCAGGCACGGGGGGGGGGGGATTTTCTCTGTCCTGCTGTGGAATCCTTTTAAACAAGAGGAGCTGCTTGCCACACTGTATGGGGCGGGGGGGGGGGAGTGTCTGGGAATTCGAACCTTTGCCCTCCCAGAGGTACTCCCTTCTCTCCCTCCTTCCAGATGGCCACACCGTGCTCTGATGAGATGTTTGCAGGCACCGCTGTACTGGCAAAGCGGTGAAGGAGCTGCTGCTTTTAACTCTCGTGTGGTGCCATCCGGAACATGTCTCTTTGGAGTTAATCCCCTCGGTGGCTGGCCTAAGGACACCATTACAGCAATGTAGAAGAACGTGCAGGTTCCACCTGGCAAGGAGGTGGCTGCAAGCAGCGTTTGACCCTATTTTCAAAGATAGTAGAGAGAAAAAGTATGGATTTAGAGGGCTAAGAGAGACCATTTTAATAGGGTTAGGGTCCAAACACTTTCCAGGAGAAACCTCACCTACAGTGTGTTACGATCATCTAGCCGGGTTACACAGCCAGTGATGGAGGAGTCTCATTCTCCCTTTTGGGGTAGGGAGGTGTGATGTTCTGTTACAGTGCGCAAAATTTCAAAAGGACTCTTCCACAAACAGTAATCAGCTGCTGCCAATGATGACGTTCCGTTGCCCTGGCAGAGCCCCAAAGGGGGACGCAGGCCGATAAATTATTAATATAACAATAGAATGCCTGTTTATAACAATAGGATGTTTGTAAGCACATAACTGGATGTTTTGGAGAGTGGCCTCTCTGTTTCTGCCATGGAGAGTGAACTAAGCTCTGTGGCAGAGTGGTCACTGAGAGCTATGAGGCAAAAGGCTGAACATTTGGCAGCTAGTGATAACATTGATATAACAGCCATAACAGAAACCTGGTCGAATGTGGAGAACCAGTGGGACACAGCAATCCCAGGCTATAAACACTATAGAAGGGATAGAGAGGGGCAGGTTGGAGGGGGAATGGCCATCTGTTTCAAAGAAGGGGTAAAATCTAGCACAGGCCTGCCCAACAGGTAGACCGCGGGCTACTGGTAGCCCGTGAAGGGTTCAAAAGTAGCCCACCGGCCATCAATAAGAAAAGTGAGGGGGTAAGTTCTCCACCTCTCCCTTTCCCACCCCAAGGACCACCACTGCCCCAGCAAAGTTCTGGGTCTGCCAGCCCACTGTCTCAGCCAAGCGGGACAGTTCAAGGGCCATGGCACATTGAAATCTGTTCCCCAGAACAGATTAATTGGTCTTCAATGCATTCCAATGGGAAACCGCTGCTCTACTTACAAAAGTTTTTAGTTATGAGCATGTGCTCGGAACAGATAAAATTTGTAAGTAGAGGTTTTAGTGTAGTAGCCCTCAGGCACTTTGGGCCGGAAAAAGTAGACCTTGGCCTGTTCAAAGTTGAACAGCCCTGATCTACCAGAATGGAGGCACTCTTCTCCGTCTCACAAAATACCAGAACTAGGGGACATCCATTCAAACTGAGGGTTGGGAAAGTGAGAAGAGACAAAAGAAAATATTTTTTACCCAGTGTGTTGTTAGTCTGTGGAACTCCCTGCCACAAGATGTGGTGATGGCATCTAGCCTGGATGCCTTCAAAAGAGGATTGGACAGATTCCTGGAGGAAAAGTCCATCCCAGGTTACAAACCATGATGGAGATGTGTCATCTCCAGGCTTAAAACCAGGGTACTTCAAGGGTCAGTTGCAGGGGAGTGGTATCAGGAGGCAGAGATCTAGTCTCATGTGTTCCCGGACACATTTGGTGGGGCCACTGTGAGATACAGGAATCTGGACTAGATGGGCATTTGGCCTGATCCAGCATGGCTCTTCTTATTTATTTATTTATTTTATTTTATTTTTACAACTTATATGCCGCCCACTACCCAAAAGTCTCTGTGCGGCTTACAATTAAGAGTTAAAACAGTTAAAACATCAAATATCAATAAATAATAAAAACAATAATAAAAACCTTACACTAAAATCATTACACTAAAATTGCCATCAGAGGACCCACAGTCTATGTTGTATCAATTAAAAAACTTCTGGAACAGAAAGGTTTTTACCTGGCACCGAAATGTCATCAATGTTGGCACCAGGTGGATCTCACTTGGGAGGGCGTTCCATAGCTTGGGGGCAGCTGCCGAGAAGGCCCTGTTCCTACAAGCCATCCCTCGCACCTCCTTGAGGGATGGCTCTTTGAAGAGGGCCTCCTGGCTCGATCTTAATTGCCGGGTAGGTTCGTATGGAAGGAGGCGGTCCTTCAGATATATAGGTCCTAAGCCATTTAGGGCTTTATTTGTCCAAACAAGCACTTTGAATTGGGCTCGAGCAGCAACTGGTAACCCATGAAGGTTATACAGAATCGGTGTGATGTGATCCCTGGCGGCCCCACCACTTACCAGCCGCGCAGCACAATTCTGAACCAGTTGCCATCGCCGAACCGTCTTCAAAGGCAGCCCCATGTAAAGTGCATTGCAGTAATCAATACGGGATGTTACCAGTGCATGCGTCACTGTCATGTTCTTATGTTCTTATGACCTGCGGCTTAGAGCATTTTATTTTATTTTTCAGGCTCGGCCCTCGCTTCCCTGCTCTTGTGGATGCTTATGACAGGGAGATTCGTACGTTGGCCATGCAGATAGCCACACATCTGGGCTACGCTTCGTTTGTCAAAGAGGGCGTCTACTGCATGGTCGGAGGACCCAATTTTGAATCAGTTGCAGAGGCCCGACTGCTGCACTTACTGGGGGCAGATGCTGTAGGTAAGAAAGCAGATCTTGGGGGGGGGGGGAGATCCGCCTTGACAATAACCTCCAGAAGTTTAATCATTAATGAAAATTAATCCATTGGGAGTTAATAAAAACACCCTACAGTTTGATAGCTGTTGTGAGTTTTTCGGGCTGTTTGGCCATTTTCTGGAAGTTCTTCTTCCTGACGTTTCGCCAAACTCTGTGTCCGGCATCTTCAGAGGGCCAGGAGCTCAGGGAATTAAGAGTTCTCTCTGTGCTCTGGGGTATAGAGTGAGTGAGACTGTGGGGTTTTAAAGTTGAGGGAAAGAGGAAGCTTGTCCTATGCAGGACAATAGGTGTTAGTCATTGTATTGTGATGGAGGGATTAAGACGTTTAGTAACAAGGGTGAGCAGCTGGATCCTAATATGTAGTTGATTGTTCTAGTGTGCACACAATAGAACAACTAAGGACACCCATCAACTACATATTAGGATCTGTTGCTACCCCTGATTACATTGAAACTTCTTAATCCTTCCATCACAATACAATGTCTAACACCTGTTGTCCTGCATAGGAAAAGCTTCCTCTTTCCCACAACTTTAAAACGTGGCCTCTTCAATTAATGGCAGCACACCAGTTTTGGGGGAAGGGATTCTATCTATCTATTATTTTTATTTAGAGTATTTTTACCTCGCCTTTCTCCTTGGCAAAGGACCCAAGGCAGCTTACAGACAGACAGACAGATATTTGCTGCTTCTGAAAAATTCAATATTGTAGGCATTTAGTGAATACAAGAACAATTCTCAGAACTGTGGCTTCTCCATAATTTGCACAAACAGTGTCTGTGCAAGTGAGTGTCCTTGTCCCTTCAGAAGTGAAGAACGGAGATAGCAAACCCAGAATGAGAGGGTGATTGCTTAGAAAAAGATGCAAACACTCTCATGTGACTCCCTGACCCTCAGAGGCCCAAGCATCAATAGGGGACCCAATGTCACTTAATACAATTTACGTCACTTGTGCAATCTAAAATAAGTTCAGCAAAAATAAATATATAAATTTAAAAATTCATTCTCTTCTCTCATTAAAATTGCCACAAAATGCCTACCTTTCTTGTCAGGAATACTGACAAGGCATACCACAAAGAAAGAAGAGCTCATTTAAGTCCAAGAGGACACCGGCATGGTTAACGAGTGGAGTTAGAGAGGCTCTAAAGCACAAGGAGAGGTCCTTCTGTAAATGGAAATCCTCCCCAAATGAGGAAAATAAAAAGGAACACAAACTCTGGCAAAAGAAATGTAAAAAGATGATAAGGGAGGCAAAGAAAGACTTTGAGGAACGCATGGCTAGCAATATAAAGGGTAATAATAAAAGCTTCTTTAAATATGTTAGAAGTAGAAAACCTGCCAGAGAACCAATTGGGCCTCTGGATGGTGTTAAGAAGGACTTGGACATTGCAGAGAAATTGAACGAGTTCTTTGCGTCTGTCTTCACGACAGAGGACCTTGAGCGGATTCCGCTGCCTGAGCCGCCCCTCTTGACTAAAGAATTAAATCAAATACAGGTTAAAAGAGAGGAGGTTTTAGGACTAATTGATAAATTGAGGATTAACAAGTCACCGGGCCCAGATGGCATCCACCCAAGGGTTATTAGGGAACTGAGAAATGAAATTGCAGATCTCTTAACGGTAATATGCAACTTGTCTCTTCAAACGGCCACAGTGCCGGAGGACTGGAGGATAGCGGATGTCACACCAATTTTTAAAAAAGGAAGGAGGGGGGACCCAGGAAACTACAGGCCGGTTAGCCTTACATCTGTCCCAGGGAAGATGGTGGAAGGCCTCATCCAAGAGAAAATCTTAAAACACATAAAAGAACAAACCTTGCTGAGAGAAAATCAGCATGGCTTCTGTAAGGGTAAATCTTGTCTTACAAACCTTTTAGAATTTTTGAAAAGGTCAACAGGCACATGGATTTGGGTGAACCGGTGGATATAGTCTATCTGGATTTTCAAAAGGCTTTTGACACAGTCCCTCACCAAAGGCTGCTGAGAAAATTGCATAGTCAGGGGATAAGAGGGCAGGTCCTCTTATGGATTGAGAACTGGTTGAGATCCCGGAAACAAAGAGTAGGTGTCAATGGGAAATTTTCACAATGGAGAGAAGTGAAAAGCGGTGTGCCCCAGGGCTCGGTCCTGGGACCGGTGCTTTTCAATCTGTTCATAAATGACCTGGAGACAGGGATAAACAGTGTGGTGGCCAAGTTTGCAGATGACACAAAACTTTTCCATGTGGTAAAAACCAGAGAAGATTGTGAAGAGCTCCAGAAGGATCTCTCCAAACTGGGGAGTGGGCTGAGAAATGGCAAATGCGTTTTAATGTAACCAAATGTAAAGTAATGCATATTGGGGCAAAAATCCAAACTTCATCTATCAACTCATGGGCTCTGAGTTATCCGTGACGGATCAGGAAAGAGATCTTGGTGTGTTGGTGGACAGCTCCATGAAGGTGTCTCCCCAATGTGTGGCAGCAGTGAAGAAGGCCAATTCCATGCTAGGGATTATCAAAAGGGGATTGAAAATAAAACAGCCAACATTATAATGCCGTTATACAAAACAATAGTAAGGCCCCACCTGGAGTATTGTGTACAATTCTGGTCACCGCATCTCAAGAAAGACATAGTGGAACTGGAAAAGGTGCAGAAGAGAGCGACTAAAATGATTACTGGGCTGGGGCACCTCCTTATGAAGAAAGGCTAAAACAATTGGGCCTCCTTGAGGGGGATATGATTGAGACATACAAAATAATGCAGGGTATGAGTAAAGTGGATAGAGGGAAGCTCTTCTCCCTCTCTCAGAATACCAGAACTAGGGGACATACACTCAAATTGAGTGCTGGGAGAGTAAGAACTGACAAAAGAAAATATTTTTTCACCCAGCGCGTTGTAAGTCTATGGAACTCCCTGCCACAGGATGTGGTGATGGCATCTGGCCTGGATGCCTTCAAAAGGGGATTGGACAGATTCCTAGAGGAAAAGTCCATCACGGGTTACAAACCATGATGGAGATGTGTAATCTCTAGGCTTTAAACCAGGGTAGTTCAAGGGCCAGATGCAGGGGAGTGGTATCAGGAGACAGATATCTAGTCTCATGCGCTCCCAAACGCATCTGGTGGGGCCGCTGTGAGATACAGGAAGCTGGACTAGATGGGCCTTTGGCCTGATCCAGCATGGCTCTTCTTATGTTCTTATGTTCTTATGAATGGAGAATAATTTTGAATTTCTTCCTCTTCACATGTGACGCTAAAAAAAAACCTCCAAGGACTTATAACTTGAATTTGGAGTAGGTTTGGATGCTTAGTTTAGAGAGGTTTTCCATTCTTAGGCATAAGACTGGAAAACATCTAAACTCTGGGACAAATTAAAAGGTGATTTACCGAACTACAGTCAGAGAGTTGAGCAATGGGTACCATGGCACAGGTGTGGGAAAACAGGGGACCAGCAAATTCATGCAGAATAAAGCTGCTTGTGGGTCCACATTTAGCTCCTGAGGTTCTAAAATCCTGCGGTCTCCTTGTAGGCATGAGCACCGCAGCAGAGGTGGTGGTGGCCAGGCACTGCGGATTACAGGTCTTTGGCCTCTCGCTGATCACCAACAAGGTGGCCAAGGACTACGATGCAAAGGAGAGCGCTGACCACCACGGCGTGCTAGAAGTCAGCCGGAAGCGAGCCTCCGTGCTCCAGGAGCTGCTCACAGAGCTGGTGGCCAGACTGGCCTCGAGCAAGGATGGCAACCAGGAGCAGGGAGGCAGCGAGACCTGCTACCAGAACGGAGCCTAAAGGCAGCTCCAGATGTCAACGCTGGATCCAAAGGCAACCTGGAGGAAGCGCGGGAATTGGGCGGCGGAGGAGAATCCAAACTCACCTTCTGCTGAACAATCGGAAACTCCACTTGGGCCGATCAGCCTGGAAGGTTTTCTTCGGTCTCTGTTTTGCCATCGGTTGCCTTTTCCATCTGTAGCCTTGCCAGCCCTGTAACATTCAGAATGAGACATAAGCCACTCTGCTCCACAGAAGTTCTACGATAAAGACACACTGAATAATAATCATGTGCCATCAAATCAGTTCTGATTTGCAACAATCCTTTTCAGGGTTTTCCAGGTACTGATATATATATAAGAGTATTTTTACCCCGCCTTTCTTCTTGGAAAAGGACCCAAGGTGGTGTACAGTAATGAGGGATAATATACAGTCCAGTATACTGTATAATATACAGTACAGTACAGTACAATTAAGACATGTTCAAGTATTTGAGAACAAGGAATTGAGGGACATCTTACAGCATCAATAGACAACATTGGTTATAAGTAGTCATAAACACGAAGTGTATGTGAACCCATAGATTCATATAAAATACACACGATAGGTAGTCCATCATTCAGAGAAAGCTTGCCTGAAGAGAAAGGTCTTTGCTTGTTTCTGGAAGGACAACAGAGGTGAGGCAGTCCTGGCCTCTAGTGGGAGGGAGTTCCAGAGTCTGGGCGCAGCAGTCGAGAAGGCCCTTTCATGGGTTCCAACGAGACATACCTGTGAGGGTGGCAGGATGGAGAATAAGGCCTCTCCTGATGACCTTAACACCCGAGTCGGTTCATACTGTGAGATTCAATCTTTGCCCCTACCACTTCAAGTAGACTGGGTTGTTTTTAGTTTAATTACAGTATATAGGCTACACATTGTCCCCACCCCCCACCAGCAAGCTGAGTACTCATTTTACCTACCTCAGATGGATGGAAGGTTGAGTCAACCATGAACCTGCTACCTGGGATTGAAACCCAGGTCGTGAGCACAGTTTTAGCTGCAGGACAGGCATTTAACCTTCTTCTCTCTGTGTGTGTGTGTGGGGGTGCCCTGGGACCGTGCAACTTGAACATAAGAACATAAGAAGAGCCATGCTGGATCAGGCCACCAGCAGTCCAGGAACATCTGGGGACCCACCAGTTGAGAACCACTGGGTTAGTGCTTTCCCAGATTTTGGGAGTGAACAGGCATCTTGAACACTTGACCCTTGGCTCTCCTTGCTGCCAGGGTCACCCGGCACCAGCCTCAGAAGAATGGAATGGAATGGACTGGAATGGAATTTATTGTCATTGTAAGAACATAAGAACATAAGAAGAGCCATGCTGGATCAGGCCAAAGGCCCATCTAGTCCAGCTTCCTGTATCTCACAGTGGCCCCACCAGATGCATCTGGGAGCGCACCAGACTAGATATCTGTCTTCTGATACCACTCCCCTGCCTCTGGCCCTTGAAGTACCCCAGTTTTAAGCCTGGAGGAGATTACACATATCCCCATCATGGCTTGTCACCTGCTATGGACTTTTCCTCCAGGAATCTGTCCAATCCCCTTTTGAAGGCATCCAGGCCAGATGCCATCACCACCTCCTGTGGCAGGGAGTTCCACAGGCTAACAACACGCTGGGTGAACAAAAATATTTTATTTTGTCTGTTCTTACTCCCCAGCCCTCAGTTTGAGTGCATGTCCCCTAATTCTGGTATTTTGTGAGAGGGAGAAGAGCCTCCCTCTATCCACTTGACTCATGCCCTGCATTTATTTTGTACGTCTCAATCATATCCCCCTCAGGCGCCTTTTTTCCAGACTAAAGAGCCCCAAATGTTTTAGCCTTTCCTCATAAAGGAGGTGCCCCAGCCCAGTAATCATTTTAGTCGCTCTCTTCCGCAACTTCTCCAGAGCGAGCTGTGTGTGTGCTGTGTCGTTACAGTGGTGACCGACTCTTCGTGACCCCATGTCCATGGAGTTTTCTTGGCAGGAATACTGGAGTGGTTTGCCAGTTCCTACTCCAGGTGCCTACAGCACCTCCTGGTATTCCCTGGCGGTCGCCCATCCAAGGACTAACCAGGGCCGACCCTGCTTAGCTTCCGAGATCAGCCGAGATCAGAGGTGCTTATTAGGGCATCTAGGCAGCTATAGCGAGCACCCCTTTCGAAACCAGGCTGCGCGACGCTAAGGGCGGAACCCCCGCCCTGGAAAGCCTCCAACATGGGAAAGCGCATGCGCAGCCAGGAGCGAAGGGGCGTGGCCCCTTTTCACCCCCCCCCCCGTCTCCCCTCCGTCTCCCTGCAATTCTTACGTGGGGGGCGGGGGGAGAGGGTTCATGGGGAATGGAGAAGTAATGGGGCTTCAACGGGGCGGGGGGGGGGGGGGAAGAGACGCTCCACGTAGCGCCGGGCGGGGAGGAGGCCTTGCAGGGCCCTTTTACGCTTCTCTCCAGGTTACGTCCTTGGTGGACGGTCCCCGGAGGCCGGGGGCGCGCCCAGAGAGGCGAAGCTTTCCTCCTCCTCCTCCTCCTCCTCCTCCTGCGGCCCCGCTCGGCTTCCGTAGGCCCCGCCGGTCGCCGTGGCAACCGGAGCCTCCGACGCTTCCCTGGGTTGCTAGGAGACCGGGGAACGGATTGGAGGGAAGGGAGAGGGGAGGGAGGGGCGGGGGGCGCGGGCGGAGAACGGACGGAGGGGAGGGCGGCGGTCGAGCCTCCCCCTGCAGGGGTAGGCTACCGTCCGGGTCGCCGGGTGACCGCGGGGCGGGGCTTCTTTTTGGGGGGGAGTGGGGGCCAAGGCGCCCTCCAAGCAGGGGGTGGTGGTGGTGGTGGACTACATATCCCATCCCCCCCGCCCCGCAGAGGCGTGTCTGTGTATGGGGGGGGGTGCATGGCATCCTGAGAAGGCCGCAGGGGGGAGATTCCCCGAAAGGAGAAGGGGCTTGGGGGGGGTCCTTTTCCAAGGAGAAAAGAGGGGTAAAAATACTCTAAAATAAATAGGTAGGTGGATAGATCGATTAGGAAGGAAGAGATATTTATTTATTTATTTATTTATCTATCTATCTATCTATTTATTTATTTAGGCAGTGTTTTTTGTTTTGGGCAAAGGCACACTTGTTTCATGAAAAAAATGGAAAAGGCACACCACCATTAGAAAATGTTAAAAAATTTAACTCTGTGCCTATATTGACTATATATAAAGTAATTTTTCAATTTTCAGGCAACATCTTGCGGCACACTGGTTGAAAAACTAGAGAGTCCACAGGAAGCTCCTGACATCCCTGGACTCCCAACAGCAAAACGGCATAATAATACAGTGGATCCTTGTATAACAAACAGCTTGTACAACATAAAAGTTGTACAACATAAAAAAATTCTTGAGATAGGGGAAATTGGCTTAACAGAATCGCCTATGGGGAAAATCTGTACAACATAAAAATGGGATTACTCCATTTTCAATGCATTCCTATGGGAATTTGTATAAAGGAAAATTTGCTTAACAGAATTTCATTTGGAACAAATTAATTCCTTTATACAAGGTACCACTGTATTGTGTACAATTCTGGTCACCGCATCTCAAGAAAGACATAGTGGAACTGGAAAAGGTGCAAAAGAGAGCGACTAAAATGATTACTGGACTGGGGCACCTCCCTTATGAGGAAGGGCTAAAACATTTGGGGCTCTTTAGTCTGGGGAAAAGGTGCCTGATGGGGGATATGATTGAGACGTATAAAATAATGCAGGGCATGAGTCAAGTGGATAGAGGTAAGCTCTTCTCCCTCTCACAAAATACCAGAACTAGGGGACGTCCACTCAAACTGAGGGTTGGTAGAGTGAGAATAAACAAAGGAAAGTACTCCTTTACCCAGCACGTTGTTAGTCTATGGAACTCCCTGCCACAGGATGTGGTGATGGCATCTGGCCTGGATGCCTTCAAAAGGAGATTGGCCAAATTCCTGGAGGAAAAGTCCATCACAGGTTACAAACTATGACAGAGATGTGTAACCTCCAGTCTTAAAAAACCAGGGTACTTCAAGGGCCAGATGCAGGGGAGTAGTAGCAGGAGACGGATATCTAGTCTCATGCGCTCCCAAACGCATCTGGTGGGGCCACTGTGAGATACAGGAAGCTGGATTAGATGGGCCTTTGGCCTGATCCAGCAGGGCTCTTCTTAGGTTCTTAATATCAATTGACCTCTTTAAGCCTGACGTTGTATAGAAGGGCTGGGCGACAAATGATGGTGGTAAGCCCACCGCTACCCCAGGAATGGCAGGTGTTGGAAACCAACGTATAGAGAGGACCTCAAGTTTTGAGCAGTGATAAATGACTCACATCATACACCACAGGAGTGCTCTAGAGCAGTGGTTCCCCATCATTGTAGGTAACTCAGGTGTTCTTGGACTGCAATTCCCAGTTGCCACCACCTGTGTTGATTAGGTTTTTTTGGGAGATGCAGTCCAAGAACACTGGAGTGACCCAAAGCACTTTTGTTGAATCTCCTCTTGGATGCAATTTACACGATAGGCTTCCCCATAGTTCCTGCTTGTTTCTAGAGTACCTCAGAAAGTACCACTAGCTCTCGTGTGCAAAAAGAGATTCCATCATTACAAGACAAGGGTGTTTTTTTAAAGGAACTCGGCTATGGCGGACTTCCCTGTCAGGCAGTCATGTACCTCAGTGTCTGTTCTTCGAGAGATCTGCTACATGTTGCTTGCCTGTGTTCTTTTTGCAGTGCCTCTTTCTGGCTCACAGGATGTCAACCAGGAATCCAAACCTGAATATCCTACCCAGCAGCATCCTCAGCACCTTAAAGAGCCCTGTGAGTCCCAGGAGGGAGAAAAGGGGAGGTTAAGGAGGACTTGGACATTGCAGAGAAATTGAACGAGTTCTTTGCGTCTGTCTTCACGACAGAGGACCTTGAGCGGATTCCGCTGCCTGAGCCGCCCCTCTTGACTAAAGAATTAAATCAAATACAGGTTAAAAGAGAGGAGGTTTTAGGACTAATTGATAAATTGAGGATTAACAAGTCACCGGGCCCAGATGGCATCCACCCAAGGGTTATTAGGGAACTGAGAAATGAAATTGCAGATCTCTTAACGGTAATATGCAACTTGTCTCTTCAAACGGCCACAGTGCCGGAGGACTGGAGGATAGCGGATGTCACACCAATTTTTAAAAAAGGAAGGAGGGGGGACCCAGGAAACTACAGGCCAGTTAGCCTTACATCTGTCCCAGGGAAGATGGTGGAAGGCCTCATCCAAGAGAAAATCTTAAAACACATAAAAGAACAAACCTTGCTGAGAGAAAATCAGCATGGCTTCTGTAAGGGTAAATCTTGTCTTACAAACCTTTTAGAATTTTTTGAAAAGGTCAACAGGCATGTGGATTTGGGTGAACCGGTGGATATAGTCTATCTGGATTTTCAAAAGGCTTTTGACACAGTCCCTCACCAAAGGCTGATGAGAAAATTGCATAGTCAGGGGATAAGAGGGCAGGTCCTCTTATGGATTGAGAACTGGTTGAGATCCCGGAAACAAAGAGTAGGTGTCAATGGGAAATTTTCACAATGGAGAGAAGTGAAAAGCGGTGTGCCCCAGGGCTCGGTCCTGGGACCGGTGCTTTTCAATCTGTTCATAAATGACCTGGAGACAGGGATAAACAGTGTGGTGGCCAAGTTTGCAGATGACACAAAACTTTTCCATGTGGTAAAAACCAGAGAAGATTGTGAAGAGCTCCAGAAGGATCTCTCCAAACTGGGGAGTGGGCTGAGAAATGGCAAATGCGTTTTAATGTAACCAAATGTAAAGTAATGCATATTGGGGCAAAAATCCAAACTTCATCTATCAACTCATGGGCTCTGAGTTATCCGTGACGGATCAGGAAAGAGATCTTGGTGTGTTGGTGGACAGCTCCATGAAGGTGTCTCCCCAATGTGTGGCAGCAGTGAAGAAGGCCAATTCCATGCTAGGGATTATCAAAAGGGGATTGAAAATAAAACAGCCAACATTATAATGCCGTTATACAAAACAATAGTAAGGCCGCACCTGGAGTATTGTGTACAATTCTGGTCACCGCATCTCAAGAAAGACATAGTGGAACTGGAAAAGGTGCAGAAGAGAGCGACTAAAATGATTACTGGGCTGGGGCACACTCCCTTATGAAGAAAGGCTAAAACAATTGGGCCTCTTCAGTCTGGAAAAAAGGCGCTTGAGGGGGATATGATTGAGACATACAAAATAATGCAGGGTATGAGTAAAGTGGATAGAGGAAGCTCTTCTCCCTCTCTCAAAATACCAGAACTAGGGGACATACACTCAAATTGAGTGCTGGGAGAGTAAGAACGACAAAAGAAAATATTTTTTCACCCAGTTGTAAGTCTATGGAACTCCCTGCCACAGGATGTGGTGATGGCATCTGGCCTGGATGCCTTCAAAAGGGGATTGGACAGATTCCTAGAGGAAAAGTCCATCACGGGTTACAAACCATGATGGAGATGTGTAATCTCTAGGCTTTAAACCAGGGTACTTCAAGGGCCAGATGCAGGGGAGTGGTATCAGGAGACAGATATCTAGTCTCATGCGCTCCCAAACACATCTGGTGGGGCCGCTGTGAGATACAGGAAGCTGGACTAGATGGGCCTTTGGCCTGATCCAGCATGGCTCTTCTTATGTTCTTATGTTCTTATGTTCTTATGAAGAGGTGGCTTTGCTCCCCTTTGCAAATAACAAATATATGTGCATGTGGTGGTGATGGCATCCTTCTTCTGGGTTGCTTTCTTCAGAGAGGCTTGTTGGCCACCCGTGGAATGTGTGTTTTGGTGAAGATATTATGGATGAATTTACTGTGTTTGCTATTTCTGTTTCTCCCTAACATGGGACTTAATATGAAATGAAAAGAGGTAAAACACAAGACAATAGCCGTTATTAAAACAGAATTGAATTAATAGCCCAGTTTAGTACGTGGACATCAAGAAGAATGCTGACAAATTGGAACAAATTCAGTGGAGGGGAACAAGGTTGGATTAGGGGACTGGAAATCAAGACTTATCAGCAAAGATGGAAAGAACTGGACATGTTTAGCCTGGAGAAAAGAAGGCTGAGGGGAGACAGAAGAGCACCTTACAAATACAGTACTTGAAAGGCTGTCCTACAGACGTGGGGGCAGGATCAGGTCTCAGTCATCCCAGAGTATAGGACGTGCAACAATGGGCTGAAGTGACAGGAGACAGCTTTTGGCTGAATATCTGTTAGAGCAGTAAGGCAGTGGGACCCGTGACCTCCAGAGGTGGCGAGTGTGCCAACACTGGAGGCATTCAAGAGAAATTTAGACAACCACCTGGCAGATATACTGGGGGTTGAACTCGATGGGGTTGTGGGCCCCTCCCTACTTCATGACTCTATGATTTAAACACAAAACCTTATGTAAAACACAGCACTCAGTTGGTCACAAGACTTGTCATTAGCAGCCGGTCAGTAGCCTACCTTAAAAAAGTGCCCTGCCAGTCTATTTCATCGCGGTTCACTGTCCCGCTTGGGACTGGTACGAAAAAAGGTTACTCCACGTCCATTGTGTGACGGAGGGAGTTCGTCCCGACCATGCCCCCTGAACTGGAAACAGTGCGTGATGAGACATACCTCTCCCTGGCCTCGGGAATTGTCTTGTCTCAGTTCCTGTTTCGAGACAAGTGCCTGTGAAGTAACGCTTGTCACGCAACACACGCATTGTGTGGCAGGAGTGCAAAGTTGCATTCTCCAGTACAATCCCAATGGTGTAAACAATACATCGCAGAGAGGGAAGAAGGCATGAAACCGGGAGTTTTGCCACTTAACGCATGAAAGGCAAAGTTGCGAAGATTCAAAATATCGAAATACGGAAGCCCAGCCCCCCAAAAAAACCAAACGGGTAACGAAGCCAGGAAAATTCAGTAATTGTCACGAAACAAGGGCGTGAAGTAACAGTTGTTATGATACTAGAGATGGGCACGGAACGAACATTTTTTCGTTTCCGTTACCGTTTGTCGTTTCCATTACGTAACAAAATGACAAACGGAAATTGTGATGAAAATGCAACGAAACGAACAGAACCACGAAAATTGTGGTCGTTACGTTTCGTTTCCGTTAATGGCGACACACAATGAAATGAGCTCTTTTAAATGTTAAAAAACGCCCTGGACATCCGTAAAAATGCAGCAATAATTATTTATATTGTCTGATAATACCTACCAGGGGGGTTGGGGTCCTTAAAACATTTGTTTTTGTCTTCTCCCATCGCGATGTATTTTTCTTTTCCCTTTAAAATGGATGTCGCACCAGCCACAAAATGGAGGCAAGCCATGTGATGTGGGATCATGTTCAACCAATAGCATGCCCAGGTTGCAGACTGGGCGGGCAGGTCTGGCAGCCACAGAGGGCATAAAAAGCTCTGGCAGCCCCCGTCCTCCTTGCAGTCTCTGGTGGGAGTTAGGGTGGGATTGCTGTCTCTGCGACTCTACAGCCTCCCTGTGTGCGTGCATGCTGCGTACCTCTCGGTGAGTACCCTCCCTTGTCCCGCAGTGCAGTCATTCTGCAGCTGCCTTGCACCCAGGGCAACGCCCGCCGCTGCCTTTGCAGCCTCCCTGCATACCTAGTCTATACTGTGTCTCTGCCAGCATCCATTTTTTTTAGTGTTTTCCCTCTGGTCTGGGGCGTTGGGGGACGCCTGCGCACGGAAATACTTTAAAAATCGCGCAAAAAGCAGGTAGAAACGACAAACGAAAAAACGAAAAATGGTAACGAAATTTTTCCAAAAATTCACGACAAACGGAAATGAACCGAAACAGACCTCTCAACGACAAACGAAAAACCAAAACGCTATTTTTTTGTTTTGTGCCCATCTCTACACAATACCATCAGTCACGCCCATGGATAAACGGAAACAGGGACAGAACCAGGACAAGACCACGTGACCGCAAGCAACGTTATCATGAAATGAATGTAATCTCAGAACGAGGAAGGACATGAAGTAACCATCTATGAAAAGACCACACGGAGGACTCCAAACTAGCCTTATAGAATCATAGAACCATAGAGTTGGAAGGGGCCTGTAAAGCAATTGAGCCCAGCCTTCCTTAGTAGAAAGATCCAGAGTCTGGAAGTATTTCCAGATGGACAAAGGAAGCATTCCTTTCAGAAGGGAAAGGCACTCTGCGTGTGCTCACAGGCGCTTTGTTCCTAGTTTCTTTTATATATTATTGCAAGAAAGTGTAAAGTCTTGTTTCATTGCAGATTCTCTGCTTCTTCTCCATTAACTTGTCTTTTCCTTGTTCTGGCTTTAGGATTATAGCCCATGGCAAAGAAAAACTTCAATCAAGAAACAAACCTTCAGGTTAGCTTTGCCCCCTCTTGTGTTGCCAGAAAGGAAAAAAGAAGAAAAGAAGACCGGAGGAAGATGGAAGACACAAGACAAGAGATCAGGTTGGCAGCAATTCAGTAGGTGTGCCTTGACCTGCCGTAAACCTCTGCACAGAGGAGGAGCTGTTTTCTTTACCAAAATTTCTGATACAGAAAATGGTTCTCAACTAGGGAGGAGGGCTTTTTGTCCATCAACTTTGGGAAACGTCGATGTTTTTGTGAGATTCCCCCGCCCCCAAAAGCTTGGTAGCTCTTGCCTGTTTTCTTCTCTGCCCTGTTTTGTACAGGAGCTTTGAAGCGGGCCTTGTTGAAAGGGAACCATCCTGTGTTTTGCTCTAGTCTCAGGCTTTGATTTGAAAGCAACATCGTCCGTGAGACTGAAACCTGGTTGGACGCAAAACGTGTCAATGGAAATGAAGATGGCCAAGAGCCTGGAGAACATCAAAATTTTGCAGGTATGTGAAGACACGCCCTCCCAAGGCACAGCTCTAGGATCGGATGCGATTGATACAGGCAGAGGAAGGGTCTGGCCAGGTCCCAATGTGTGTTGCCTCCGTGTGGGTCTGTCCATGCAGGTGTGCAAAGTCTCAGTGGCCTCTTTTGTGGAGCTTGCGATGAGATACACACGCCTTTTGGTTTGGGTGACTGGCGCCACTGATGCGATCTTAACATACACGCGAAGCCTAGCATGGGGCTGGTGCTTTCAAAGCCTGTGGCATCCTTTCATGTTTTGGTGTGGGAGGAAGATGCCAAGCCCTGTCATCACCTCTTCCTTGGAAAATGTTTCAGCGAATTTCCAGGAGCAAAACCTTCAGCTTGGAAGAACTGAAGCGGCACTCCTCTGTTCTTCTGGAGAAGAACAAGGAGCTGGTGCAGAAGATTGAGGAGATGGACGCCAACACCGCCAAACAGGCCAGAGACCTTCTGCAGCAGTATGATTTGTTTGGGGTAAATAAAACCCGGTTTGCCTAGAATAGAGATGTACAATTTCCAGAAACTTTGGTAACCCAGATGTTCTTAGGCTGCAGTTCCCAGAAGCCTTCAGCACTAGATGTGCTGGTCCCCATTTCCCTGCAAATGTTTCTTTTAAAAAAAAAAGATTTTACCTCTCTGGCCCAGGTAGATGGGTTTTATATGGTCCCAACGGTCCATCCAGGTCCATCCCCTCTGGTGTTGGCTGTCTCGGCTTCAGACAGGCTCCTTCCCCAGTCCTGCCTTGAATTGAGAGACGTCTGGTATTCAGAGCTTCCCCTTTTCAATAATCCTGGAGTTCCTGGAAATTCCAAGTTCCTTTTCTCTCTATCACTGTATTGCAAAGAACCTGCCTGCAATATCCTCCCCAAACTCTCCTATCACTGACTGATCCGTTGCAATGACACTGAATATTCAGCCCCCCCCAAAAAAAACTTTCTCAAACTAGCTGAGATATTTAGTACATACAGCTTGTTGCTTAATATAATCCCTTGCTTCTAAACATGCAAAGAAACATGAACACGACTTAATTCCAGTACGTAAGGAACAGTTTGAAATAGATGAAATACACCAGCCAGCTTATAACGCACTGAAAATACACCATTGTGATGACTATTCAGTCTTATACCAAAATTACAGTATCTTTACATGTATAAGACTATATTTTTGTCTAATATTGTTAGACTTAAATGAGGGTCATCTTATAAATGGAAGTAGGCTGAGAAGAGAACTTTGTGGCTGCACAACTGTAATTTTGGTTTGGGAAAGTCTTATACATGGGACACCTTCTAGATGGGAAAATATGCTATGCAGTCTTTTTAGTCCACTCAACCACGTCTGTGAAAAATACAGGCACCTTGTTATTCTGATCTAACAAGCACAGCTTTACAAATGATGCCTGGAAAGAGAGATTGAAGTAATGAAACCAGTGGGACTCAGAATCATAGAGTTGGAAGGGACCGCAAGGGCCATCCAGTCCAACCTCCTGCCATGCAGGAACCCCCATAACAGGACCCCCGACAAATGGCCCTCCAGCCTCTGCTTAAAAACCTCCAAAGAAGGAGACTCCACCGCCCTCCTGTGTGGCAGCATCTTCCACTGCCAAAAAGCTCTAACCGTCATGAAGTTCTTCCGAATGTTCAAATGGAATCCATTTTCCTCTAGTTTGACACCACTGCCCCACGTCCTAGTCCACCCCTCTCAGAAGCCTTTCTTCCCCAGGCACTGTTCACCTTCTTCCTCCTCACCCCCACCCCACCCCACCCTTTGCTGGAGGAACTGGCTGAGAGACCAGATGGAGGGTGCGGAAGGCGAGTCTATTTTGTGGCTTCTTCCCGTCACACGCAGGCTCTTCGTTCCATTCCTGCTGGCTTTTTTCTTAAAGGATATGCGACCCTCCTGTAAGGAGTTGCATTTGGCCATTGGGAATGTACCGGCTTGCCTGAGGATCCACTGCCTTTGGGCTTCTGTCTCCACAGACAATCATTGCAACTCTTCAAGACTCCAATCAGAACCAAGCTGGTGTTGCAAAAGCAGAGTATCTGGCAACCGAGAAGACAGTGGAGAAGAATATGGCAAGTAAGCACTACTTGGCTTGCTCCTGGTGGGTGGGGCAGAGAAGATGCTGCTGCCCCTGGTGAATATGAGGAGAGCTTTAGCCCCCCAATGCACAGGGACCAAGCTTTTCCCAAGAAGTCTGGAAGTTGAGTCATGGCTACTGGACTTCTTTTTGAGAGATAGAAATGTTTCGCTGTTCATCCAAACAGCTTCATCGGACCGATGAAGCTGTTTGGATGAACAACAAAACGTTTCTATCTCTCCAAAAGAAGTCCAGTAGCCATGACTCAACTTCCAGATAAACTCACCTGGATGACTGAGAATCTTCACAGACATATTTTTCCAAGAAGCTGTTTGAGAAGCAGAGCTAGGTTGAGCAGAGCTTCTGGAAGGGGTTACTTCTCACATGGTGCTTAGCACCAAAGGGTCCGAGAGGGTGGTTCTGGGAACAGGCAGTGCATTGGCATCTCAGGCCTCCTCCTGTAGAATAAAGGGGACCGAGGAGAATATCTGCCCAAATGGAAGGGATCTTGGCAAACCCCTTCATCTGCAGAGACGCCCATGTGAAATGAGGAGGAGGCCCCACCTGGGAGGATGCTGGTCAAAGCAGACATCACTGGGCCAGACATAGATGTCCTCCAACCTGCCCTTTATCCCCATGGGGGGGTGGAAGGGCCTCAGATGTCCTCAGATAATAAGGGGCAGCTGTTTCACAGCCCTGTGAGTTGTAAATTGCCACCTTGTTTGGACAGCCAGGCTCCTTGGGTCTCCTAGACAAAGTCACGGGTGTGCATGGCTTTTTTCTTTATTTTCTTTTTAATTTTTTTTAAGGTGGAAGGAAAAGGATGCTTGTATCTGAGGATAATAGAAATAGCTTTTAGGCCCTCTAGCCTGTAGGAGATGCAAAGGGATTTGGGCCAACAAATGTGTGACGTGTGGAAAAACTAGCCTTTCCCAAAGCTGGAGAGAGGACCTTCACCTAGACAATTGTTTCTATTGTTGGCCTGGGGTCTTTGTGACGTGTGGCCATCTGTTTTTTCTAAAGGAAACCTCACGTGTTTTGCACAAAGGCTGTTTAATTTGGGATGCCTGCCTCTGTGATCTCCCTATCTTTCTCGTTCGGTTTGTGGTTGTGCGTTGCTTTTCTTGTACCTTGTGAGACGCTCATGACCGCTAGAAGGGCAAGGCGCAGATCCCGATCAGACCTGAGGAGCGGTTTGGTTTTGGACCGCAACAGCTCCTGGAATTGAAGTTCATGGTCAAAAACGAAACGTTTCCCACTTGGCTCTACGGCGGAGCTAAGCTCGCTCAGAACAGGCCTCCTGGGTTGCAAATGACCCTGGGCCGTCCCTGTGGAATTGGCCTTCTAGCGGTTTCCTTTCTTCTTCTTCTTCTTCCACCCTTCCCCAAGAACTGGAACTGGAGGCGAAGCGCACGCAGAGCAAAGTGCACGCCCTCCAAGAGGAGCTCAATGTCCTGCGGACTTACATGGACAAGGAATATCCCGTCAAGGCGGTCCAGATTGGCTTCCTGATGCGCAGCATCCGGAACCAGAAGGAAGAGCAGCAGGTAGGGAGATGGGGGCCTCCGATGGCGGCCGGCCTCCATCTCCCTGGCCGAGGGGAGGGGGTTCTGAGATGAGCCCCCTCATTTAATCTCGTTGTTCTTCTGTGTTGGAAGGACGAATTGGAAGACATGGAGGATCTGTGCAAGCGCTTTCTGGAAAGTTTGGCAGAGAAGGCACGCGAGGAACAAGAGGGCATCTTACAGGCTGTCGCAGAGGTCAGCTGGACGGGGATAACGGATGGCAGCACCGTGGCTCAGGAGAGGCCGGTTGGGTAGGAATTGGGCAGAGCGCTCAGTGCCCTGGGCTGTCCTGAGCTCCAGGCCTGGCTTCATGCACACACCCACCCACCCCCGATTTCTGCTTTGGCGGTTACTTCACGTCCCTCTCATCGCGGTTCGCCGTCCCGCTTGGGACCGGTACGAAAAAATGTTACTACACGTCCATTGCGTGACGACGGGAGTTCTTCCCGACCGTGCCCCCTGAACAGGGATTTAAGCGTGATGAGCCATACCTCTCCCTGGCCTCGGGAATCCTCTTGTCTCAGTTCTTGTTTCGAGACGAGAGCCCGTGAAGAACTAGGTTCTAAAAATAGCAGGACTCTCTCCACCTGTTCTGCCCCCCAGCTGACTGGAGAAATAAAGTTAAGTGAGATGGAGCTCTTACAGGAGAAGGTATTTCAGAGCGTGTGGGCCACACAGGTGTGACATACTGAAATTTACACACTTCAGAAGCTCTACCTAGTGCTCAAGCATGGAGTTGGGTGTCAGGAAGCATCCAATGTTTGTATCTAAAGGTCCAGGAGGAACCTGTTCTGGGCTGCAGACCCATTATTATGAGTGGAAAAAACAAAGCTAAGTTATAGATCACACTGGATGGACTCTTTCTGCAAACTTTTTCCACATGCATCGAATATGTGCATCTAAAATTATATTCAGCGTTAGTGGGTCCTCCCCTCTATGGGTGCTGCCTTGAACAATCTCTTGAATCCTTTATGTATTTAAATATTTTTACCCCGCCTTTCTCTTCAGAAAGGAACCAAGGTGGCATACCTCATTAAAATACAAGGTCCTAAAGTCGTTTCTTAGGCTGTTATTTCACGTCCATTTTGTACCACAACTAATTATACACCATGATAAAATTTTACATTATTTCCTCTCTGTACAGGAGAAGCTGATGCAGTACCAAGATGGCCTGAAGCAGATAAACAGGAATAACCTGGAGCTGAAGAGACAAATAGAAATGCAAAAGGAGGCAAGGACAGCAGGAAGTACCTTGGCAGGAAATTTTAAATGAGAGAGATAGGTAGATGCTGCACCCCTAGCCCCCCCCCCAGGCCAAAGATGGCGAACCTTTTAGAGACCAAACAAATGCCCAAGCTGTGATTCAAAACCCACTAATTTTCTGCAAAGTGCCAATACAGCAATTTGACCTGAATCCATGTGGCTGTGAAGGGGTGATGTCGGGTGCCCACAGAAAGGGCTCCGGGAGCCACTTTTGGCACCCATGCCCTAGGCCACCACTAGCCCCTTTCCTTCGGGGGAGGGGTAGTGGTGTTGGAAGTGAGTCCAGTCAGGGCTTCCTAAAAGCACCTACAGTATATGCCTTCAGCTGCAGAAAAGCCCAGGCATCTGGGACAAACGCTGTAGGTTACGTGCCCCACCTGCGCTTTCGTCATCTGGAGAGCCTCACCTGGAGACTTTCTGCACCCTGTGGGATGGACCTTGGCAAGTCAGGCATTTTCTCAAGGAAGCAGTACCTGTAGGGCAAGAGTTCCTATTTCGACTGTGACACCCCATGAAAATAAAGGAGGGAGCAGAGCAAACTGTCCCCTTGGCTCTTGCGTTCAGCTTAGCCCCATCCTGAATGCCTGAAGAGGTTTTATCATTTAGGACCCCGGCTAAATGATAATAAGTGCTAAACCTAATTCTGGAAAGGGAGTTTTTGCCTGCTGGGGCATTCACCCTGGGGCAGCAGGGCGTCCAAACCTCCTTAATACTGTATATACTCGAATATAAGCCTAGTTTTTCTGCCCTAATTTTGGGCTGAAAAAAGGGGCCCTCGGCTTATATTCGGGTCAATACTTTTAGCCACTGAGGCAAGTCATCTGTGGCTAAAAGTCATTTTAAACATGGCATGCCACTTCTCATGACCCCCCTCTGCATCACAGGGGAGCAGCACACAGTGTTTAAAATGACTTTTAGCCACTGACCCAAGCACCAGTGGCTAAAAGTTATTTTAAACTTCCCACACCAGTCCCCCAGCTCACAAAGGAAGAGCTGCCAGGTCCTGCTGCATTTCCCACCGTAGACTTATACATGAGTCAATACGTTTCCCCAGTTTTGGGGGGTTAAATTACGGGCCTCGACTTATACTCAGGTTGACTTATACTCGAGTATATACGGTACGTCAACCATGAACCTCTGTGCCAGAAGCGGAGAATTCTGAGAATTTCCTCTGGAGGAAAGGAAAATTCCAGTGGAACGGGAGGGAAGTCTAATGGCTGGTTAGGGAGGTGTTCAGAGGTACTCTGAGTCTTATTACGGGGACCGGAAAATTAACCCACCAGATGGTCTTGCTTGGCTCCTGCTTTGCTAAGTTTACCCCTAACCCTTTCAGGTAATCGACGAGCTGATGAAAGAAATCAGCGAGTTACACAAGAGCCTTATAAAGCTCCACCACTCTGTCGGGGATCCACGGGATGTGATTTTCGCCTGACGTCCTCCTCCGCAGGCCAAAGTAGGTCCCTTAGCTTGGTGGCCCAGGCGCCTCAGGTTGGCTGACTCTGCTGGGGGGGCGGTTACAAGCACCTGGAGTCCTTCCCCACCACCTCATACTTTGCATTATGTTAGCAAAAGAGCTGACTCAGGAGAATACAAAGTGCTGGGGCAGAGGAGTGAAGAGCCAGGGGACTTTGCTCCTCAAGAATAACGGAGTGTCCAGGAATGTAGAGGCTGGAGATGAGGCAGCAGGTAGTTTAGTGGGTCCTCCTCTTCAGGAAACCCTATGGCACCCTATGGCGCAGTGGTTATACTGCATTACTTCAGCCAAGACTCTGCTCATGACTCGGGGTTCAGTCCCAGGTAGCCTGCTCCAGGTTTACTCAGCCTTCCAGCCTTCCAAGGTGGTTAAAATGAGTACCCAGCTCACCAGGAAGGAGGGGGTGGAATGTGTAGTCTCCCTACTTTAGACCAAATCTATGATTCCAGGTGTTATAAGAAAGCGGTAGAGATTGTGCAGGAGCTCACACACCCTGGAAATGCTCTCTTTCAGCTTCTGCCCTCTAGGAGGAGATGCAGGGTAATTAACACCAGGACTAGCCGCTTGAGGAATCGTTTCTATCCAAGAGGAGTTTGGGCTTTGAATGCAGCGAAATGCAGTTTCTGAGGGAGCTTCTGTAATTCGTTTGATTGGGTTTTTTTAAGCATTTTTATATTTTTTAAAGTGTGTTGTTAGTGGGTTAAATGTATGTATGTATGGCTGTACTGTTAGGTCCTGTAAAAGCTGATGTAGATTTTTTTTCAATTTTGTTGTTCTGCACAGGACAATGACAGTAAAGATCTGTCTAACTAGTTAAATTGTAAACTGCCGAGAAAGTGCTTTACACACTATGGGATGGTATATAAGTAGCACTCTTTGCTTTTGTTTTTGCTTTTAATCTGATTTTGGATCCTTCCCCACTGAATGTGTTTTCAAAAACTTCTTTACAAGCAAGAGAAACTACGCACCCTCCAAGCGGGGCCTCAAAAAATCTCAGTTTCCCAATGCTGGATCCCACTCCCCTCAAATTCTGGCTTCCATCCAGTGATTCATTTCGTCACCGGCATTAGACAAGCGGACACTTTGCCCCAGGCATCTCTGTAGAGTCCCTGTTGGTAACCCGCCCCTCTTTCCATGAGGGACATTGTGGTGTTGTTTCTGTTTTTTTTTGGGGGGGGGGCTCAAGTCACTTGTTTTGGGGGTGGGTGGGGGACTTCTACTGGCGATGTTGCTCTTTTCAGCTGCACTCTGAAATTCTGCTGCCAAAGGGATGTCTCCGCTAAGCAGTCACAAAATACTGGAGTCTTGTTGCCTATTGAAGGCTTGGAATTTTATTTCAGCACGAGCTTTGGTGAACTGCACCCCCTGGCATCTTGTACTGAAAGAAACCTGCTCGCCTTAGAGGAGCCTTGTGGCACCTTAAAGCCTAACATGTTTCCTTGGAGGGACCCTGGCCCCGCATCGAGAGCTGCACGAAGAAAGGCCTTGGCAGACAGACGCTGTGCAAATATGGGGAGAAGGGAAATGTGGTGCATGTTCCAAACCCTTGATTCCATCCTTCTTTTCTTCCTCCTCCAGATGCACCCCAGAGATGGAGGTTGTCCTCAATATCCCCACTGACGAGGCTTCCCTTCTGTAGCTGTCGGAAGCGTGGCTGGCGTGACACATCTATGTTCCTGCAGACCACATGGGCTGGTTCTCTGAGGAATAACGGAGGTCTCCATCCTGCCGTGGTCCCCGTTCAGAATTTTCGAAATTCCCCATTAAGACCCTGTTGGACTGGCTTCTCGGTATTCCCTCCCCATTAAAAACTGACAGAGTTATATTAAAGGCAGCCCTCTCTAAGGCAAGGAAGCCTCTGTCTCCTGTATCAGCCGTGGTGCCATACCCATCGGATTGTGCTGCTTCTCATGGTCTCCTGAGCCAGCATCATTGGACGTCTTAGTGTGGGCCTAGTATGCCGATGAACCAAAACGTTCACAACCTTCAACTGAAATGATTTTTGATTGCAGGAGAGCTTTCAAAGCATTCAGATGTCCTCTTCCATGGGTCCAGAAATGAGAAAAGGCAAGGGAGATGGGACTAGCCTTTGGACACAGTAAAGCAGCGGCTTCCCGTGTCTGCCGGTGTCTTACAGAATGCTTTGCTTTGCAATTCATAGTTTTCCCTAAATTGGAGGATACTTTCACCCTTTTTGATATTTGTTAAAAAAAAATTCTCAATGAAAGCGTAATAGCTCGTGGAATCCAGTGAAAATGCTGTGATAAATTCAAGGTTAGATAGATTTTCAGAAACATACCTATACAGTAGTTTTCTATAATTGTGTTACTTTGCTGTATTGTTGTGATTTTATGTTGTAAACCACCCCGAGTAGGGCTAGATGGGTGGTATAAAAGTCATAGAATCATAGAGTTGGAAGAGACCTCCAGGGCCATCCAGTCCAACCCCCTGCCATGCAGGAACCCCAATCACAGTATTTCTGACAGGTGGCCTTCCAGCCTCTGCTTAAAAACCTCCAAAGAAGGAGACTCCACCACCCTCCTTTGTGGCAGCATATTCCATTGCCGAAGTCGAATAAATAAATACATTGTAAGGTGCAAAGGTCCCATCGGAAGGATGCTGGGCCTCCTTTTCCTCACCATAAAGTGTGCCAGGGGGAGGATCGCCAAGAGTCACGACGCCTAGTGCTCTTTAGTCACCCCACCGTGGCACCCAGGCACCTAAAAGCCAAAGAGTGTCAGGGCCCTGGGCCCTGTTTTTTTTTTTTTTTACATGGCGCTACAGAAAGAGGTACGTACAGGAGGCTGTGCAGCACAAGCTACTCTTATGGCCGTTACTTCACGAAGTGCATTGCTTTGCAGCGGCATTGCCTTCGCTTTGAATTCGGTGGCGGTCACGTGCTCTCCCTTCGATCCCACCCCTGTTTCTCAGTACTCACGCGGAGCATTTCTAGGACCGAATTGATTACTACCTCACGTGCTCCCTTTGCATTAGAAAACTGCTTTGCAACGTCCGGTTCCACCCTCCTTTTATTTTAAAAAAAATATTAACTCGGCGTATCGATGCATCAATTAACCGAAATATCGATGCATCGATATTTCGGCGCAAAAGTAACTATATATATATATATAAAAAAAAAGTCCACACGTGACGTTGGGAGCGAAGCAAGATGCGAAGCGAAAAGATTCCCGGCCACTGGCAGGGGAACCACTCACCCCGCTTGGAGCACGGTAAAGGGGGCGTGGTCGGGGTGGCATCGCAGCCAAAAAGGAGGAGCGTGCGGACTGAAACGATCGATTCGCACAGAAATGAGGGCTTGCCGCGAAGCGAGCGGTTCGTGAAGTAACGGCCTTAGAATGGTGTGGGAAGGGCATGGTTTTTAGTGGGGCAGTTAGATACTGTATATACTCGAATATAAGCCTAGTTTTTCAGCCCTAATTTTGGGCTGAAAAAAGGGGTCCTCGGCTTATATTCGGGTCAATACTTTTAGCCACTGAGGCAAGTTTGGGTTGGTGGCTAAAAGTCATTTTAAACATTGTGTGCCGCTTCTCATGACCCCCCCCCATGTTTAAAATGACTTTTAGGCACCAACTCAAGCACTTGCCTCGGTGGCTAAAAGTCATTTTAAACATCACACGCCCACCCAGCTCACAAAGGAGGAGTTGCCAGGCCCTGCTGCATTTCCCACCCTAGGCTTATACTTGAGTCAATAAATTTTCCCAGTTTTTTGGGTTTAAATTAGGGGCCCTGACTTATACTCGGGTCGACTTATACTCGAGTATATACGATAGATAGATAGATAGATAGATAGATAGATAGATAGATAGATAGATAGATAGATAGATAGATAGATAGATAGACGGACGGACGGACGGACGGACAGACAGACAGACAGACAGACAGACAGACAGAGAGGGAGAGAGATAAACCATAGGGCAGGTGAAGACATTGCCCTGATACGTGATAATTTGTAGCATTTCAAGGTGTCTTCCGATGGATTCTCTTGGCCTACCTGGGGCAGTTCTTCCCTCCTGGCAGAGATGCATAGGAACAGCAGGGACCCAGGGGTTCTTTCCCTTTCCTGTGTTGAAGCATACCGTATTTTTCTGTGTATAAGACTAATTTTTTTGTCTAAAATATAAAGACTATAATTTTTTTGTCTAAAATTGTTAGATTAAAATTCGAGGCTCGTCTTATACATGGAAGTAAGGCGAGAAGACAACTGCAGGGTTGCGAAACTAATTTTGGGATGGAAACATGGAGGGGTCATCTTATACATGGGGCATCTTGTATACAGAAAATATGGTAATAGACACTGTGGGCCTTTTCACACGACCCCTAAGATCCGCTGGCCACTTAAATTTGGACCAGAGATCTTAGGGGTTTGTCGCTGTTCCTGCGTTCCCACTGGCTGCGTGAGGGGAGGGAGAAAAAAAGGGAGAAAAGAATGCCGCTCACCTCCGTTCTGCCGACCCGACCCGGCACTGCATTCAGATCTCTTAAAGGGGCGGGGGGGCAAAAAAAGAACAAACAGAAGCAAGGAGAGCCGGGCAGTCACTACTGTTATATCTGCACCAGGAATTTTCACCTCCAGAGAGCAGGTACCTGAAAAGTGCGCTGGGACCCGCTTAGGTGGGCGTGGTCGCACTTAATTATCTGTAAACTCCGGAGCTGGTGGGGAAACAATTTTAAGCTCTGGAGCTGGGAGCCATTTGCGGCGGAGTTTAGGGGTCGTGTACAAAGGGCCTGAGTAGGAAAGTCAACTGTGCAGTTAGGAGGGACCCTCTTGCTGTCTTCCCACCACTTCGGTGAAGAGAAGGCACAAAAGTTACCCAGGGCTGCACAGCAATGGAGACTCAGGAACGTATTCTGAGTCTGACTCAAGGCCAGATTCCCTCGGCTTGCATCTGTAGGCGAAGCTCTCCCTTGGCCTGTTTTTTTTTCTTTTTTGAGCAGCCTGCCTATGGCTGCAGCCTCTCCCTCAGCCACGGGGTGGAGACCTGGTCTGTCCCGAGAGATCCCTGGGATGGGACAGAAGCCCTCGGAGATCAGAAGCAGAGGAAATGAGGGCTGTTCAAGGATGAAAGGAAACCCTTCAACCCAAACCCTACCTATTACAGTGGACCCTTGTATAACAAACCGCTTGTATAACATAAAATTTGTACAACATAACAAATTCCGGAGATAGGTGAAATTTGCTTAACATAATCGCCTATGGGGAAAATCTATACAACATAAAAATGGGATCACTGCATTTTCAATGCATTCCTATGGGGAAATTGTATAAAGGAATATTTGCTCAACATAATTTCATTTGGAACGAATTAATTCCTTTATACAAGGTGCCACTGTATTATGATGACAGGCCGGAGCGATCTAATCTAAAGAACTGGTCTTGGAACCGGTGGAACCCACAGCAGCTCCCTTAAAGGTGACGGAGCAAAGATCCTAGAAGGCCAAAATATTGTCCCACCGGCTTTCTCGCGGGGGCCATTTCCGATGACAGATTTCTATCCATTTCTTTAAGTTGTCTACGTTGCCACTGTAGAAAGCGGGAAGGAGCATCAATGGGGGAAGTCACCAGCCATTTTTTTGTTGTTGATTTGTTTGTTTTATTTATAGGCCACCTTTCTCCATATAAGAGGACTCAAGGAGGCTCACAATAGTAAAAACATAATAAGCTAAACATGAAAAAAATTAAATTACATGCTGATTAAAATGCAATTGAATGATAAAAAGCAAGGAAGCGTTAAACACTATCTTAACTTTTTTTTTAAAAAAGTGACTCATCCTGGTCTCTTTTCCACATCCTAACAAAGGCTAAGACTTAAGGAGGAGCCTGGCGGAGGGCAATCCACGGTGCCTGTCTGTTTCCCAAGTTGAGGGAGAGACTTCCCAGAGCCAGTCTACAGTCTAGACGAGACTGAAAAATGGAGATGCAACGTTTTGTGAAGTACAATTCCCATCCGCCCCTAGCCAGATTCCAGGAGTTGTCGTCCAGGAAAAGTAACGGAACAGCAGGCTTCAACCCAAGCTGGGCAGGCTTCAGGGCATTCCCAAGCAGATGTCTTCACCTGCTTAGGATTCCCCGCAAATGGCATTGAGAGATATCCTGCCTATCTCCCCAACCCAGAGGTTGTTCTTATCATAAGAACCTAAGGACAGCCTTGCTGGAAGAGGCCACAGCCCATGCAGTCCAGCATTTTCTCACCCAGGGGCTCAACATTAGCTTCAGGGCATTCCCAAGCAGATGTCTTCACCTGCTTAGGATTCCCCGCAAATGGCATTGAGAGATATCCTGCCTATCTCCCCAACCCAGAGGTTGTTCTTATCATGAGAACCTAAGAACAGCCTTGCTGGAAGAGGCCACAGCCCATCCAGTCCAGCATTCTGTCTCACCCGGGGGCTCAACATTAGCTTCAGGGCATTCCCAAGCAGATGTCTTCACCTGCTTAGGATTCCCCGCAAATGGCATTATTGAGAGAGCTCCTGCCGATCTCTCCAACCTCGAGGTGGTCCTCAGGCGTCCATAAGGAATGCCATTGAGACCCTTTGTCCTCCACGAACTTGGTCCAATCCTTTGTGCCATGCTTTACGCCCTGCGTGCCCTGGGAAGGCCCTCCGCCGCTCCGGGCCCTCTGTACGCGCTCAGGGGCGCTCTCGCCGCCCGCCCACGGGGAAACTCCTGGGCAAGGGCGGGTCTGCTCCGTCGGCCGGCCGGCCGGGCTGGGGGGTGTGTCCTCCTCGTCCCGCCCGGTCCCCTCTTTAAAAGTGCCGCCTCTTAACATCCCGAGGCGCGGGGACGGGACGTGCGGACGGGGCTGGTCTCGGCCAGGGTTGCGCCCGGAGCCGCCAGGAGCGGAACTCGCGCGGAATCCAGAGGCGCCCCTGGGCCAGGTAAGGGCGAACGGGGCCCAATCCCCGGGAATCCTCAGAGGGCTCCTGGGGGAGAGGGGGTTTGCTCCTCCTCCGGCAAGCGCTCTCGAGAAGACCCCAGCGCGCGCGCAAGAGAGAGAGAGAGAACGCCTGCCGCTGCGCGATGCGAGGCGGACGGGTTCCTGAGCGCGTGCAGAGTTCCGCGCGCCCCAAACCCCCCCAACCCCGCGAGGGTCGCGGCAGCCCAGCGGGTCCGGGGAAAGGCGTGGGCGGCCAACTCGCCTCCTCCCGCGGAGACCCAGCTGGCCTCGGCTGAGCTCCCCCGGCCGCTCGCCCAACGAGCTGGACAAGAGAGAAGTCCGAGGGAGGGTCTCTGCACGTGCTCAGAGAAGTCCTCCTGCAGGGGCCAGCGGAACAGGGAGCATACCTGCAGTAAGAGAGAGAGGGGGGGGGAGGTCTGGGTGTAATTCAATGCCACCCTCCTGGCGACAAAAGGCCAGCTTCCTTGCAAACAACTTTCCTTCTGAATTTTTAACCATGTTTTGGAAGCGGGCAAGACCATAATAGACGCGGGAGCATTGGGTTACGGGCTCCCGGGATGAAACCAGACGCTAGGTTGGAAAAAGACAAAACAAAACACGCCACAACACGAGAAAAGAAGGTCCTACCTGGTGTCCCACAAAAACGGAATCGGGAGGGAGGGAGGGAGGGCAGCTCGGTCGCTTTTGCTTCAGTTTTTGTTAGGATGGAAGCAGATGGGTAGGTATAGCCCGAAAGCTAGACTCGGAGCACCGCGGGTGGAAACAAACCCCAAACGCCCTAATTCGGATGGAAACGACAAGACGAAGGCAATATCCGCGCAATATCCGCGCCCGGGGGCGGGGGAGACGCTACCAAGCCACCTTAAAAAGAGATTTATTTATTTTTTTCTGTCTTGCAGCCTGGCTGAGGACCAGCGCATAAAAAGGTCACTGGATTTAGGTTGCTCCGGAACCCTCGCTCCAACCCGAGTATGGCCAAAAACTTTTTGCAAGACGTGTCTGGGACCGGGTAGCTCCCTTTCTTTCTTGCTGCCTCGTCTCTGCAAAACTCTTATTATTATTCCCCCCACCCACCCCGTGGTTCCTTTGCAGCTTCTCGGGGAAAAGGGAGCTGCCCTAGAGATGAGGGACCTCCCAGGAGTTGCTAAACAGGCCCTCCTTTAGTTTTATCTATTTGTGTTTTTTTGGGGGTGGGGGTGGGGGAAGAGCACCAAACAAATCCCAGATTTGCTTTATGGGAAGGTGGAAGACCCTAACACGCTTGATTTTGGCTTCGGAAGATGTCGGCTGTGTTTGTGCAAGAATATCAGTCAAACAAAAGACTAACTAGAATATTTTGATAGGAGAAAGCTCACAATAAAATATGGTAAAAGTGCCACAGCATGTTTGTTCCCCCCCCTTTGGATTTTGACTGAAAATCAGGACATCATTGTCCTCTGGTTTTGTTTGCTTGTTTGTTTGTTTGGCAACTTTTAGGTAAAATTATATCAGATATTAGCAAGGTTAGCATAGGAGCCTCTCAGGGCTGTGTGCTTTCTCCATTTCTGTTTTCCTTATATACTAATGATTGTACCTCAAAGGAATCCTCTGTTAAAATAGTGAAGTTTGCAGATGACACTACGGTGATTGTTCTCATTCGAGACAATGATGAATCTGCCTATAGGCAAGAGATTGAACAACTAGTTTTATGGTGTACTCAAAATAATCTTGAATTAAATACATGCAAAACTGTTGAAATGGTGGTGGATTTTAGGAGGACTCGTTCTATACAACCACCTCTTATAATATCAAATAACTTAGTGTCAATAGTGGAGTCCTTTAAATTTTTAGGTACTATTATATCTCAAGATTTAAAATGGTCACCTAATATTGAAAGTATTATTAAGAAAGCACAACAAAGAATGTTTTTTCTGCATCAACTTAGGAAGTTTAGACTGCCAAAAGAACTATTGATTCAATTCTATAGAGGTGTTATTGAATCTATTATCTGTTCCTCTATAACTGTCTGGTTTAGCTCTGCGACTAAGCAGGACAGATATAGACTTCAAAGGATAATTGGAACTGCAGAAAAAATTATTGCTACTAATTTGCCATCTATTGTGGAATTCAGGACATCATTGTCCTCTGGTTTTGTTTGTTTGCTTGTTTGTTTGGCAACTAAGTTTAAGGGTGATGCAGGTCACAATTAAATAACCCTTCTCCCCTTGGCTAACCTTTAAGGTGGATTTCTTTTAATCCTGCAGCATTTAGGGTCCCTTCCCTGCAAAGGCTGTTTTTTTTTCCAGGAGCATTTAATAAAGGGGCAAAGTGGATGCTAGATGGTTGAGGTCAGCCTGCACCCTGGTGCTTTTCCGATCTCTTGAACTACATATCCCATCATTCCAAGGGCATTGGGATGATAAGAGTTATGGGCAAGCTGATCTGGAAGACACCAAGGCAGATAAAGTGGGTAGGGAGGTCTTCCCAGGAGGGGTTTATCATTAATTGAGCAGGAAAGACATCATTTTGATACCAAAACATGCTAGAGATCCTATGGATAGAAACACACTGTTATCATTTTTTACAAATAACAAAAGAAAGGCTCAAAGAAAAACAAGTGAATGTAATATCAAATTAATCTAAAGACTCAAGGGGGGAAATGATTGATTGAACCTGCCCCATAGTCGTCCCTTCAAGAGATGAAATAACGGCCTCCTTCGGTCCTTTTGGAGAGAGAGGCAGGATAAAATATACAGATCCAAAGTCCGCGTCTTAAAACATGCAGCTCAAAACTAGGCACAATGACTCCAACGCAAGTCTTACTGCACAGCTTAGAAAAGTGGCTTTTTGGAAACTATAAACTAGAAATGTATTAAATAGGTAAATTAAATAAATAATGTATCATTTATTCTTCAAGTACAATTTTATACCAAACAGAAAGGGAAGAGGGAAAGCCCCTCTTATCTGAAAAAAAAATCCCAGAATGGTGTAAAAAATCTTCACTTTCTCTAATAACTTTTATCTTTACACAGTTTTACTATACATTGAGTTGGCAGTTCCGTTTTTAACCAGCAACATTTTCTCAACTTATACCAGTAGCAGTACTTAACTTTTATACTCTTGACATAGCTCTATTAAACTGTTACCTGTAACGCTTTTTCATAGTACTTCCACCTGAAACTTAACCTATGCAAAGAGTAGGATGATCATCATCTTAGAATCATAGAATCATAGAGTTGGAAGAGACGAGCCATCTAGTCCAACCCCCTGCCATGCAGGAACCCCCATCACAATATTTCTGACAGATGGGCCATCCAGCCTCTGCTTAAAAACCTCCAAGGAAGGAGACTCCACCACCCTACTTTGGGGCAGCATATTATTCCACTGCCGAACAGCTGTAACTGTCATGAAGTTCTTCCTAATGTTTAAATGGAATCTCTTTTCCTGTAGTTTGAGACCATTGCCCCAAATCCTAGTCTTTGAAGCCATGGAAAACAAGCTACTGTGTTTCCCCGAAAATAAGACAGCATCTTATATTAATTTTTGCTCCCAAAGATGCGCTAGGTCTTATTTTCAGGGGATGTCTTATTTTTCCATGAAGAAGAATAAGGAACACATCTATTGTTATCTTATTATCAGGGAGGCCTTAATTTCGGAGGATGCCTTATTTTTCAGCGAGAGGCAAAACTGTAAGTAGGTCTTATTCCCGGGGGGATGTCTTATTTTCGGGAAAACAGGGTAGTCTTAGAATAAGAGGGATATTTGAGTCCTGCCCCATGAATTGGACTCTCAGCCTGTGGTTCCCAAGATGCTTGGTTGTAAGACAAAATCCCTTCTGTATTAGAACACAACCTGGTTATTCTGGGCTATAAAAAGAGAGCCCCAGCTCAGAAACCTATGTGACTTTCCTCTTCACTTTTTCTTGCACTACCGAGACTGATCCGTGACACTCACTGGACCTTTGAATATCTTTGCAGAAAATGCTATTAGGACACTCCTTGAAGGATTTGAAGGTCGCCTTTTAGGAACAGAATATTACAAATCCGGGCAAAAATCAAAGAAAAACCAAAAACAAAAGACAAAAAATATGTGGCACCTTAAAGGCTAACTTTCATAATTCTTGAAAAGACTAACACGGCTACCCTCTCTGAAACGATTACAGATCTAGAATACAAAGAGAAACAGTTGAGATAAAGTTCATATACATGATGGACACACACAAGAATGGATTAAACATAAGTCTGGGTTTCTGGAGTCATTATCAAATTTAATATTACTATATTGCCACTTTTTTCATGGAAGTTTATCTCCCACCTGGACCATAAGGTGAAAACTCCCACTTTCTCACCCCTCTTTTCCACTCTCCTTCACCTCACTCGATCTAGTTCTGGTTTCTTAAAACCACACTTAACATTTCTACAGACCCTGGCCACAGAGACCTTCTGCCACTATATTTCTGAAGAAGTGGATGTGTCTATGGGCCTTTTCACACGACCCCTAAGATCTGCTGGCCACTTAAATTCGGACCAGAGATCTTAGGGGTTTGTCGCTGTTCCTACGTTCTCACCCCCCTCCGCACTTCCTGGTTGCTGGCTGCTTGAGGGAGGGAGAAAAAAAGGAAGAAAAGAATGCCGCTCACCTCCGTTCTGTCGTCCCGGCACTGCATTCAGGTCTCTTAAAGGGGCGGGGGCAAAAAAGAACAAAAAGTGTTCTGCTTATATACTGCCCCATATTACTACAAGTAGTCTCTGGGCGGTTTACAATTTTTTAATTACAGAGTGCAGGCTACACATTGCCCCCCCCCAGCAAGCTGGGTACTCATTTTACCGACCGGAAGGATGGAAGGCTGAGTGAACCTTGAGCCTGCTACCGGGGATTGAACCCAGGTCGTGAGCAAGGAGAGCCCGGCAGTCACTACGTTATATCCACATCAGGAATTTTCACCTCCAGAGAGCAGGTACCTGAAAAGTGCGCTGGGACGCGCTTAGGTGGGCGTGGTTGCACTTAATTATCTGCAAACTCCGGAGCTGGTGGGGAAACAATTTTAAGCTCCGGAGCTGGGAGCCATTTGCGGCGGAGTTTAGGGGTCGTGTACAAAGGGCCTATGAAATGTTACATTGAAATCCGAAAGTTAGTCTTTAAGGTGCCACATGTTTTGTGTCTTTTTTGTTTTGTTTTTCTACGATTTTTGCCTGCAATCCCAGAATATCCTAGCAGGGTATGGTGTAAATGGGACTGAGCCCTTTGGCCGAGCCTGTACTGTTTGACCTGTGTGGGGGTTACTCAGAAGTGGTGTTTATATGTGTTTATGTGCATATCGCCTTCTAAACGGGGGCATGTTTTACAGCCGAATACGAAAAGTAAGCAGAGCTGCCAAATAAATGGAGCCCAGCTGGGGTAGACTGATGGGTAGACCAGGGGCTTGTGAGATCCGCGTTGCTTTTGGGCTCAGCCCTCTGCCAACAGCCAGATGTAAAATATTTAGTACGCTGGGGAACTCTCAACATGATTGACAAAGACCGATTAGAGCATTGTTGACAGGACAAATTTAAAACATTATCCACAAGCCCCATTAAATGAAAACAGCAAGGGCTTAGAATGAAAGAACAGAGTTAAAGAATGTTAAAGGGTGCTGGGTCTGATTTGAGCACATGTGGAGACCCGGAATCTGGTGCCACAACCACAACCGACATGAGTTTGCTGTTCCTCCTTGTGCAGCTTAAGCTTTTCAGCCGCCTTAAGTGGGAGAAAGTCTCATTGATACCTCTTCCATTAGAGAAAAAAATACAAACTGTTGGGTCTGCCAGACTTCTCTGCTGTTCTACTTACCTTCTGCTCGCCTTCGCAGTATGGAAGTAGGAATGTGAACTTGGGCGTGGTCCTTGATCTGCTGACTTGATCTCTAATTTGTCTTTTGTTTTTATTTTTGGGTGCCATCTCTGCATCTGAAACAGGCTGGCAAATGGTGCCAAGGCCGAGGCCCGGTAAAGGCTAACCACGGCTGACAGTAGATTCCATAGTCATAAGAACATAAACATAAGAAGACTCCACTGTATCTCACAGTAGCCCCACCAAATTCAGCCTGTAATAGGATTTCTTGTGCTTTTATGTGAACCGCCCAGTGTTCCCTCTGGGAAATTGGTGCGGTATATAAATATAAAAATAAATAAATAAATAAATAAATGTGTCCGGGAACACATGAGACTAGATCTCTGTCTCCTGATCCCACTCCCTTGCATCTGGCCCTTGAAGGACCCTGGTTTTAAGCCTGGAGATGACACATCTCCATCATGGTTTGTCACCTGGGATGGACTTTTCCTCCAGGAATCTGTCCAATCCCCTTTTGAAGGCATCCAGGCTAGATGCCATCACCACCTCTTGCGGCAGGGAGTTCCACAGATTAACAACAAGCTGGGTAAAAAAAACATTTTCTTTGGTCTGTTCTCACTCTCCCAACCCTCAATTTGAGTGGATATACTGCTGGTATTTTGTGAGAGGAGAAGAGTGTCCCTCTATCCACTTGACTCATGCCCTGCATTATTTTGTACATCTCAATCATATCCCCCCTCAGGCGCCTTTTTTCCAGACAAAAGAGCCCCAAATATTTTAGCCTTTCCTCATAAGGGAGGTCCCCCAGCCCAGTAGTCATCTGGAAGTTGAGTCATGGCAACTGGACTTCTTTTTTTGAGAGATTGAAACTTTTTGTTGCTCATCCAAACAGCTTTGTCAGTCTGAGGAAAGCTGGTTGTAAGTCCTCCATTTTATAGTTCATTTTGACCTTGTGTTTTCTTGGTCTGAACTAGGCTCCTAAGATGAACAATGGCCTGAATAGGCTCGTTAGGTGGACAATAGGCTCATTGGTTGGACAATGGCCTAAGGCCCTGAAACCCATAAAGTATGGGTCATTAGCTATGGCCTTGGTAGTGGAGGCGTGAATTAGTAGTAGTTAATTTATGTACAGTCAAAGACCAAAAAGGAGGTGTGAAGTACATTATTTTTTATTTGTCTAGGTATTGTTGAAATAATTGACTGATAAGTGGCAGATAGACTGTCCTTGAGCCCCCCACCTCTGTTGAGATCTGCCACTTATCAGGTAGTGATTTCAACAATACCCAGACAAATCAAAATACTTCATGTCTCCACCATCAAGCCTATTGCTAACGACCCATACTTTATGGGTTTCAGCACTGTAGGCCATTGTTCACCTAAAGGCCTATTGAGATTCTGTCTGCCTAACGAGCCTATTCAGGCCATTGTTCATCTTAGGAGCCTATTTCAGAGCAGGGGTGACATGAGGTCAAAGTGAACTATAAAATGGAGGACTCGCAATTAACTTTCCTCAGACTGACGAAGCTGTCTGGAATGAGCAGCGAAATGTTTCAGTCTCTCAAGGAGTCCAGTTGCCATGACTCAACTTCCAGATAAACTCACCTGGAGGACTGAGAATCTTCACAGACAGATTCCACAGCCATGCTTATTTGGTTTTAAGTATTCAGTGGTATTTTAGTTAGCATTTAGTTTAATTTTTTTTTAAAAAAAAATGTTTAACTTGTGATGTTTTTAATTCTGTCCCTTTTAATATTGTGAATCGTCCCCTCTTTGGGAGAATGTTGGCCCATCAATCAATCAAACAAACAGACAAGCCAAATCAATCAAAACAAAACACCTTCCCTTCCATGCTTTTAAAAAAAGTTGTTGACATAGAACAAGTAGAAGGAGGATCTCCGAGATAGACTAATGCCTTGTGCCCCTGTTTATTCTGGGCTTATTTCCAGCCAAGACCGAGAAGAGCCGAGCCATTAAGAGGAGTTTTCTCGTCACCGCCACGAGTGTCCAGGCACTCCCGAGGCTGGCCGGCTGCCGTGGTTTCCCAGGAAAAGGACAGCTATTTCGGAGACGGGCCCTCTCGGCTCTGGCTTTGGCTGAAGATGACTCTCAACACCCAGCGTGGAGGGATCGGTGGCCGTGGCCCCCGGGGCAACCTGAGTCCTGTCCAGAGGCGGGCGAGCACACCCCTCCCAGCCCCTTACGGGTCTCGCCCGCCGATGTCGAGCGTTCGCCCCAGGCCGCCCGACTCCTGCCACCTGCAACTGGGGCACTCCTCGTCCTGCGAACCTCCCCGAAGCCGCCTCCCTGCACCCCGGGACAGCTGGTCGCCAGAGTCCTCGGATTCGGAGGACTCCTGGGAATCCTTGTACCGGGTGGTGCTTCTGGGCGACCCTGGCGTGGGGAAGACCAGCCTGGTGAGCCTCTTTGCCGGAGTCCAGGATAAAGATTCGTCTGACCAACAGAGAGGTAAGGCTGTTGGTAAATTTGGGAAGTGGGAGGAGGGGCAGGTAGGGCTTTGGGGAACAGCTGCCCAGCGATTAGGGTAACATAGTCCCCGGGCGAGATGCGTTAGAACAGGCATGTCCACATTTCGGCCCTCCTGATGTTTTGGAACACAACTCCCAGAATTCCAAGCCTGTATTGCCAGTGACAAAGGACTGTGGGAGTTGTGGTCCAAAACATCTGGAAGGCCAAAGTTTGGACATGCCTGCATTAGAAGATGCTGCCCTTGATTCTGCTCAATCCTGCCGGCTCCACTGACTACAAAGCAAATGTTTTAGTGAAACGATGCCCCTGAACATGGACTGGGGGTGTTTTTTGTAATTTGCTCCCCAGAGCTTAGAAGATAGTTTTATTCTCTAGCCAGTGTTGGCCTCACCCCTCTGAGACTTCTAACATTTTGGAAAAGGCAAGGCCAGTTTAGCCTATTTAAGCAAAAATAAGGGATGCCTCAGGGCCGTTGTTCATCCCAGCTACAGGGCACCTTCTCAAGCAATTGTTGAATGGCATAGAAACCTAGAAGAACTGAATGTGACGTGGCCTGTGAGGCCATCATTACCAGTAGAAATACGAATCATTCGATATCTGCCAGGTGGTTGTCTAAATTTCTCATGAAGACCTCTCACCACTTCCTGAGGTCATTAGTTCCATTGTTGTGCTACTCTAACAGTTAGGAAGTTTTTCATGGCATTTGGCTGAATTAGGCTTCTTGTAGCTTGTGTCTCCTGCACTTTGCGATGATCAAACACAGGTCCTGCCCCTCCTCTGTATCACTACAATTAAAGTACAGTATTAGAAAAGTACTGTCACATTTCCTCTCAGTCCTCTTTTCTCAAGGCTAAGCATGCCATAAGAACATAAGAAGAGCCCTGCTGGATCAGAACAAAGGCCCATCTAGTCCAGCTTCCTGTATCTCACAGTGGCCCCACCAAATGCCTCTGGGAGCGCAGGAGACTAGATATCTGTCTCCTGATAGCCCTCCCCTGCATCTGGTCCTTGAAGTGCCCCGGTTTTAAGCCTGTAGATTACATATTCCCATCATGGTTTGAAACCTGTGATGGAGTTTTCATCCAGGAATCTGTCCAATCCCCTTTTGAAGGCATCCAGGCCAGATGCCATCACAACCTCCTGGGGCAGGGAGTTCCACAGACTAACAACGCTCTGGGTAAAAAAAATATTTTCTTTTGTCTGTTCTCGCTCTCCCAGCCCTCAGTTTGAGTGTATGTCCCCTAGTTCTGGTATTTTGTGAGAGGGAGAAGAGCGTCCCTCTATGCCCCGTTCTTTCAGTCATAATATACATCAATCCTATAGATTCAGAGTGGATCTACTCTGGTTGGGGCTGCTGATTGGATTCTGGGCAGAGGATCTTATAGCGGCTTAAAAGTTATGTCTGGTATCCTATTGGTTTCTAGGCACATGGGTTGCAGATGGAGTTCTCAAGTTGTCATCGTTGGTTTTATCTGTTCCCAAGTCTTACCAGCCACAACAGGCAAAATGGTAGCCGCGGTTTCTCAGTGGCAAAGGCACTGTGGAGGTGCCCCGGGGAATGGTGACAAAGCTGCATCTCAACGGTCACAGTATTGTCCCTACTTCCTAGGATGTTTGCAGGCATAGAAGAATAAAGAGATAACTCGGTGACTTAGGTCTCTGGTAGAGACAGAGGGTGGGAGTTTGATTGGGCTTCCTTGAAATGAGCTGGACTCCATGATCCAGAAGGTCCCTTCCAGCTCTGCTGATCTAAGATGATGATGATGATGATGATGATGATGATGATGATGATGATGATGATGATGATGATGATGATGATGACGACAACAACAACAACAACGACACTCAGTTCATGTCTGAAGAAAACAAAGAGGTCCTCTAAGCCAGGTTAGATGGGTGGTGGCAGCAGCATTTAGACCAGTAGTTCTTAGCCTTGGGTCCCCAGATGTTCTTGGTCTAAAGCTCCCAGAACCCTTCAGGACTAATGGTGCTGGCCAGGATTTCTGGGAGTTGTAGTCCAAGAATATCTGGGGAGCCAAAGTTTGGAACCACTGAATTAGACAGTCAAGGAGAGGTTTCTGTGCAAAATGGCTCTGTTTGATCGGGAGGAACCCCCTTCATGGTTGACTTGAGGGTTTCTAGAATCCTAGAGTTGGAAGAGACCTCCAGGGCCATCCAGTCCAACCCCCTGCCATGCAGGAACCCCCATCACAGGACTCCCGACTGATGGCCACCCAGCCTCTGCTTAGAAACCTCCAAAGAAGGCGATTCTGCCACCCTCCTTTGTGGCAGCAGATTCCACTGCCGGACAGCTCTAACCATCATGAAGTTCTTCCTAATGTTCAAATGGAATCTCTTGATTCCTACAAGAGTGCATCTTCAGACACCTCCCTCTTTCAGTGGTGAGAGTGAGACATTACTGTACACAGATCTTGGAAAAGTGACTATCCCAGGGTCTTCATTGGCCACCCTGGCTGAAGGATACTGGGTGTTATAGTCCAAAAGGATATCCCCCCCCAGCTCTGGCCTGGATAACCGCTGTAGTTGACAAACCCAGCTTGACCTTTGAAGCTGTTTTGATTGAATGCTTCCCCTCCAGTCCAGAGGTTGAGCCCAATGGCATGGTGGGGGTGGAAAAGTCTCTCCCCCTCAGTAGAGCTCCCAAGGCAGAGAGGGGAAGAGTTAGAACCAGGTCTCTCCAGTTGGTAAGGCCAGTGGTTGGACTGGATTTGACAGGTCTTGGTCCAGACGGTAGCCCAGTGATTCTCCACCGGTGGGTCCCCAGATGTTCCTGGAATGCAACTCCCAGGAGTCTTCATCACTAGCTGAGCTGGCCAGGAGTTCTAGGTGTTGCAGTCCAGGAACATCTGGGGACCCACAGGTTGAGAACCACTGTGGTAGCCTTTCCCATCTCTGCTCCATTGCCACGGGAACCCTCCACGTGATTGTCCGGAGGTCCTCCGTGCATCATCTCCCTCTCCTTTTCTGATGGGTATAGCTGCCTCTCCACAGTCGGGTTCTACAGGATCACCCATCTCAGGAGCGGTCACACTCCTTTCTGCATGTCCTGTTGTCAACCATCTCCAAGTGGAAGATATGCAACAATGGGCTCAAGTGACAGGAAGCCAGGTGGCGGCTGAATATCAGTAAATCTGGCTTCCTGTGACTTGACATACGCACACACACACCCCAATACCAGGGCCCCTTGCTCTTCAAAGCATCACTTTCAAAAGACTTTTCCATCCCAGGCCCATCAGGTTATGCTGGACTACAATTCCCACCTTCCCCAACTGATGGTGCCCCAGGCAGATGCAGCAGGTTAGGAAAGGATGGCCTAATATGTAGCTGATCTGGGTCTGTCTGTCCCCCCCCCCTTTTCAGAGGACACCTATGAACGCACCCTGTCTGTGGATGGCGAGGAAACCACACTGATGGTGATTGACACATGGGAGCCTGACAAACGGGTAGGTAGCCGATCTGAATCAAGGGGCTGTTTACACAGCATCCTACCCTCACCCAATCCAGTGAAGAATGACAAGAGGTGTTTAGGGAACTGGGATTCCAGAGGTTACTTTTAGAGATGGGCACGACTCAAAAAAATGGTGTTTCGTTTGTCATTTAGGGGGTCTGTTTCGGTTTGTTTTCGTTTTTTGTGATTTTTTGCAAAAAAATTCGTTTTCATTTCGTTACGTAATGAAACGAAAAAACAAAAATGAAAAATTGCTGTTTCATTAGCATTCATTACAGTTCAATGTATTTGCCACAACGAAAATGAAACACACGACAAAATTTCTGTTGTTTCGGTTTGTTTCGTTTCATTTTGGAGACAAAATTCGTTTTTCGTTTCGTTACATAACAAAACGAGAAAATGAAAACGAAAAATTGCTCGTTTTGTGCCCATCTCTAGTTACTTTATGTTTACAGTGGCAAAATTTAGTCCACCTTTCTGCTTTTCATAGTGGCCCCAACAAATGCCTCTGGGAGCACTCGAGACTAGATCTCTGTCTCCTGATCCCACTCCCCTGCATCTGGCCCTTGAAGGACCCTGGATTTAAGCCTGGAGATGACACATCTCCATCATGGATGAATTGAATCTTTATTTACAGTTATTAACCAAGTCAAGAAATACCAGAATATCAATTTGCCACAATAAAACGATTTGCCAGAATAAAACATTGAATTTGCCAGAATAAAACATTTTAAAAACATTTTTAAAACATTGTAAAACTTTTGATAAAAAACCACTAAATACAAACAGGACTGTTATAAAAATAGTCAATATCATGCGAAATGAACCAAATAGAAACAGTCACATCTCCATCATGGTTTGTGACCTGTGGTGGACTGTTCCTCCAGGAATCTGTCCAATCCCCTTTGGAAGGCATCCAGGCCAGATGCCATCACCACACCCTGTGGCAGGGAGTTCCACAGATTAGGAATACGCCACTCCCCCACCATGCCATTTCCTTTGTCTGTTCTTACTCTCCCAGCCCTCAATTTAAGTGGATCTCCCCTAGTTCTGGTATTTTGTGAGAGGGAGAAGAGTGTCCCTCTATCCACTTTACTCATGCCCTGCATAATTTTGTACGTCTCACTCATTTCCCCCCCCCTCAGGATAAAGAGCCCCAAATGTTTTAGCGTTTCAGATGCTGGTCTTCTGTGGATGCTGGTCCGTTTTTAACGCCCATGCAATGAGTCTTGGGCTAAGCAGCCCTTCGAGTGCTGGTGGAAAAGCTTTCGAGAACGAGGGAAAGAAGATTCCAGAAAGGCTAGGAGCCTGGTGCCTTGGGCAACCACAGAGAAGAAAAAGCAGGAATAAACAGCATGCCATGCCAAGATGAGAAAAGCTCCCTCCCCTGCACACCTCCACACACACACAGTCATTGCAATTGGGCTGCCATTTTGAGAAGCACTTATTTATTTTAGAGTATTTTTACTCCGCCTTTCTCCTTGGAAAAGGACCCAAGGCGGCTTTCAGTGATGAGGGACAATATACAGTCCAGTACAATTAAGACATGTTCAAGTATTTGAGAACAAAGGATTGAGGGACATCTTACAGCATTAATAAACAACATCGGTTATAATTAGTCATAAACACAAAATCTATGTGAACCTATAGATTCATATGAAATACACATGGCAGTACAGTAACCCCCTGCCAATCGCGGGGGTTAGGGACCCACCCCACCCGCGGTGCATGAAAATCCGTAATATGCGGAAGCTGGGGGGTGGGGCGATCGCGCACCTGTCCAAGAAGTCTTGGCGCGGCGCACACAGGCGGTGTGGCGGGATCTGACCTCCCGACGCTGCCCAAAACTTCTCGAAGGGACCCAGGGAGGTGGCGGGGAGCAACCCGATCGCTCCCCGCTGCCCCTCTGCGCGGCTCCGAGGCCTTTCGGAGGGGCCCGGGGAGGTGGCGGGGAGCGACCCGATCGTTCCCCGCTGCCCCCGCGCGCAGCTCTGAGGTGCAGGTACTGTGATCCTGCAATATAGCGGGACCGCAGTACCTGAACCGCGAAATGGTGGGGTGTGACTGTACAACATTCAGGGAAAGCTTGCCTGAAGAGAAAGTTCTTTGCCTGTTTCCAGAAGGCCTCTAGTGGGAGGGAGTTCCAGAGTCTGGGCACAGCAGTTGAGAAGGCCCTTTCATGCATCCAGCACTTGTTAGCTAGACTGCCCAGGGCTGTTGGGAATGGCATTTCTCCAAATCTAGAGGCCCTTCTCTTGTCAAAGTAGATGAAGGGAAAGGCCACTGGCCTCTTCTTGTCACAGAGACCAAATTTTCCAGCTCTGGCTGGCAGCAAGAGTCTCAAGCAAGGATGCGCTTTGAGCTAGGATTCTCCAGTGGCGACTCTTCCCAGGACCATGGTACTGGATGCAGACCTTCCTTTGGTCTGTTCCTAGGGGCTAGCACTGGCCTACGACTCCCAGCATCCTGCAGCCAGCATGGGCATCTAACACTGATGGCTCTTGGATTCTGGAGGTTGTCATCCAACAAAGGACAGTACCTGGTAATCCAACTGTTCTAGCTGCCTATCTCGTCCTTTGCCTGCGATACCGAGGAAAGAACACAAGGGTTATAAAGCAGGTTCTTAATAGTTACCTGAGCAGGTGAGCTACCAATGGACTCTTCTGGTGAGTTTTTCACCTGTAGCCATCTTCAGTATCAGACACCCAAGCAGCTAAGAACTTGGCTCGTTGAAAACCCCCTCCCTGGTTATTAAGGCCTAGGGGGTGGGGGCATGTCCCCACCACCCATTTTCAGAAAATAGCAAACAAGTGCCTGGTACTTTGTAGTCGCCTCTTTTTCTGAGGGATTTTTTTCCACTTGGCTTGTGACATGACTTAGTTTGTCCACATGTTCTTTGTTGATTCTGCCAATTTGTTTCTCCTTTCTGTATTAAGAAAAATGTTTGCCGATCACTCCGCGGCATAAGGAGAAGGCTAACGCTATTTTAAATAAATAACTCTGAAGGTGGACGGTCTGCGGAGGAAACGAAGGAAAGAGCGAAATATCTCTTGGTCGGAATCTCCAGCAGAATTCAGGCAAAAGGTTTTCAGGGGTGTTCTTTTCTGGTCTATGACTTCAGAACCCCTAGCCAGCACCATCGATCTGGGGATTCTGGGAGTTGTAATCTGAAAAGGCACCTCTCCTCATCTCTGCATTAAATGCAAAGGACACATCACTAGGCAGCTGCCTTCCTTTCAGAAAATTCATGGTTCTGTTTAGCAAATGTTGGCAACTTGATCTGTGGCTCCGAATGAGCCTTCCTCTGCTTCCCCCTTTTGGTGTGCTGTGCCCTCTTGGGTTCTGCTTTCCGATCCTGCCCAGGCCATCCTGTTGGCTGCCACTGGCAGAGAAAGTGCTGAGCTAGATGGTTGTGGGTCTGATCTGGTGTGACAGTTCGCCTGTTCTTCCGGGCAGACGAGCCCGCACGGAGGTGCCGCTTGCATTTTGTGTGCGAGAGCCGGCATTGATTGGTTTAAATGTGTCAGGCCCACTCCATCACAAAAGCTTTGGGCTTGCTTGGCAAACAATCAATGGCACATAAGTGAAAAACATTCCATTAGATTGAGAGCGGGCAGGGCAGAGCACCGGAGAGACCGGAGCGGCAACTTAGGAAGTCCCCGGCTGAAAACGAGGGTCTCCTATCTTGGCTTCTGCCGCTCTCATGTTGGAATCGCGATGCAAATGCTGGCCTGCTGTTCAAGGCTCAGATAATCAATGTGAATGGGCTTCAAGGTTGTGAAGAGCTCCAGAAGGATCTCTCCAAACTGGGGGAATGGGCTGCCCAATGGCAAATGGGTTTCAATGTAGCAAAATGTAATGTAATGCATATTGGGGCAAAAATTCAAAACTTTATCGATCAATTCATGGGCTCTGAGTTATCCGTGACGGATCAGGAAAGAGATCTTGGTGTGTTGGTGGACAGCTCCATGAAGGTGTCTCCCCAATGTGTGGCAGTGGTGAAGAAGGCCAATTCCATGCTAGGGATTATCAAAAAGGGGATTGAAAATAAAACAGCCAACATTATAATGCCGTTATACAAAACAATAGTAAGGCCCCACCTGGAGTATTGTGTACAATTCTGGTCACCGCATCTCAAGAAAGACATAATGGAACTGGAAAAGGTGCAGAAGAGAGCGACTAAAATGATTACTGGGCTGGGGCACCTCCCTTATGAGGAAAGGCTAAAACATTTGGGGCTCTTTAGTCTGGAAAAAAGGCGCCTGAGGGAGGATATGATTGAGACGTACAAAATAATGCAGGGTATGAGTCAAGTGGATAGAGGGACACTCTTCTCCCTCTCACTAAATACCAGAACTAGGGGACATGCACTCAAATTGAGGGCTGGGAGAGTAAGAACAGACAAAAGAAAACATTTTTTTACCCAGCGCGTTGTTAGTCTTTGGAACTCCCTACCACAGGATGTGGTGATGGCATCTGGCCTGGATGCCTTCAAAAAGGGAATGGACAGATTCCTGGAGAAGTGCATCACAGGTTACAAACCATGATGGGTGTGTGTAATCTCCAGGATTAAAAAAACAGGGTACTTCAAGGGCCAGATGCAGGGGAGTGGTATCAGGAGACAGAGTTCTAGTCTTGTGCGCTCCCAGACACATTTGGTGGGGCCGCTGTGAGATACAGGAAGTTGGAGTAGATGGGCCTTTGGCCTGATCCAGCAGGGCTCTGCTTTTGTTCTTACATATGTAAGGGTTCTCAAATCAACCTAAGAGCAAGGAGTTGGTTGCAGATATATTCCAGATCCCACTGGCTTCAGGTGCTGAGGTCAGGTGCCATCATGTTTCCACAATCCCTCAGATCAAAGGACTTCCAATATGTCCTATCGTGCGGCAGTTGTGGGTTTGATCCCAGGCACTTCCATTTGAGAGGGCAACCTATCAGATGGTGATAGGGAGCAGGTCTTCAACCAAGATGGAGGTTGGTGCCTGGGTGCAATGGGGGAACATCTGCCAAGAACTAGGGGGCACTCCATGAAACTTTTGGGTGCTAGATCTCAAACAAATAACAGAACTTATTTTTTTTCACCCAGAGGATCACTGGCCTGTGGAACTCCCTGCCAGTAACAGTAGTGACAGCTGTCAGCCTTGACAGCTTTAAGAAAGGATTAGACAAGTTCATGGAGAACAAGGGTATCAATGGCTATCATGATGGATGCCTGAGGATAACCTCTCCAGGTTGGTGAGATAGGCAGGATATCTCTCAATGCCATTTGCAGGGAATTGTAAGCAGGTGAAGACATCTGCTTGGGAATACCCTGAAGCAACTGGTGAGCCGCTGTGTGAGACAGAATGCTGGACTGGATGGACTGTGGCCTCTTCCAGCAAGGCTGTTCATATGTCCTTAAGATTGTGAATTCACTCTCTTGTGAATGACTAATAAGACTGAGGAGAAAGAAATATGAGGAAGGAATTTTGAGGCAGAAACAGCCATGGAGGCAGGAATGCTTAAGAAGATAAGGTTTCTGAAGGCATCTGAGCTCATCTTGATGCTGCCTCAGCCTCTGTTAGTCAGTGAAAGTTTGAGGTCAAAGAACATGCCCCCTGGAAAAGTTATTTGCTCTTTACCACACCTCCTACAATCCCTTCTAAACAATACGTCTCCCAGAATTTCCTAGGTGATTTGTCAGTGGCCATACCACGTAGAAGATTCTGGGAGTTTTGGTTTTTAAAGGAGCACTGTTCAAAGCTCCAGCGTTCTTCTCTCCAGGCGTGAGGCAATTTGATAGAAGCATGGAATGTGGCCTCCTCAGTGGTGGCCCAGTTCTGTTGAAACACCCGAGTCTAGGTGTACAAATATTCAGAAAGGATGTTCCTGTATAGACACTTGAAGCCTATTCAACATTCAGCGGACTACGTCCTTGGAATTTCAAAACACTTTGTACAGGAGGCTGGTTAGAAGTTCTACTGTATGAGCGGAGCTTCTAAACAGCCCCCCCTGTAGAAAACAAAACTGGGCCATCCCTAATTTTTACAAAGGCCACTATCTCATGATGGGGAAGATCCGGTGATTGTAAAAGTCCGGCTTTTCTACTTTCCTGGTCACGTGACTGAAGATGAGGGATCTCCATTCCCACATACAAGGACATTTTTTAAAAATAAAAAAGTACTGACAGCCCAAAGGCCAGCTGGTCAGCGCGGGGGGGGGGGATAAAAATATTTTTTTTAAAAGCACCAACCAGCCGCAGGGCCAGCTGGTCGGCATTAGGAAAAAATAATTAATTAATTTTTTTAAAGTGCCGAAGGCCAGCTGATCGGCACGGTGGGGGGGTAATAAAAATAAAAATAAAGAAAGAGCCGACCAGCCCCAGGGCCAGTTGGTTGGCATTAGGAAAAATAAACAAATAAAAATATATTTTCAAAAAAGCGCCAAAGGCCAGCTGATCAGTGCTAGGAGGGGGAATTTTAAAATAATAATAATAAAGTGTTAACCAGCCCCAGGGTCAGCTGGTCGGTGCTGGGGGGGGAAGCGGAAAACCTGGATCATATGCACTCCCACAAACTTCTGGCTCCGGAAAAATGTGCATTTTTAACCGGAGCAAAAAATACCGAACACCAGAGGTAGGTCTTGGAAAACTCGCTAAAGGGGCGTTACCATTTTTTTTTAAACCCGGTGGTCGTGGGGACAAGATTTTTGGAAACGGTTTATCTGAAAATTAGATCAGGATTTTAAAGGACGTGTGATAGAGCCCAAAGTAAGAAGTAGAAAGTAAAAAAAGTATAAAGTAAAAATTAGAGATGTGCCATTTGTTTTGATTTTTTTGACTCCCGCTGCCAGAATTCTGGGAGTTTCAACACACGGATCAGCATCTACATTTCACTCGCTTTGGGAAGAGAACTAGCTTCAAGGCTCTGTGGTTTTCTTTGGCCTTGCTTCCTGGTTAAAAGAGAGAGAGACACACAGAGAGAGACTGCTATGGTGCATCATGTGAGTGGTAAGATACCTGCCCTTTAAGTTCCTTCTAAAGAACTACCATTCCCAGGATGTGTTGCAGCAACTTCCTTTTTTAACAAAAAAGTAAGGCCAAAGAAACCTATGGAGCCTCGGAGCTAGATGTTTGTAGATCTATATTCAGGAATTCTCTGTGTGGAATTGTTGAAGTCCAAAACAATGAATGGGACATCCTTAGAAATGGTTGCCTTTGACAAAGTTGTGAAGGTTGTTCTAATTTGTCTAGGTTGGTCTATGCTGGGTTTGTCCAGGATGATGACCAAAATTAAGAGGGCTTTTGGAGCAGTTTTTAGGACCTGAGCCTAACCGTTTTGAAGACATCCCTGCTGAAGACAGTATGATACAGCTGGGGAAAATTTTTTTGAACTACAGTTCAGAATTCCCCCAGCTAATGTGCCCCAAATCATGTGCCTGGGGAATTCTGAAAAGTATAGTTTCCAAAAAGCCACTTTTCGGAGCTGTACAGTAAGACTTACGTTTGAGTCATTGTGCCTAGTTTGAGCTGCATGTTTTAAGATGTGGACTTTGGATTTTTATATTTCTCATGATTTGTGGTTGTTTGGATTTTATTTCCTTCTAATTTACATAGGCCTTTTTAAAAATGTGCTTAGAATTGAAAATGATAGGATACACACACTGCAAACAGTAGATTTTCTTGGTAGATATATATGGGTGTCTCCTGTCTGACACTCATTTGGGGCCACATTTTGCTTCCGAATAGAAGTGTTACGCACCAATTATCTGAAGCCCTTTCTGTTTACAGCTGATGTGTACGAAAATGGAGTGCCCTCTGTACATGCTCAGAGGTGCCCTTGAATGTTCTCGCGGTCAACATTTAATGAACTGAAGTCTGGAATTCCAAATAGATTTATCCTTGGCTCAGGGTCAAACCACAGTGTGTGTGTGTGTGTGTGTGTGTGTGTGTGTGTGTGTTTGTGTGAAAGTGGTGTGGGCAGAGCCCAATGTTTCCAGATGGTACCTGTCAGTTCTTGTATTTCTCTCCCTCCAACGTTTTTCTGTGGGCCTCCCTAATGTGGGGCAGGTTCTCGGTTGCAGCGGGCACGGCTTTGCTCTCCCCCCCCCATCAAACAGGCCGCCTGGACCGACAGGACTCCGCAGGCGCTCATTTGCTGCTGACGGGTCAACTCGGAGACTGTGTCAAACGCAGCCCGGAGGCAGTTGCTTTTAAATCTGCAGATGGTCTGGCATCAGCAGCGTGGAAAGGCAGCGGCACTTCCAGCCACAAGGTCGATGGGGTGGAGCAGATGGGAGAGAACCCTGTTGATCCAAAAAGCCAGGGATGAGCGCCTCTTCCCCAAGACCTCCAGCCGCCCTACCTACTTGGGTTTATCGATGCCAAAGCCTCCTTGGAAAACTCTTCCCCCCCACCCCCCAGATCCAGGGTGAGGATGCCATCTCCGAGTGCAAGGCAGGGTTACTGACGGTTGGTTTTATTGTATGTTAAGCAAAAGGCACGTGCATGTTAAGGCACGCCTGCTCTCTCTTCTGCTCTGGACCTTCACATCCTTTGCATTTTGCTCTTGGAATCCCGAGTGGGAAAAAACAGCTCACGCCTGCACATCCATGCTGATTTTGTACATTCAGGGAGCCAGGCGCTGTACAAAATTCAGACATGCCCGGGGTTCCTGTTTTCCAGACTCTTCTCATCCCACGGACATGATGGGGACCAGACTGGCAAAATTGGGTGACAGGAAATGTGTGGGACGTTGACCTTTAGGGCTTTGCAGCCTAGCGTTTTCAAGCCGGCGCATCCACATTTGGGAAATGTGAAAACGTAATTTTATTCAAGCTCCCTTGAGGTTGGCTTGCCTGCTGCAAGAAAAAAAAATACCAATTTTTCTCCATGCAGTCTATAAAGATTAACACATGCTATCCTGTCATCAGATGTAATGAGTTACAGAGTCCATGTCCACCAGACATAAAAGTTCTAAAGTGCAGGATGCCTCTGCACTCTTCACCGACCCTCTAAAAATGAGCTGGTTTTTCCACTCGTCTGGTTTCCAGAGCCAAACAGAGCAGCTGTTCAGGTCTAGAGCAAAGTATGGAAAACTTGTAGCTTTCTAGAAGTTGTCGGGCTCTAGTTCCCATCATCTGCAGCTAGCAAAGCCCAGGGTGAGGAATGATGGATGCACACTTTGTACCCACCTGGTTCCCAGCCTTGGCTTCTCAGATGTTCTTGGACTACCAGTTCCCAGAATTCAAGGCCAGTGGTGAAGGCTTCTGGGAGTTTTAGTCCAGGAACATCTGGGGACCCCAAAGTTGGGAACCTCTGCTCTAGGCATCCCAGCTGTTCATGCCGACAGAGAAGAACGGCCAGTTTTGCTCAAATCTTGTGGTCTGTCATCGCTCGGACCCAGGAGTGGCAAACCTTTGGCATTCCAGATATTTTGGATTACAACTCCCACTGTTCTTTATCACTGGTGGTAAAGGCTGGGGATTCTAGGAGTTGCAGTCCCCAAAATCTGGAGTGCTAAAAGCTCACCACCCATCACTCAAGCCCTTTTGGGTCTCTTTTTCTCTTTCTCTCTCTCTCTCTGTCTTTCTGTCTCTCTCACTTGGGTAAAACTGGATGGTTCTGCAGCTTTGGTTTTGGGTCTGTGGAGATGCTGAGGCCATGCTAGTCTATGGCTTTTTTTCTGCCCCTGTTTGTTTGTTTGTTTGTTTGTTTATACATTTATTTATTTATACATTTATTTATACATTTATACAACTTATATGCCGCCCACTACCCAAAGGTCTCTCGTTAAAACAGTTAAAACATTAAAAAGGCAATGGGCAATTAAAAACAATAAAAACATTTTAACCCAAAACACTAAAATTGCCACCAGTACCCACCATCTATATGTTATGTCAGTTTAAAAACTTCAGAAACAGGAAGGTTTTTACCTGGCACCGAAATGTCCTCAGTGTTGGCGCCAGACGGATCTCACTTGGGAGGGCGCTCCATAGCTTTGTCGCTGTATATATTGCGCTGAGCCTGTTGTGCCTCAAGAGAAATAAGGGGCAATCACGCCCCCTCCCGAAGCGCGACTCAGCGCAACAAACTTGTACCTGGTCCTTGGTTGCTCTTTTTTCTTGTTGCTGTTTTGTAACGCTTCTTGTACCGGTAAAAGAGATCCTGGAGGACCACATATTCCACGACAAATGGCATTTGTCTTGCACAAACGTGACTTCATGTTTATTTTTTATTTTATTTTTAAACAACTACCAAGCGGTACATCGATAAGTCAGTACCTGCTAAAGAGCCTTGTGGCACAGCGGATAAATGCCTGTCCTGCAGCTAAAACTGTGCTCATGACCTGGGGTTCAATCCCAGGAGCAGGCTCAAGGTGGACTCAGCCTCCCATCCTTCCAAGGTTGGTAAAATGAGGACCCAGCTTGCTGCCGGGGGAGGAGTAAGATGTGTAGCCTGCATACTGTAATTAAACTGTAAACCACCCAGAGACTACTTGAAGTGGTAGTGGGGCGGCTAAAAAAATCTTGTAAATAAATAAATAAATAATAAATAAATAAATAAATAAAAGCAGAATGCTTTGCTTTGCTATTTTGCTCCCCACTCCACCCCCGCAGCCTTCGGAGGAAGACAACTGGTTCCACAATTACTGCATGCAGGTGGGCAACGCCTACGTCATCGTCTACTCCATCACCGACCGGGGCAGCTTTGAGAGTGCGTCGGAACTGCGGATCCAGCTGCGCCGCACCCGCCAGTCGGAGAACATCCCCATCATCCTGGTGGGGAACAAGGCGGACTTGGTGCGCTGCCGGGAGGTCTCTGTGGAAGGTGGGTGGACTTTTAAAATTTATTTTAGTGACGCCTCCCTACCCCCAGAGCCACTTTTGAAATAGCTGTTTGCTGGCATTTCCAAAGAGGAAAGGGAAAAAAAAGAAGAGGGGAGAATCAGCAGCCATAACAGAAAACAAAACAAAGGATCGAGGTGCTGTTACGATGGGCGGATTTATTTGAGCGTGTGCTTGAGTTGATTTGTTCACTTAGAATCATAGAATCCGACAGTTGGAAGAGACCTCCAGGGCCATCCAGTCCAACCCCCTGCCCTGCAGGAACCCCCATTACAGTATTTCCAACAGATGGGCCATCCAGCCTCTGCTTAAAAACCTCCAAAGGAGGAGACTCCACCACCCTCCTTTGGGGCAGCATATTATTCCACTGCCTGACAGCTCTAACTGTCATGAAGTTCTTCCTAATGTTTAAATGGAATCTCTTTTCCTGTAGTTTGAAACCATTTCCCCAAGTCCTAGTCTCTGAAGCCATGGAAGAAATGTCTTATGAGGAACGGCTTAGGGAACTGGGAATGTTTAGCCTTTCAAAAAGAAGGCTGAGGGGGGATATGATAGCTATGTTTAAATATTTGAAAGGATGTCATATTCAAGAGGGAGCAGGTTTCTTTTCCATGGCTTCAGAAACTAGGACTCGGGACGATGGTTTCAAACTACAGGAAAAGAGATTGCATTTAAACATTAGGAAGAACTTCATGACAGTTAGAGCTGTTCAGCAGTGGAATATGCTGCCACAAAGGGTGGTTGAGACTCCTTCTTTGGAGGTTTTTAAGCAGAGGCTGGATGGCCATCTGTCGGAAATATTGTGATGGGGTTCTTGCATGGCAGGGGGTTGGATGACCCTTGAGGTCTCTTCCAACTCTATGATTCTATTCCTTTCAAATATTTAAACACAGCTAGCTATCATATCCCCTCTCAGTCTTCTTTTAGAGAGGCTAAACATTCCCAGTTCCCTAAGCCGTTCCTCATAAGACATTTGCTCCAGACCTTCAACCATCCTGGTCGCCCTCCTCTGGACCCACTCGAGGTTGCTTATTCATTGCTTACACTTGTATACCCCTCCCATCCATGCAAAAAAAGCCCTGCTCAGGGCAGCTTAACAATAGGTTGTTAAAACCAATACCCTAACGAAGCAAACATTCGAAACACTCGCAACATAAAAACCAGACGGCCCCCGAAACAATTTGCAGGAGCAGTAGGATGGGAAAGGATAGCAATCCAGGTTGGTACGGAAAGCCTCCTAAAAAGAAAGATCTTAGGTTTTCTTCTGAATGTCAAAATGGTGTAACTCCTCCAGAAGCTGGTTCCCTAGGGCAGTGTTTTTCAACCTTTTTTGGGCAAAGGCACACTTGTTTCATGAAAAAAATCACGAGGCACACCACCATTAGAAAATGTTAAAAAATTTAACTCTGTGCCTATCAGACACACACAAACACACTTCTCACCCCCCCAAACAACAACAACAACAAATCCATCCTCCAGCCCAGGCCCTCCCAAGGCATCCCTATCAAAATGTCCGCCTGCCCTCACCTTCCCCCTCCCTCCTCCTGGCACTTTTTTTCAGAGGAACTTGCAAACCCAGGAAGGTGGGGCTGGGGGAGGCTCTTCATATACGACCCCCCAACCCCCATCTTTTACCCCTTCCAGTATAAGCCTCCCTTCTCTTCCCCCTCCGCCTCCTTCCAGCCAGGCAGCCACAGGGCCCGGAAGGGACCCCCCATCCCCATCTCCTCCCTAGGTCCTAGGAATCCCCTCCTCAGCCTCCCACGTCCTCCCCTTTATTTACCCCCCCAAAAAATGACCATTGTCAACGGCCGTCCGCTCCCCACCCTTAAAAGAGGGGTGCGCATGTGCGCTCCTACCTGGCTCGGCAGGGGTGCACTCCCACCCTCAGGAGGTAAACAGCGAGTGCGCGAGGCGGGGGAGGGAGGGAGGGGGGTTCGGTGAGCACGGAGGGGGAACCAACCCCAAGAACCTTTAAGAGTGGCTTCTGGAGCGCCCTTCGCCGCAATGCGCCTGCGCGGGTCTCCCGGTGCTCTCTCACTCTCTTGCTTTCCAGTCTCCTCCTCCTCCTCCTCCGCCCTTATTTCTTCTCCTTCCCTGCCCACGGCCAGCCTTTCCTCGCCGGCGCGCAAAGCACTCCAGGAAAGGTAGTCCGCTCTCCTCCCCAGGACCGCGTCTCAGACCTGTGGGAGGAACTACATCTCCCAAGGAAGCCTTGCGGCAGCCGGCTTCTTTCTGGACGCCCCGCCTTCCTCCGGCTTGCCGGCGCCGCACCGCTGCCTTGGTCGCGAGCAGGATGGGGGGGCATTGCTGGTGTAGGGAGAATTTTTCCCACGGCACACCAGGCAACATCTCGCGGCACACTACTGTGCCACGGAACAGTGGTTGAAAAACACTGCCCTAGGGTTGGTGCCACTGCTGAGGAGGCCTTGCCTCTTTCTGGGCTCCCTTGGGGTGGCCACACAGAGGAGCCAGGTCTCGGAGGACCTGGTGGGTTGGGACATTGGGGTCAAACGCTCCGACAAAGTACCATTCCCCCAAACCATGGAGTGTTTGTCTTTGAACCTGATCTGGGACACAGATGCCATCAGCCCCGGCATATCTAGGCATAAGAATTTAAATTCCCAACAAGTCTTAACTAGCCTTTCCTTAGGAATCTGACTTCACTTGGGCTGGTGGGTTTCTGGTACTCTGGTTCTGCTCTTTCCCAACTTCGGCCACGGTCTCACCAGCGTTTTCTGCGCATTTTTGCTGCGGCGAACTGCGCAGTAAAAGATTGCATCCTAACCACGAAGGGAAGTAATTTGGTGCCCCGACCGACCACGCCCCTGGAAGCGCACTTTCACTGAAGTTTTTTAAACCACCGCTAGGGGTTGGTTTAAAAACTTTCCTTAAAGATGCGCAGTTCTTTGCTACTCTTAACGAGGTGCGACCCCAGAAAATATGCAGTAATTAGCTTCGTACCCCTTTTCCTGCCACTTCCTGTGGGTCCGGCAACAGAGACTTAGGCGGTTACTTCACGTACTACTTCGTTCCGCGATTACGTTCGTTCCATGACAGCGTTGTTTGTGGTCACGTGGTTTTGTCCCTGTCTAATCCCTGTTTTCGTTTACTCTCGTGACAACTGTTACTTCACGTCCTTGTTTCGTGACAACTACTGGATTTCCCTGGCTTCGTTTAGCCTTTTTAAAAATTGTCAGGCTTCCGTTTTTCGATATTTCGAATCCCCGCTGCGGGCGCGTGGGCTGTCTCGGGAAGTCCGGCAGGAGGAGCCGGGCGAGCCCTCACCACTTGGTGCAGGCGAGTCGCAGTGGTGGTGGGCCGAAACACCCTCACCCTGAACTCAGCAGTCTGCGGGTTGGCAGGCGAGCAGGCAAGGAGAGCTCAGCCCTGCCTCCGGGACCCAAGAAGGACGGACTGACGCCTGACAGTGGCTCTCCGCCTGTCCCTTCAAGAGCCGCCTTCTCCGGCAGGGACAGGTGGGCAGCCGAGCCTGGCCTGGCGCAGGAGTTCCAGTCGGCTTTCTTGGTTGTCGGAGTATTCCTAGAGCGAAAGGGGGAAAACAGCCACTGCCGTTACTTCACATCCCTTGTCTCGGAACAGGAACCGGGAACAAAGCGTGACAACAGAATTCCCCAGCCCAGGGGCAGGTACAGCTCATCACGCTCTGTTCCCGGTTCAGGGGGCGTGGTCGGGACGAGATTCTGCTGTCACGCTATGGATGTGAAGTAAACTTTTTTCATACCGGTCCTAAGTGGGAGAGCAAAGAGGGATGAGAGGGACGTGAAGTAACGGCCTTAGAAAAACAGCCCAGGAAAAAGGGAAAAGATGTGCAGTAAGCAAGTAGAGACGAGCACAGAGCAGTAAACTACTACTCTGTTGAAAGGACACCAACTGCACATCAAACACCACATGACTGCCCGGAAAAAAACTACACATCAAATTAAGATGCGCAGAAAATTTTAGTGAGACCGCGGCCTTCCTGAGGCTAACAGCCCCTGGCGGTGGTTTTGGAAACTTCGCTGAACCTGCTATTCCAGGGGCATGGTCGGCTGGGACTGGAATTTACTTCTCTCTGCGGTGAGCACGCAATCTTTTTCTGCGACGTTCACCGCCGGGAAAGTACGCAGAAAACGCTGGTGAGACCGTGGCCTAAGTTACGTGGAACAAGTCGAGCCGCAACCGTTTCCAATCATGGGAAGCTGAGCATCTTTTCCATCGATTGGCAGTTAATCAGGCCACTTTCTCCCCCTTTTCCAAATATAAAGAGTACGCAACATAAATAGGAAAACCTCAGAAATAGGTAGGAGGCACGGTGAGTCGATGGATTTGCATAGGATACAAATCCTAGGGTTTGTAACCCTTCCTTCAGCCAGGGGTTGGACTTGATGGCCTTCCAACGCCATTGTCCTCGGAGTCTACGATTCAAGCTCTTTCGATTCACAAGCTGAGGTTTCTTGAGTTGGGCCCAAGATCCATAAGAAAAGCAAGGAGAAGGACTTTTGCAGTTGCCAACTCCGGTTGCAAGGTGTGATCGAGTGACAAGGAGACGTTTGCAGGTGTGCCCCCTTTTCCAGCCGCTGCCCAGCACCACTCTAATGGCTTTTTTTTGGGGGGGGGCTTTTTTTCTCTTGGCAGAGGGCCGGGCCTGCGCCGTGGTCTTTGATTGCAAGTTCATCGAGACGTCGGCCGCTCTCCAGCACAACGTGACGGAGCTCTTTGAGGGGGTGGTGAGGCAGATCCGCCTGCGGAGGGACAGCAAGGAAGCCAACCAGAGGCGCCTCTCACTCTACCGGCGCAAGGAGAGCCTCACCAAGAAGGTCCGCCGATTCCTGGACCGCCTGGTGGCCCGCAACAACAAGAAGGTGGCCCTGAAGGTCCGCTCCAAGTCCTGCCACGACCTCTCGGTGCTCTGAGACGACTGGGCGCGTGCCCCCCCCTCCTCGTCGCCCGGCCCTTCCTTCCAGCGATTCCGATGGACGCCGCCCTGGTCCTCCATCCCACGGAGGGGGCTGCAAACCTGTTTCTTTGCTAGCATCTCTCTTAAGACGGGACCTTCTGAGGATGGAGGAAGCAAGGAAACTTGGCGGCCGATAGGAAGAGCATCCCAAAATTGTCCTGCAGAGACAGTCTTGGAGAAGCTCAGCCACCTGCCAGCAGCAAAGGGTACTTGGGAAGGGGTGTGTGGGTGTTAAACGACGATCCCTTTGCCAAAGCTGGCAGGAGATGGCAGGTTCTTACCCAGGCTTGCTCTTGGATGGAAAGGGAGTTGGCCGCAGTGGGTTGTAATCCTGCTAGATCCTCTCCGTCCCAGAGGTGCCCTCTTGGCTCTGTTGAATTATTTTTTTTGGGGGGGGAGCTCCAGTGCATTCCTTGCTCAGCTCTGCAGCAGTTGACAGGGTAGATTGGCATCCCTTATGGAAACCCCATGTGGGTGTCCAGAGGTTTCCACTTGCTATCACCGCACTGGACCCCCATGGCCAGCGCTGGGTTAATCCGTATCCTGAGTGCTCCCTCGAGGGAGGGCGCTGTCTCCAATGGGGTCATCTGTTGCAGTGGAAGTATCTGAGACCTCCTTGGTGGGCAAACGATTTTCAACCAGCTTCTCCCAAGCAGCCAAGGCTGTGAAGTTTCCCACGAAGCCGCTTTCTGTTCTCCAGATGGGTGCAAGCAGTTGCCATGTTCTTCAGACACGACACAGCTTGACATACAGACACCCTCGTCCGGAGGACAAATGGAATGCCTTTGAAGGAGCTGCAGAGGTTTTTTTTTTGGTGGATGCCTTTTAATGGGCCATGGATGCCACAACCTCCCAGCCAGCCTGGACGTTGTCCCTACCCACTAGGGAGGATTGCAGTGCTGTGGTCTTAAAAGAGTAATTGTCTCCAGATTCTCAAATGGGGAGTGCATTTGTCTGCATTTGTCTTTGGGTTCACCTGCCGGCAGATGGTAGGGGGGAAAGCATAGTATGTGGTTTTATTTAGAGATACAGTGGACCCTTGTATTACAAACGGTTTGTATAACATAAAATTTGTACAACATAAAAGATTCCGGAGATAGGGGAATTTGCTTAACAGAATTGCCTGTGGGGCAAATCTGTACAACATAAAAATAGGATCACTCTGTTTTCAATGCATTCCTCTGGAAAATTTGTATAAAGGAAAATTTTCTTAACATAATTTCATTGGGAACAAATTAATTCCTTTATACAAGGTATCACTGAATCCCAGACATTTTGAAGCTCCCAATGTGTGGAAAAGATGCTAGGGATTTGGGGGAAAATAAAACAGCCAACATTATAATGCCTTTATACAAAAAATTGCCCCACCTGGAGTATTGTGTACAATTCTGGGGGCAGTGGAACTGGAAAAGGTGCCTAAAATGATTACTTTCCTCCTTATGAAGAAAGGCTAAAACAATTTCTTTAGTCTGGAAAAAGGCGCTTGAGGGGGATTTTTGAGACATACAAAATAATGCAGGGTATAAGTAAAGTGGATCCAGGAAGATCTTCTCATCTTCAAAATTAGGGGACATACCTCAGTGCTGGGAGAGTAAGAACTGACTATTTTTTCACCCAGCGTTGTAAGTCTATGGTCCCTGCCACAGGATTTGATGGCATCTGGCCTGGATGCCTTCAAAAGGATTGGACAGATTCCTAGAGGAAAAGTCCATCACGGGTTACAAACCATGTAATCTCTAGGCTTTAAACCAGGGTACTTCAAGGGCCAGATGCAGGGGAGTGGTATCAGGAGACAGATATCTAGTCTCATCCTGGAGATACAGGAAGCTGGACTAGATGGGCTTTGGCCTGATCCAGCATGGCTCTTCTTATGTTCTTATGTTCTTATGTAACTTTGGGGGAAATATAAAAATTGCGGGGGCAGTTCCCCCTCCCCATTTTTCCTCCAAAGGTTCTAGAAATTTTACATCTCTAGTTTTATTTAAGGATATGGGTCCAGGAAGATGATCCATCTTCATTTATACCCAGCTCTTTGTTTTTCACTCTCAGGCATTGGCAAACACGGTGTCAGGCTTGAAAGCTGATCCTGGGGAATTGTCAGGCAAGGTGGAAGACTGTGCGCATTCCTGAAAGGATTCCTGTGCCTTGACAGTCACAGGACAGGCTGAAATTCAGCAGGACAAGTTCTTCCCCAGCACTAGATTATGAAAGGGAGGCGGTCTCTGTTGAGTTTCTACCTACTGTACAGATGTAAAAAAGTAAAGGAGCCAGGAAATAAGTCATGATTAAGGCAAAAAAAGAGATCTGGAATGGTCCACACCATCCTGCTTGCAGCTATTGGCTTTGTCTGGGGGGAAAAGGCGCCTGGGGGGGGGGGATATGATCGAGACGCACAAAATAATGCAGGGCATGAGTAAAGTGGATAGAGGGAAGCTCTTCTCCCTCTCACAAAATAGCAGAACTAGGGGACATAAACTGAAATTGAGGGCTGGGAGAGTAAGAACTGACAAAAGAAAATATTTTTTCACCCAGCGCGTTGTTAGTCTGTGGAACTCCCTGCCACAGGATGTGGTGATGGCATCTGGCCTGGATGCCTTCAAAAGGGGATTGGAGAGATTCCTGGAGGAAAAGTCCATCCCAGGTTACAACCCATGATGGAGATATGTCATCTCCAGGCTTAAAACCGGGGTACTTCAAGGACCTGCAAACACTGCCTATAAACTGTCTTTTGCCCTTCTTTGAGTGGGAATGTGGCTGGCTGGCTAGGCCCTCTGAACTTGGGCAAATTCGTTCTAGGTCAGTGGTGGTGAACCTCCGGCACTCCAGATGTTTTTGACCACAACTCCCAGATTTCCAAGCCTGTATTGCTAATGACAAAAGGCTGTGGGAGTTGTGGTCGAAAACATCTGGAGTGCCAAAGGTTCACCACCAGTGTCCTAAGTGATGAGTTGATCCTTTATCCATAGAATCTCTCTCTCTCTCTCTCTCTCTCTCTCTCTCTCTCTCTCTCATGTTGTAGAAAAAGATGGCTGCAAGAATTTGGAAAAGATGGCAACTCTTCTGGGGAAGTATAGGGAGCACAGCAGCAGAAGTAGCAGCCGCAGGAGCTGAGGGCAGTTAGAAGACACAGAGGTCAACCTTAAAAGCAAGGTGAAAACTCCCAGCTGGGTCCTTTTGTCCTTCTCTGGCATCTGCTGCCCTGGTTGCACAAAGTGGCCTCGCTGCCAGATGGGCGGTATAAAAATCCAATAAATAAATATAAATAAAGTGTCTGCCCATGCTTCCTAAAAGCATGGCTTGTGTACATTTGTAAATAAAGGACTTTGACCTGGACGCACCCAGTGTCTCCCTCTCCCGCGTTCCTTCCTCCGGCTGCCACCTCGGGAGCGCCTCCTTCCAGGGATCGGAAAGCGAGGGCTCGGTGCCAGGGTGGATTTCAGCTCAAGGATTCTCTCCTTCCCAGCGTCAGGTCAGAAGTTTCCGTCCTTGGTGGGAGCAGCACAGATTGTTTTAAGGAAGGAGAGGTTAAGCTCCGGCACTTTGCAGGCCTCCGTCTTGTCAGAGCAGAGGAGTCGACGGTGCCAGCTGTGCTCCGTCCCTGAGCCCCCCCTCCTTCAGTCACGTAAAACACGCAGGCCATCCTGTTTGCCGTGATGCCCTTGTGTTATGGGTCTGCCTGCATTTGGCTAAGTTGATTTTCTTGAAACAAAAGGAATGGGCATGGTCCAGACAAAATAATATGCAAAGGCAAGAATATAAATGTGTCACCTATTCTTGCATTTGTGTTTAATTTCCTTGGACTGCAAATCCCAGAATCCAGCAGCCAGCATTTTCTTCTTCATTTTCTTCAAGGGCCAAACTGTAATACAGAACACTCTTCATTAGAGTTGAAATCATTTGTATGTCTTTCGTGTCTTAAGAAATCAGATTCCCGAATGGAGCGCATGCTTTGCTCCCAAAGGTAAATCGTAAAACAAGGCACGCTAACCTGTGAATTGCTTGGTGAGGGAAAAAAATCTCCTTCTCTGGCAATCAGATGCTTTGAGCAATTAAGGAGTTTTCTCCCTAATAATCAGTCATCTATAATGTACAATTGAGCCACTAGTCATCAATGCTGAGAATGAGCTATGGTAAAATTGCAGTACTAGACAGGGTCCTGTGGACCATTCCAGTCAAACTCTCTGCCAATGGATGGACCACAAATTAAACATGAGTCAGCAGTGTGATGTTGCGGCCAGGAAAGCCAATGCGATTCTTGGTTGCATCAACAGAACCATTGTGTCTAGATCAAGGGAAGTGATACTACCACTCTATTCTGCTCTGTTCAGTCCCCACCTGGAGTACTGTGTCCAGTTCTGTGCGCCTCAATTTAAAAAGGATGTTGACAACCTCGAGTGGGTGCAGAGGAGGGTGACCAGGATGGTTGAGGGTCTGGAGGAAATATCTTATGACTTGAGGAATGGCTTAGGGAACTGGGAATGTTTAGCCTTTCAAAAAGAAGACTGAGAGGGGATATGATAGTTATGTTTAAATATTTGAAAGGATGTCATATTGACGAGGGAACAGGTTTGTTTTCCGTGGGTTCAAAGACTAGGACTTGGGGCGATGGTTTCAAACTACAGGCAAAGAGATTCCATTTGAACATTAGGAAGAACTTCATGACAGTTAGAGCTGTTCGGCAGTGGAATATGCTGCCACGGAGGGTGGTTGAGCCTTCTTTGAAAGTTTTTAAGCAGAGGCTGGATGGCTATCTGTCGGAAATATTGTGATGGGGTTTCTGCATGGCAGGGGGTTGGACTGGATGGCCCTTGAGGTCTCTTCCAACTCTATGATTCTATGATTCTAAAAACACAGCAAAAGCACCCCAGGCAGGTGGCTACCCAGGCTCGGCTTTAAAATCACCAGTAAAGGAGAGAACACCTGCCTCTGAGGCCATCAATTCCAGTGGCCCAGTAGGGTAGGAAGTACTCTTTGCACATTCTGTTAACGTTGCATAGGTCTCTGGACGCAAGCCCGGGACTTCACATTTTCTGGTTCTATATATTCTGCTGGCTCCTAGGGTATTAGAATGTGAGTATGTGCTGCATATGAGCCCAGCAGTTTAATGTGGTTGCAAAAAAGGCCAATGTGACATTAGGATGCCTTAACAGAAGTCTAGCCTCTGCATCCCGCAAGGCATGAATCCCCTTCTCTTCAGCAGTCGTTCGGCTTCATCTCGAGTTCTGGACGCTGCACTTTAAGGATGCCAACAAACTGGAGGGCTGCATGAAGTGATCAGGGGATTAGAAGCTAAGTCCTACTAGGAACGCCTGAAAGAACTGGGCAAGTTCTTTAGCCCTGAGAAAAGAAAACTCATGGAAAATAGGATAGCACTTTTGAGCCAGTTGAAAGGTGGTCCTACAGAGGAGAGTCAAGATCTGGTTTTGATCACCCCAGAGGGCAGGACATGTAACAATGGGCTCAAAGTCCAGGAAGCCAGATCTAGGCTGAATATCAGGAAAAACTGCCAGTTTCGGCACGAAATCAAGAAAAATGTCTTCACTGTTAGAGCTCTACATCAAGGGAACCCATCACCTCAGATGCGGTGATGGCATCTGGCCTGGATGCCTTACAAAAGGGGATTGGACAGATTCCTGGAGGAAAAGTCCATCCCAGGTTACAAACCATAATGGAGATGTGTCATCTCCAGGTTTAAAAAACCAGGGTACTTCAAGGGCCAGATGCAGGGAAGTGGGATCAGGAGACAGATATCTAGTCTCGTGCACTCCCAGAGCCATTTGGTGGGGCCAGTGTGAGATACAGGAACTGGGCTAGATAGGCCCTTGGCCTGATCCAGTATGGCTCTTCTTATGTTCTTAAGGAGAGGCAGTGAGTGCTCCAACACGGGAGGCATTCAAAAGAAAATTGGACAGCCATCCAATGTCAGATGTGCTTTGCTTTTGTGCTTTGAGTGTGTGTGTGGGGGTTGGACTTGATGGCCTTAACTCCACCCCTGACTCCATTATTCCACAGTTCTGTGTGTTATAAGATGGACAGAATCCATCAGCTGCAGAGACTTCAAGACATGTAACGCCTCACATGGAGTCCAAGCCTGAAGGTCTACCAGTCTACGTCAACTGGAAGCTCACAATAGTTTGGGACCTGGCTTTTCTTGAAGTTGTGCAGCTGCACCACAACCACCCAGCTGGCAAAAGCATCCTCACTTGATCCCATGCTTCCTGTGGCCCTTTCCGCAGCATCAGGAAGGCAGACCTGCCATTAGTTTTGATGGGGCCATCTCAATAGCCCACTGGTTGCAAATCCACCTGGGCTGATTGGGCGCTTGGGCTGGCATCGACCCAGTTCCTTCTTTCAACCTCTCCTCTCCCTGTTGATGGCCTAAAAGCCCTCGGAAGGGAGGTTTTTGCCTACTCGTTACGGGAGTGTGTGTGTGTGTGTGTGTGTTGAGTTGAGGCATCTTGTTTTTCCTCAACTAGAAGTCAAAAAACCTGGCCAAAATGGCCACTGGGTGATTTCTGGGTGTTTTGCTCCGAAAATCAGTGGGTGCATCAATCCACTTTTCCAGGCTCAGCTCAGAGGAAACGCGAGACTCGTTCTGTCCCCCCACCGGGAACATGATTTCTGTAAACTTAAAACTCCGGAAAGTTCTTCTTCTTCTGTTGTTGGAGTGAAGCAGAAACCTCGGGCCGCTTCTCTCTGCGGTCCATCTGTATTCCTGCTGCCTTCTGTCCCTCCTTCTGAACACCCAACTGGCCCGATCTTTCCAAGAGGCTGAGGGTCCTCCTCCTGTCCCAGGAAGGTCACTGGGCTGCCTTCTCTCCCCCCCCCCAGCCCTTAAAAAAGGGAAAGAGTATGTTCTCATCCTGAGTTGGAAGGGGGAGGGAGGGAGAGGCGCACAGCTGTCCTAATGGAAAGTTGGCAAGAGGCAGCCGGGGCGGGCGAGTGGAAAGAGTGAGATCACGCTCAGAAAAATGCAGGTCCCCAAAGGAAGAGGCTAGGCGGGAGATAACGGCAGCAGCAACCTCTTGGGTAAAGGAGGAGGAAGAGAAGGCATAGGCGCTGGGTGGGGGGGGGCAAAACCTAGATGCTGCACGGTGGCAGACCGAGATTCACACCCAAGGAAAAACTGACCCTTATCCGGAGACTTCTATAACGGATAACTTCATGACGGTTAGAGCTGTTCGGCAGTGGAATAATATGCTGCCCCAAAGGAGGGTGGTGGACTCTCCTTCTTTGGAGGTTTTTAAGCAGAGGCTGGATGGCCCATCTGTTGGAAATATTGTGATGGGGGTTCCTGCATGGCAGGGGGTTGGACTGGATGGCCCTTGAGGTCTCTTCCAACTCTAGAATTCTATGATTCTAGGACTGCAGCTGAAAAACAGCTAAAGCAGAGAACCCTGCTGTGTCCAGGGCTGCCGACGGTTGCAGGGTACCATAGAGAACTCTTCTAGATCATGGGTCTGCCTTAAGCAAAATCCATTGGGCATTCCCTGCATAGAAACATAAGTAGAGCCATGCTGGCTCAGGCCAAAGACCCATCGAGTCCAGCTCCCTGTATCTCACATTGGCCCCACCAAATGCCTCTGGGAGCGCACGGCATCAGAGCAGTGTCTCCTGAGAAAGAAAAAAACGTTCCCCAGGACAACATTTTTGTATCGGAAAGAGAAATGTCTTTTAACTTTCAGCCTCAGAACCAGTTTTGGCCAGAGCTGAGCAGGGAAAGAGTTGCTGAGCAGGGGGCGGCGGCGGGGGGGGGCAGAGGGCCTGTCGCTCTTGAAAGGCTGATCGTTTCTCCCGAGCCAACTTCAACGCATCTAAATCTGTGCCAGCTGGGGTTTATGGGAGTTGTAGTCCAGTGCATTTGAGCACCAGTTTGTGAGCTCGGCTGTGCCAGGTAGGCTTCTGGAGTACATGACTCAAATGCAGGCCCTTTTATCTACCAAGGAGTTCTCTGTCGTCATGATTACGGCAGTTGATATTCCACCGGACGCAAACAGTAACTCAGCCATTGGACCCTTATAGGATAGTATTAATCATCAGCAGAGCACACACCCAAACGCGGTACACATTATCACAGGGGATTTTAATTCTGTGGATTTGAAAACAGCACTCCCCAGACTGTATCAACATGTCAAGTGTGCTACTAGAGAATCTAACACGCTGGACAAGGTATATTCAAATATCAGGTTGGGCTACAGAGCTAGACCATTAGCACAATTGGGCCAATCTGATCACATGTCCTTGTTTTTGGTTCCTGCATACGTCCCCATCAGGAAAACTGCTCCTGCCACTATAAAGACTGTGAGAAGCTGGTCAATGGGTGCATCTCAGCAGCTTCAGGACTGCTTTGACAGGACTAGCTGGGATGTTTTTGAACATCAAGATTTGGACATTTTCACAGACAGTGTTATGTGTTATATTAGGAACTGCATAGACACTGTTATGGTGAACAAACGTATCCAGATCTACCCAAATCGGAAGCCCTGGATGACTCAGAAAGTCCAGAGACTATTAAAAGAAAGGGATATCACCTTCAGGTCTGGAGATAGGGCTTCTTACAGTATGGCCCGAGCGAACCTGAAGAAGGAATTAGAGAGGCCAAACTGGACTACAAGAATAGGATTGAGCAGCATCTGGACAGTAAAAACAACAGGAAAGTGTGGCAAGGAGTCCAGCATCTTACGAACTACAAGACAAACAACGGAGTTGTAGCGGGCGATGCAGCATTGGCAGAAGAGTTAAACATCTTTTTTGGCCGTTTTGAGGTGGAAGCACCGAAGGAAGATGCACTACAGTCCCCAGTCCACAGCAGTCTTTTCCCTAAAGTAGAGGAGAATGAGGTGAGGCGTATGCTGTGGGCTGTCAACCCGAAGAAGGCTGCTGGACCCGATGCCATTCCTGGATATGCATTGAAAGACTGTGCATATCAACTAGCTGGGGTCTTTACCAAGATCTTTAATCAGTCTCTGGCTCAATCTAGGGTTCCATCTTGTTTGAAGTCCTCCACCATAGTTCCTCTACCTAAAAAATCTCATATTTCCAGTCTTAATGATTATCGACCAGTTGCACTTACTCCAGTGGTGATGAAATGTTTTGAAAAACTGGTCCGGAATTACATCACATCACTTCTCCCCCAGAGTTTTGATCCCCACCAGTTTGCATATCGAGCAAATAAATCTGCGGAGGATGCTGTAGCTACAGTCCTTCATGCTGCATTGTCACTTTAGCTCAGCATTTAATACCACCCTCCCTCACAGACTGGTGGTTAAATTATGGGATTTGGGATTTCCACATTCTATATGTATGTGGATAAATAGTTTTTTGTCCGGATGTAGTTAGAGGGTTAGAGTAGGTCAATATACATCTACGGATCTGAGTCTTAGTACTGGCTCTCCACAGGGCTGTGTGCCGAGTTCGCTGCTCTTTACTCTTTATACTTATGATTGTATTCCCGCCTATCATAACAACATTATAGTTAAGTTTGCAGATGACACCACGGTAGTGGGGCTTATCTCAGCAGGAGATGAGTCTGCTTATAGGGATGAGGTGGAGCGATTGATTGAGTGGTGCAGAGAGAATAACTTGCTTCTGAACACATTAAAAACTAAGGAGCTCATAATAGATTACAGGAAGAAGAAAACAGATCTTCAACCACTATTCATCAGTGGGGACTGTGTAGAAAGGGTGACCGACTTCTGTTTGTTGGGAGTCCATATTGAGGAGAATTTAACCTGGAGCGTAAACACCTCTGAGCTGCTGAAAAAGGCCCAACAGAGACTGTACTTTCTGAGAGTGCTCAGAAAGAATAACATCACTCAGAGACTATTGGTGTCTTTTTATCGTTGTGTAGTAGAAAGTGTACTGACATATTGCATATGTGTGTGGTATGCCAGTTGCACAATGGCTCAGAGGAAATCGCTCCAGAGGGTTATCAATATAGCACAGAAGATCATCGGATGCCCACTCCTCACATTGGAGGAATTACACAGCTCCCGCTGTCTTAAGAAAGCTCAGAATATTGTAGGAGATATTTCTCATCCTGGACACTCTCTGTTTGTACCATTACCATCAGGCAGAAGGTATAGATCTATTAGAACAAGGACAGAAAGATTCAGAAATAGTTTTTACCCAATAGCAGTAACCATGCTAAATTCTGTTAAAAACTTAAGTTGACGGATAATATTAGTGTTGAATGTGTTACACATATATTGTATGGGGGATTGTGTATGGCTGTTTTTTTTTAAATTGTAGTTTTTATGGATTGGGTATGAATGTTGTCAGGTGAAAGAGTGTAGGGCTGTGTGTATATGTTTGGTTTTTATGTCAGTTTTAAATGAGTGTAAGTGATGTTCGGCGTGTGAATGTTGGAGTATGTGTATGGATGGTTTGTTTTTAAATGGTAGATTTTACGTCTTGGTTCTTTATGCTGCGGTGTGTGAATGACTGACTGGATGGCACTTTTAATCTCGTTGTATTTACACTCATTTAAAACGGACATAAAAACCAAACATTCACCCAGCGTGTTGTTAGTTTGTGGAACTCCCTGCCACTGGATGTGGTGATGGCATCTGGCCTGGATGCCTTCAAAGGGGGATTGGACAGATTCCTGGAGGAAAAGTCCATCACAGGTTTCAAACCATGATGGGAATATGTAATCTCCAGGCTTAAAACAAGGGTACTTCAAGGGCCAGATGCAGGGGAGTAGTGTCAGGAGACAGATATCTAGTCTCATGCGCTCCAAAACGCATCTGGTGGGGCCGCTGTGAGATACAGGAAGCTGGACTAGATGGGCCTTTGGCCTGATCCAGCATGACTCTTCTTATGTTCTTATGTTCTTATGACAATAAATTCCATTCCATTCCATTCCATTCCATTCTTCTGAGGCTGGTGCTGGGTGACCCTGGCAGCAAGGAGAGCCAAGGGTCAAGTGTTCAAGATGCCTGTTCACTCCCAAAATTCTGGGAAGCACTAACCCAGTGGTTCTCAACTGGTGGGTCCCCAGATGTTCCTGGACTGCAACTCCCAGAAGTCTTCATCACTAGCTGAGCTGGCCAGGATTTCTGGGAGTTGCAGTCCAGGAACATCTGGGGACCCACAGGTTGAGAACCACTGCTCTAACCCAACATGTAACATCTGCCAGATGGGAGCTTGGCAAGGGTGCTCCTGCACATGTTGTTCCATTTACTCGGAGTGGAGGTTATGCCACAAGCACATCTGGACAGGTGGCAGCCAGAGTGATGCTAGCTTCATCGAACCCATACAGAATGGAGCTGGCTCAAGGAAATCTCTCCAAGACAGATTAAACAGAAAGAAAAGGCAAACTAGATGGCACGTGGCCAAAGATGCCATGCCATGGGGCTGGCATTAGTTAAGCCAGAGAGAGAGAGAGAGAGAGATCAGTTTCCATCTGGTGGCGCCAATGCGTGGATACTTCACGTCCATCTCATCGCTGTTCGCGGTCCCACTTGGGACCGGTACGACGTAATCTAACTGCACATCCATTGCGTGACGAGAGGAGTTTGTCCTGACCACGACCCCTGAACTGTGATTTAAGCTGGATGAGAGATTCCCCTCCCTGGCCTTGGGAATCTGCTTGTCACGCTTCTCGTTCCGACACAAGAGCCCGTGAAGTCACGCTTGTCACGGAACGAATGACTATAGGAGCAGAACCCATCTCGTGGCAGGAGCGCGAAGCGACCTTCGCCAGTAAATTCCCTATGGAGTTAGCAATTCAGTGAATAGCTTTTAAAAGACAAATGACTCAAACTCAGCTCCGTAACGCATCGAAGGCAAGGCTTCGGAGAATTGAAACATCAAAAAACGGAAGGTCGGGCCAAAAAAAAAAAAAAAAGGACAACGAACGAAGGCATGGAATTTCACATCTCATCACGGAACGAGGACGTGCGGTAACAGTCATGCCGGTGTCATCCATCACGCCCGTGCGTACACAGGAACAGGGACAGAACCGGAAGAAGACCACGTGACCGCGACCGACATCAACACACAACGAACTTCCTCCCGGGACGAGAATGGACGTGAAGTAAGATCAGTCCTCATCTGATGGTGCCAATGAGCGGAGGGTGAAAGTGAGATGTCCATTCAGAGACCTGGAAAGGCAGGCTGGACCAAAGTAGCTGAGCATGTCATTAGGGATGATGGTCATGCAGTGCCCTGCCTCTTCCTCGCTCTGCCCAGCTGTGCCCACACCAGCCCTTGTCTCCCGTTTCCATCCCCCTCCTTCATCCCAAGAGCCCTCAAGGCTGTAATCTACAGCGGAAATTATTCATATGTACTCGTGACACACACCTACACACTCCCGAGGCGGGTGGGTGTGTTTTCAGACAGAACTAACGCTGGTAGGATCAACTGTGAAAAAGCACAGAGGGGGAACTCATTCAACTGTTCCTCTTCCACCTTTAGGATTTAAAAATCTCAGTCTGCATTTAGTGGTGGGCTGTGTTTTCAAGACAATGAAAGAGGCGGTGCCACGTTATCAAGTAGATTCTAATTCAGGAGGGCCTTCCAACCTAAGGGGACTCCATCGGTCACACTGCATGGCCTCTGAGAGGTGGAGAGGAGAAGAAAGGGTCATTCACCGGCTCCTTGGCAGGTCACAACAACAACAACGACAACAAACACACACACACACACACACACACCTTCACTGCCATTCCCAGGACTAGTCATTAGAAGAACTTCCCACGAAATGGACTCAAGAAGCCAATGCAACCCATCCTGCTCCTATCTTTGATGAGCCCATTGTTTGGGGCCCAAAGAAATGTAGTTTTCGTGCCATCAAGTTCGAACTGATTTATGGCGACCCTAATATGGGCTTTGAAGGGGGAAACATTTAATGACCAGTTTTGCCCATTCCACTTCCCCAAGTGACTTTTTGTGGCTTGGACGGAGCATTTGGTACGTCGGTACCAATGATGTCGGGAAGGCCAAGCGGTCAGTCTTGGAAGCCAAATTCAGGTTGCTAGGTAGAAGATTGAAGTCCCGGGCTTCCAAGGTAGCATTTTCAGAAGTGCTACCTGTTCCTCGTGCAGGTCCCGCCAGGCAGGCAGAACTTAGAAGCCTCAATGCGTGGATGAGGCGATGGTGTCGAGAGGAGGGCTTTAGATTTGTCAGGAACTGGAGAACATTTTGGGACAAGCCAAACCTGTTCAGGAGGGATGGGTTGCACTTGAATCATGATGGGACCAGATTGCTGGCACTCAACTTCAAAAAGGCAGCAGAGTAGCTTTTAAACTGATAACTGGGGGAAAGCCGACAGGAGCTGTGTGGCATCCGGTTCGGAACACCTCATCCTCGGGGAATGAGGTTGGAGAGGGTAGAGAATCACATAGAGATGACATAGCAAGTATTAACACTGGCAGAATAGCGGAATGTGACAGTTCGTCTACTGAAAATAAAAGCTGTGGGGGGAGAAGAACAAGGCAGCAGCTGTTGCGGGACCCACTGTACAGGTGCTTCTACGCCAATGCTCGAAGCCTCCGAGCAAAGATGGGAGAACTTGAACATCTGGCAGCTAGGGATAACATTGATATAATAGCCATAACAGAAACCTGGTGGAATGTGGAGAACCAGTGGGACACAGCAATCCCAGGCTATAAACTCTATAGAAGGGATAGAGAGGGGCGGGTTGGAGGAGGAGTGGCCATCTATGTCAAAGAAGGCGTAAAATCCAGCAGAATGGAGATTGACAGAGGGTCTGACTCTACCATAGAATCATTGTGGGTTAAACTACCAGGTCCAAAGAGTGATGTGATAGTTGGAGTATTCTATCGTCCACCAGATCAAAAACTTGAGGGGGACCTTGAAATGAGGAGAGAAATCATGGAGGTGGCTAAGAGGGATAGGATAGTAATCATGGGGGACTTTAATTATCCCCACATTGACTGGGCCAATGCGAGCTCTGGGCAAGAAAGAGAAACTGGGTTTCTCGACTTGCTGAATGACTGTGCCTTAGAGCAACTCGTCATGGAGCCCACCCGAGAACAGGCAACTCTAGATCTAATATTGTGTGATACTCAGGACCTCGTCAGGGATGTGAATGTCACTGAGCCTCTGGGGAACAGTGACCATGCTGCAATTACCTTTGCCATGCATGTCGGAGGAAGAGTGTCAACCAAATCAGACATAAAAACCCTTGATTTTCGAAGGGCAAACTTCCCTCAGATGAGGAAACTAGTTAGAGAGAAACTGAAGGGGAGGGTTAAAAGAATCCAATCTCTTCAGAGTGCATGGAGCCTGTTTAAAACAACAATAATAGAGGCCCAGCACAAGTGCATACCACAAAGAAAGAAGAGCTCATTTAAGTCCAAGAGGACACCGGCATGGTTAACGAGTGGAGTTAGAGAGGCTCTAAAGCACAAGGAGAGGTCCTTCTGTAAATGGAAATCCTCCCCAAACGAGGAAAATAAAAAGGAACACAAACTCTGGCAAAAGAAATGTAAAAAGATAAGGGAGGCAAAGAAAGACTTTGAGGAACGAATGGCTAGCAATATAAAGGGTAATAATAAAAGCTTCTTTAAATATGTTAGAAGTAGAAAACCTGCCAGAGAACCAATTGGGCCTCTGGATGGTGAGGGAGGAAAGGGGGAGGTTAAGGAGGACTTGGACATTGCAGAGAAATTGAACGAGTTCTTTGCGTCTGTCTTCCGACAGAGGACCTTGAGCGGATTCCGCTGCCTGAGCCGCCCCTCTTGACTAAAGAATTAAATCAAATACAGGTTAAAAGAGAGGAGGTTTTAGGACTAATTGATAAATTGAGGATTAACAAGTCACCGGGCCCAGATGGCATCCACCCAAGGGTTATTAGGGAACTGAGAAATGAAATTGCAGATCTCTTAACGGTTATATGCAACTTGTCTCTTAAACGCCACAGTGCCGGAGGACTGGAGGATAGCAGATGTCACACCAATTTTTAAAAAAGGAAGGAGGGGGACCCAGGAAACTACAGGCCAGTTAGCCTTACATCTGTCCCAGGGAAGATGGTGGAAGGCCTCATCCAAGAGAAAATCTTAAAACACATAAAAGAACAAACCTTGCTGAGAGAAAATCAGCATGGCTTCTGTAACGGTAAATCTTGTCTTACAAACCTTTTAGAATTTTTGAAAAGGTCAACAGGCACGTGGATTTGGGTGAACCGGTGGATATAGTCTATCTGGATTTTCAAAAGGCTTTTGACACAGTCCCTCACCAAAGGCTGCTGAGAAAATTGCATAGTCAGGGGATAAGTGGGCAGGTCCTCTTATGGATTGAGAACTGGTTGAGATCCCGGAAACAAAAGTAGGTGGGGTGTGCCCCAGGGCTCGGTCCTGGGACCGGTGCTTTTCAATCTGTTCATAAATGACCTGGAGACAGGGATAAACAGTGAGGTGGCCAAGTTTGCCGATGACACAAAACTTTTCCGTGTGGTGAAAACCAGAGAAGATTGTGAAGAGCTCCAGAAGGATCTCTCCAAACTGGGGGAGTGGGCTGAGAAATGGCAAATGCGTTTTAATGTAACCAAATGTAAAGTAATGCATATTGGGGCAAAAAATCCAAACTTCATCTATCAACTCATGGGCTCTGAGTTATCCGTGACGGATCAGGAAAGAGATCTTGGTGTGTTGGTGGACAGCTCCATGAAGGTGTCTCCCCAATGTGTGGCAGCAGTGAAGAAGGCCAATTCCATGCTAGGGATTATCAAAAAGGGGATTGAAAATAAAACAGCCAACATTATAATGCCGTTATACAAAACAATAGTAAGGCCCCACCTGGAGTATTGTGTACAATTCTGGTCACCGCATCTCAAGAAAGACATAGTGGAACTGGAAAAGGTGCAGAAGAGAGCGACTAAAATGATTACTGGGCTGGGGCACCTCCCTTATGAAGAAAGGCTAAAACAATTGGGCCTCTTTAGTCTGGAAAAAAAGGTGCTTGAGGGGGGATATGATTGAGACATACAAAATAATGCAGGGTATGAGTAAAGTGGATAGAGGGAAGCTCTTCTCCCTCTCTCAAAATACCAGCACTAGGGGACATACACTCAAATTGAGTGCTGGGAGAGTAAGAACTGACAAAAGAAAATATTTTTTCACCCAGCGCGTTGTAAGTCTATGGAACTCCCTGCCACAGGAGGTGGTGATGGCATCTGGCCTGGATGCCTTCAAAAGGGGATTGGACAGATTCCTAGAGGAAAAGTCCATCACGGGTTACAAACCATGATGGAGATATGTAATCTCTAGGCTTTAAACCAGGGTAGTTCAAGGGCCAGATGCAGGGGAGTGGTATCAGGAGACAGATATCTAGTCTCATGCGCTCCCAAACGCATCTGGTGGGGCCGCTGTGAGATACAGGAAGCTGGACTAGATGGGCCTTTGGCCTGATCCAGCATGGCTCTTCTTATGTTCTTATGTTCTTATTTGAATCCCGTTCTAGCTAGAGTCGGTCAATCTATTTACTACACCATACTGTAAAAAAAAAAAGCACAATGTGCTGCATATATGCTGCCGCATAGCACTTAAAGCACTCTCTGCGCGGTTTACAAGTAATTATGCAGGCTCCACATTGTCCCACCCTCAGCAGCTGTGGATTAATTTTACCAACCTCAGAAGGATGGAAGGATAAGTGAACCTTGAGCCAGCTACCTGGGATTGAACCCCAAGTCATGAGCACAGTTTTGACTGCAACACGGTAGTTGAACCACCGCACCACTGTAGAATCATGGGAGTTGTAAGCAGCCTATAAGGCTATTGGGTCCAAATCCCTGTTCAAAGCAGGAGGAATCCAAAATCAGTGTGTATCTAACCAGCGGTGGGTCAATGTTCTCTAGAACATCTAGACAACAGCAAGTACAATGAAGCTGTGCAACCTTCTCCTGTTTTAAGTTCCGGGTTAGCAAAAACCAGACTTGGATCCCGCATCAAATTATTCCCCCTACCCACCCCACTCATGCTAATGGCCAGCGCACAATCCTCCTCAGAGGCAATGCATTTGTTATTTGATATTTCAGCTGATGAAACTAGAACAGGAATTCTTGATTTTTCTTCTTATTGTCATAGAGTGCCATGCGTCCGTCCACACGACACAAATCAGAACGAAAGCAATAACCGTACTAGATCTGCAGACATGTCACGGCCTCTTCCCTTTAGTCTTATTGAAAAAGATTGAATGGGTTCTTTGCAAAAAAACAAAAACCAAAAACCATTCACTTCACTGGAGAAATCCAGAAGAATGTCCTGATGGATGTTGTCCAATGGAAACAGCATGTCACGGGGGGAGGGGACAGAGAGTTGAAAACAAAACTGTTCCCTTGTGCTCTTTATCTGTGCTCTTAGCCTGGAATGCAAAATGATGAATCATCCATTTTGGGCCTTAAAATAGATGCAGAGGCTCTTTAAAAAAATGGTTCATTTTAAAATAAGTCCCCTCTCTCTTCCCAACTTTCCCCACCACTCCCTTCCAACATCCCCCAACTCTTCCATCCTTCCTTTCTCCCCTGGGTCTTGTCTCCATTCAGAATTTTGAGGGGGTCAGGAGAACAAGTACAGCAAAAACGCGAGAGGTGGCTGCTGCATTGTAGCAGCATGGAATCTGCAGTGGTTCTGGCAAAGGGTTGGCTTTTTGTTTTGTCTGTTGCTTTTTGTTTAACTACAGGTCCCAATTAGACCTTCACCCTTTACAAAACATGTAAAATTAGTTCCTTGGGAGCCCGGGTTCTCCTCCATAGCTTGGAAATAGTGAGATACAAGAAACGTCATTCCCTGCAACTACCTGTATTTTCCAATCTATTTGACACCCCCATGTATAAGACGTCCCCACACTTTTCCAAGATGAAATTACAGTTTTGCAGCTGTGGGGTACTCTCCTTGGCTGACTTCCATAAGAACATAAGAAGAGCCATGCTGGATCAGGCCAACGGCCCATCTAGTCCAGCTTCCTGCATCTCACAGTGGCCCCACCAAATGCCTCTGGGAGCGCACAAGACTAGATATTTGTCTCCTGATACCACTCCCCTGCATCTGGCCCTTGAAGTACCCTGGTTTTAAGCCTGGAGATGACACATCTCCATCATGGTTTGTAACCTGTGATGGACTTTTCCTCGAGGAATTTGTCAAATCCCCTTTTGAAGGCATCCAGGCCAGATGCCATCACCATATCCTGTGGCAGGGAGTTCCACAAACTAACAACGCCTGGGTGAAAAAAAATATTTTATTTTGTCTGTTCTTACTCTCCCAGCCCTCAATTACAGTGGATGTCCCCTGGTTCTGGTATTTTGTGAGAGGGAGAAGAGCGTCCCTCTATCCAGTTGATTCATGCCCTGCATTATTTTGTACGTCTCAATCATATCCCCCCTCAGGCGCCTTTTTCCAGACTAAAGAGCCCCAAATGTTTAACCTTTCCTCATAAGGGAGGTCACCCAGCCCAGTAATCATTTTAGTCAGTCTCTTCTGCGCCTTTTCCAGTTCCATTATGTCTTTTTTGAGATGCGGTGACCAGAATTGTACACAATACTCCAGGTGTGGCTTTACTATCGTTTTGTATAATGGCATTATAATGTTGGCTGTTTTATTTTCAATCTCCTTTTTGATAATCCCTAGCATGGAATTGGCCTTCTTCACCACTGCCACACATCGGGTAGACACTTTCATGGAGCTGTCCACCAACACACCAAGATCTCTTTCCTGTATGTATAAGATGACCCTCAATTTTTAGTCTATCAATTTTAGACAAAAATATAGTCTTATACACAAAACAAATGTTACTTCAGAAAGACCAATGAAGATAAACCTAGTACATTCAAACCTAACATAAACAGGAACAGTTACTCTTTTGGTGCAATAAGTAACATTTTAATTACTTTTAAGGTATTCCTTGGAAGAACATTTTGAAAGGAATGATAAAGTTTGCATATCAAGCCCTAATTTCCCACCAAAATTTTTTCAAGTACTGTAATGAGAAATGAAAACAATTAAAAAAAGTAACTTTCCAAGCGCAATTTACATGGCAGCTCAAGCTAACCGTTCTGAATTTCATGCCATTATGTGTATGTGTGAATGAATTCTGAAGATACCTTGGACAGCCAGAGTCGTTTTTATTCTTTTATAGCATATGTATAAAATGCTAGAAATTCTCAAATTCTCAAAATTGCAATATTTCGGTCACAAAATATGCAATAACAAATACCATCTGCTGCAGGTTATCCTTCAAGAGATGGCCCAGGGCATAGAAGAACCTCTTGGTAGTGGGGCGGCTAAAAATTTTGTAAATGAATAAAATAAATTCTGTCTTAAGAATTTAAGCCAATGGTTCACAGTGGGCACAGCTTCTCTATTTCGAATTGCTGTTGTTGTTCAGTCGTTCAGTCGTGTCCGACTCTTCGTGACCCCATGGACCAGAGCACACCAGGCCCTCCCGTATTCCACTGCCTCCTGGAGTTTGGTCAAATCCATATTGGTTGTATGACACCGTCCAACCATCTCATTCTCTGTCGTTCCCTTTTCCTTTTGCCTTCAGTCTTTCTCAACATCAGGGGTTTTTCTAAGGACACCTTTCTCCTCATGAGGTAGCCAAAGTACTGGAGCCTCAGTATCAAAATCTGTCCTTCCAGTGAACATTCGGGGTTGATTTCCTTCAGGATGGATAGGTTTGATCTCCTTGCAGTCCAGGGGACTCTCAAGACTCTCCTCCAGCACCACAGCTCAAAAGCATCGATTCTGCGGCGATCAGCCTTCTTTATAGTCCAGCTCTCACTTCCATACATCACTACTGGAAAACCCGTAGCTGTGACTATCCTGACCTTAGTTGGCAAAGTGATGTCTCTGCTCTTTAGGATGCTATCTAGGTTTGCCATTGCTTTCCTCCCAAGAAGCAGGCGACTTTTGGGGTGTTTATACACGACCCCTAAGCTCCGCCGCAAATGGCTGCAAGCTCCGGACGATAAAAATGTTTACCCACCAGCTCCGGAGTTTGCAGACAATTAAGTGCGACCCCGCCCACTTAGCGCGACCAAACTGCACTTTTCTTGTACCTGCTTTTTTATAGTGAAAATATTTGATGCGGAGAGTTCCTGTCTTTTGCCTCCGCCCCTTAAAGAGGAACCAGGAAGTAAACGGAGGTTGGAGCAACCGGAGGTAAGCCTTTTATTCTTTTGTCTCTGTCTAAGGGTTTTTTTCCCTCCCCCCCCCCCACGCAGACAGAACAAAGAAGTGCCCAGCGGGTGGAGAGGGAGGAACAGCAACGAACCCTCAAGATCTCTGGTCTGAATTTAAGGGACCAGCGGATCTTAGGGGTCGTGTAAAAAGGCCCTTTATTTCGTTGCTGCAGTCGCCATCTGCAGTGATCAAGGAACCCAAGAAAATAAACTCTGTGATTGCTTCGATTCCATCCCCTTCTATTTGCCAGAAGGTGATGGGACCGGTAGCCATGATCTTAGTTTTTTTTTATGTTGAGCTTCAGCCCATTTTTTAAGAATAGCTTTAGATAAAAAACAGACTATGCTACTGATTGTCAACATTCTGGAGTGCCAAAGGTTTGCCACCACTGCCTTAGAAGATTCGTTTTATCTGCTGTTAGGGCATAAAGCCCTCTTCCGTCTTCATGTATAGTGTTCTCTAGTAAAATAACATTTTCTCTATGTTTTCAAGCAATGAAAATACCCTGGGAAACCAGTGCCAGTGCCTCAGAGCTTGGCAAAGTGGCTGCCAGATTCTGGGGCACCCTGTATTCACGTGTGCTCTGTGCTGTCGGGTCGGAACCAAATTGAAGTGACCCTAAAAGGGCTTTGACAGGAGGTGAGATATTTAAGGAGTGGTTCGACCCGCTCCATTCCCCCCAGTGAGTTTCCATGGCCAAGCAGGGATTCGAACCCTGTTCTTCAGCATCCCGAGGCAGTCACTTGATCTGCTAACTATACCAGGGTGAGATTCACTGGGGCACCCAGGTACTGCTTAATTACTATTCCTGATAGATAAGCTTTGGTGCACCTTGAAACAATACCCCTGCATGATTTTTTTTTTTAAAAAACCCTTCCTCAGACCTCGTTTTTGGCATCCCTCCCCTCAGCGAACAGCAATTATTTCATCCTCCTAACCGTCACCAACAGACTCATTTCTTCAAATCCTCCATCCAGCACCTCTGGCCAGTCCGGTGCCTTCTGTCTGTGACGGATACAACCTCCCTCCCCCAAATCCAAACAAAGCTTGCTTATCTACGTCCCCCCCCCACACACACACACCCCAGGCAGCCTGGATGTACTGATCAGTCAGTAGTAGCAAAGCGAGGCTCCTGGATCTCCCCCGTCCCCCATTAGATCCGAACCCAGAGGGCACTCCGAGTATATATACTGTATTTATATATACACACTGTAAAACAGAAATGAAACAGAAACAAACACAAGCGTTTCTCTGCAGCCTTCGATTCCCACTTGCACGTATCTCCGAGGCATCATGCTGGCGCAAGACAAGACAGAGGCAGGCGATGGAAAGAATGCTGCACTTCTGGGCAGTTGGTCAAGCTCACCCAGGAGTTCTTTTTGGAAACTGGGTGTGTGTGTGTGTGTGTGTGTGTGTGTGTGTGTGTGTGTGTTTTCCCAGTTCTACTGGCTCTTCTTATCCCTTTTAGGTTCCATATTACGCCCTGATCTTATTGGGATCCCTCCCTCCCTGCCCCCTAGGCAATGTTTCCCTCACCTCAGGGTTAAAGGCAATCCCTCCATCAGCCTCCCTGTTCTTGGACATTGTTCTTCACTTGCAAAGTCCTTTCTCACCCTGAAGAGTTGTTTGAAATTGCGTCCAAATGTCATGGCCCCAGAGTAGCAATGGGAGAGGTTTGCATTATACAGTTTCCCCAGTCTTCCAGAAGAAGTGAAGGTGCTGAGTGTTTTTATTTATTTATGTATTTGCAAAAGTACTACGTATTCTGGGTGGTTTACAACAGCTAGAGCCTGAATGAGCATACAACAAGCAAAAACCATTAAAACGCAAATAACAAATAGCATTAAGCCAATGGTACCAAAACAGACTTTCCTAAACATAGTGAGGCGGGAGGCGGGACATTCAACCAGGAGCATTGTGAAAGGCCTTCCTGCAAAGTAGGATGAAAACACGGAGGGAGCCAAGGGTAAATCATCTGACAGCTTTTTCCATAAGGTCACAAAGACCTTGCCTCAAAAAGAGGTCTTTCAGGCCTTTCTCAGGGTGGTTATGCGGAGGTAATGAAATAGCTGACACAGCTTGCCTGTTAAAAGTTATGCCATATTCTTACTTCATTTACAATATTTATGCCGCCAGCTTGTATAAACAACTCTAGGCGGTGCACAAAATCAAGAACAAAATAAACAATGAAAATGCACCACAAACAGCAACACAAAACCCAATAACATCCCAAAACAATGTGCAGTAAAACAAACACTAGATACTAGATACTGGTTTCTAGACAAACAGTAAAGAATCACACAACTAAAGGAATAATCACCCAAAGGCCTCTTGGAAAAGCCAGGTCTTTTTAAAGCATTCCTTTTTTATTTTTCATGTTTTGCCCAAAGTATGAAGCCTCCAGAGAAAGTTCAGGTTTGATTTTATCTAAGGACACACTTGTTTGCCTTTCTGGCTGTCCAGGAGATCTGGCTGTCCTCCAGCACCACATTTTAAACCATCCATCCCACCCCCCCACCAAATGTTCTTCCTCATCCAGTTTTCACACCTGTGCATAGCGATTAGGAATCCAAGAGTGTAGGTGATCTTGGCCTCCAACACCTTGACTTGTTTTTATTTATTGACTGCAGTCTCGTTACCCCTCAATTCCCTGTTCTCAAACTGAATAGGGGCATCTATAGCTAGGTAGCAGAGAAAAAGATGGTTGTTTGCGAGTTTTTGTTGGGTTTTCTTGCCCTCACCCTGAGCCGCTTTTTACTGGACTGCATATTGTCCCTCCTTAAGGTAAGCCACCTTGGGTCCTTTTCCAAGGAGAAAGGCAAAGTAAAAACACTCAAAACTAAAAAATAAATAAAAATAAAGACACGTTATTAGATGTGCAGCCCCTGACAATAAAAAGCCCATTTTGTATAATAATAATAATAATAATAATAATAATAATAATAATAATAATAATAATAATAATAATAATAATAATAATAATTTAAAAATATAAATAAATAAATAAATAATGTGATTGTGGAGAAGAAAAAAGTGTGGATCATTGATGTTGCTATACCAGGTGATAGTAGAGTCACCGAGAAACAACTTGAAAAGATTGCCCGATATAATGATCTGAAAATTGAACTTCAGAGACTCTGGCATAAACCGGTACAGGTGGTCCCAGTGGTAATTGACACGGTGGGTGTGGTGCCTAAAGAGCTAAGCAAGTATTTAGAAGAAATTAGAGTTGACAAAGTCACCATCAGTCAGATGCAGAAAGCCACCTTACTGGGATCTGCTTGTGTTCGCATAATTCGCCGATACATCACATAATCCTAAACGCTTGGGAAGCGTTCGACTAATGATTGGTAATACAAAATCCAGCGTAGATAGCTGTATGGTTAATAATAATAATAATAATAATAATAATAATAATAATAATAATAATAATAATAATAATAATAATAATAATAATTAGACATGGGCATGACTTGGCGAAATTCTCATTTCCGTTTCCGTTCCTCGTTTCCGTTACGCAACGGAAACGGTAACGACAATTAAGCCGTCAGAACTTGAACTCGAACCGATAAAAGAAAATTTGGGTCTGATTTGTCTTTGTCGTTCATGGCATCGCGGCAATTGCGCGATGCCAAGCGGCACAGAAAAAAAGTTTTAAAAAAAACCCGATTCCCAGCCAAAAAAGCAGGTGAAAATATGCCTGCCTGAGTGAGGGCACATACCAGAGGGGTGGTTTCTGGGGGTGGGGGTCCCCGGCCTCCCCCCCTCTCCTGTCTTGGGCTGCTCTGGTGGGGGGCATCCTCGTCATCTCGCCATGCCATGCGGTGTGGGGGATCCAAAATGGCAACCGCAATATTTTTTTTGAAATCGTGGTCCAAAAACCCACCAAAGCACCACACAGAAACATGCGAAAATTAGGTATTTTAACTGCCTGAATTTTTACAGTAGCAGCAGTGGGTTTTTCTTGCAATAAACGTCTGTCTCCAATCCCATTTATTTTATTTTATTTTATTTTATTTTTATTTTTATTTTTTTACACCTGCGCAATGATGGGCTGGCCATGGGATGGGACCATGCAAATTTTTGGAGCCATTCCACCAATCGCATGGCCACTTGGCCCGGTTTTGACTGAGACTTCTGGGATGTGCCAGTCGGGCATAAAAAGCCCATTATAACCCTAACCCTAGCCCTAACCCTAACCCATACGCCAGTACACTGTCCTTCTTAGTGGGTCAGAGGCACCCAGAGGTGCAGCCCACTAACTCACCCTAACCTTACCCGTAATAACCCTAAGCCTAGCCCTTGCCCTAACCCCAACCCTAAGCCAGATCTGTACTCGCATTGCACTACACGCAAGTACACTGTCCTTCTTAGTGAGTCAGAGGGCGCCCAGCAGAGGCATTCTTCTCTCACCTCGCCCACAGTCCAAAGTTCCAAAAAACTCCAAACCTGTATGCCAGTATGCTGTCCTTCTTAGTGAGCTAGAGGCACCCAAAAAGAGGTAACTCTGCCAGTGCCACTTGGTAGGCAATGGCTACACGGTCATGTACCCTTCCTTTTCCCTTTGTAGTGGGCCAGAGGAGGCATCCACCCCAGAGAGGTGCCTCCAGGAGCCTGCTAAATGCCTTCCCTTCCCCTAAACCAGTACTAAGGTGCCTCCAGGAGCCCGCTACCCTACCAAACCAGTACTAACGACAGACGACAAACGAAAGGACAAATTTTTGAAAAATTTCGCGACAAACGGAAACGAGCCGAAACGGGCCAGCTCCGACACATGACAACTCGAAACGTCATTTTTCCTGGTTGTGCTCATCTCTAATAATAATAATAATAATAATAATAATAATAATAATAATAATAATAATAATAATAATAATAATAATAATAATAAAAGTTTGCAAAGAACCCAGGGGTGAGGAACTGTGTTGCCTTCAGATGCACAGAGGGTTGCTGAGTAAGAAACTGTAACACATACAACCAGCCTGCCAGGAACTCAGAAGGGGGGGGAGTACTGTATTCCAAAGGAAAACACACATTCCAGCCAATTTTCCAGAGGTTCTTGGCCACTTTCCAGCTCTGTGGAACATTTGATTTCATTTACAAGGCGGTTGCGCGACGTGGGGGAATCCAGATGGAGCTAGAAAGAAGCAAGTCCCAGAGAGACGGGCAAACGGAAAAAGGAAAAAAGCTGGGTTCGTGCATTTGGAAAGATGCTGCTTAGAAATAAAAAAAAACTCTAGGAGCCGGGAATTTTGTGGGAACTGGTTAACACACAGTGGCCCCCGTCACAATCCAGTCCAGCCACAAGACCACAACTGTTGCCTCCCCCAGTCCATATATGGGGGAGGAAGAAGTCAAGATTGAAACTAATCTGAGTCTGGGAAAAACCAAAGGAACAGCTTCCTGTAAGGGCCGGCACCCTGGGAGGGGGTGTCATTTTCCACTATCCAAGGTCCATTTTATGTGCATATTAGGGCAGTCCAAGGAAAAGTTTGTGGGGTCAGTTAATGAATGTTGGAGTTGTTAGAAATTGCACTTTTTGGAGGTGGTTACTACAACACCCACACTCTCTCGGCCAGCTTGGGCTTCCTTCCTATAAATATCTACCTGCCATGTGTCAAAAGCCTTTGCCTTTACCTTGGTCTGACAATGGAATTTTGTTCCAAAGCAGAATATAAACATCCATGTTTTTATGCCAATAGAAACTTCATCCCCACACATTTGAAATATTCATAGCATTTCCATTTGGGGTTTTCTTTCTTTTCTTAAGTCATCATCTTCCCCCAATCCATTTAGACAGGATAAAAGAAACACCCGGGAGTGGTAGCGGTGCTGTGCAGACTCACTCAGTTACACCAGTGTTAACGGATCTTTGGGGCCCCTTTGCTCTCAGCTTGGTGTGAAAAGCTGCAAAAGCACTAAATGTTCCCTATGATCGAACTGCCAGTGAAACATGCATCTATGGTGTCATAATTGCAGTTCTTATCGGTGTGAACAAGAGACAGGCCAATGGAGTTTTGTTCACTCTGTGCTATGCCACATTTTGTATGTCAACGATGGTGCCGTCTGGACACACCCAGCAACTTCTCACAAAGATTCATACTGATTATCACAAAAGCCAAATTAAATACAAAGGAATGAGCGGAAACACTGCAACAAATAAACAAACAACAAACAACAAAAGAGAAGCTAGGCTAATTGAAGAAAATATATGGCACACAGATGCTAAATGATTGTTGTTTGCTAGTTTTTTTAGTTGGGTTTTCTTGCCCTCATCCTGAGCCACTTTAGTGGGTTTGTGCTGCCCTCTAGAGGCTCTGGTGCATAACTAACGGTGTGTGTTGGGGGGGAGAAATGGTCCTGATCCATGAAAGCTTGCATATTGTGTGATGATTTTTATAGAGGTTTATGAAGATACAGTATTGCTAACTCTTGCATTTGTATTTTGCATTGACCACACGGCTCCCTTTTATTTCACAAGGGTGAATAGATCTCCATTCCACAGAGGGACCCGCCAAGTTGGCTGCAACCCATTAAAAGCAACCAAGATTCTAGTTGCAATGCACAGAGGTGGGCCATTGCATTGATTCCCTGTTACACCTGGTTGCTGTGGTTGTGCAAGAGGCAATGGGCTGGTACCTTTACATGGAGGGGCTGCATGGACTGGGCCCTCTTGTTTGCAAATCCAACCTTGATGGAGAGACAGAAATTTCTGGACAAATGAGGTGTTTGGAGCGGGCAGTGTTTCTAATCCACTCTGCATTCTCCACTGTCCTTTCATTTACTTGTTTTGGAGTGATTCATCTTTTTCTCACTGATTACTGACGGGGATACATACACCTTTCCAAAGAGCCATCAAAATTATACGCCTTGAATCAAGTACCAATAGAAGTGGTGCAGAGATTTGAAAACAGTATCCTAGATCACAGGAGGAAAACCTTTGGCCCTCTGGACTACAACTCTCAGAATCCAAAGCCTATATTACCAATGATAAAGAACTGTGGGAGTTGTAGTCCAAAAATCTTTTTCTCAGTTCCTCTTCTTTCTTCCGCCCTTCATGGCTCCAAACAACCCCCAAGTACCACAATCCCACCAAGGTAAAAGGAACAAAATGAGAATATATGAGGAGCAGGCAGAGAGAATAAAAAAGAGACAGTTGCAGTTTTCATATGGTGCATCTTCCACATTCAGATTTTGGGAATCTAGATGACCATTTGCTTCAAATACCAGGAATACAATGTACAATTGAAGCAAATGAAAAACAGAGAGAAACGGAAGTATGTGAGGGAGTTATGACTACCACAATTTAATTTTGGGTAAGTTGTTTTTTTTTCCACAATCTGTTGTACACCCCCAGAGTTCCTGAGGGGAAAATCTGGTGGTTAATAAGTACAAATATCGGCAGCTGCCCCCAAGCTATGGAATGCCCTCCCAAGTGAAGATCCGCCTGGCGTTAACACTGATGACATTTTAAAATTAATTAAAAACCTTCCTGTTCCAAAAAATTGATACAATTTAGATTATGGGTCTTCTGATGGCAATTTTAGTGTGATGTTTTGTATAAGGTTTTTATTGTTGTTTTAATTATTTATTGTTGTTTGATGTTTTTAACTGTTTTAATTCCTTGATTGTAAGCCGCCCAGAGACCTTTTAGTCCTTGTAAAAATAAATAAATAAATAAATAAATAAAATTAATTTCTCAGAGTGGCATTTTAAAAAAATTGTACATTTATTATTCCCAGCTTTAGTATTGCCTTTTAATGATGTACTTTGCCTCTTTACTCCTTCCTCGCTTTTAATAATGTTAACTGCAATTGTATACGTATTGCTTTCCACTTTTAATATTGTCCTTTTATTGTTGCTAGCCGCCTTGGGTCCTTCCCGAGGAGAAAGGCGGGGTAAAAACATTTTTAAATCAATGCATCGTTGCGACGCCAACTTTTGTGAGCAAAAGATCATGGGGTTGCGCGCGCGGGCGGGGATTTTTTTGCAATGGGGGGAGAGAGAGCTGTTTTCCTCCGAGGGCGGAGGTATAACTTTTTCAGGCCGGAGGCTTCTGGTCCTAAAAAAGTAATGCTTCCACGTCCCACCCTCTCTTTGCAAGGATACGGGCCTACTCGGCCGCTCTCCCTAGCAACGGAGGCCCGGCTCCGTAACTAAGGGGCGGGGCCCCCGCGTCGACTCCCCCTTCTCCCCGCCTCCTCCGCGCATGCCCCACGCGTCACTTCCGGCTGGTAAGGGGAACGTGTCCCTGGCCGCTGCCGGGCCGGAAGTGCGGCGGGGCGAGCGGCGGCGATGGAGGCGCAGGCCGAGGAGGCGCAGAGCGGCGTCAGCGGGGCCGGGGTCGCCCCTTCGGGCGGGGGAAGGGCGCCGGCCACCCCGGAGGGCATGGCGCTGGCCTACGGGAGCCTGGTGGGGATGGCCCTCCTGCCCATCTTCTTCGGGGCGCTGCGCTCCGTCACCTGCGCCAAAGGGAAGGTGGGCGAGCGAGGGAGCGAGGGAGCCGCGGGGGAGCCGCGGGGGAGGGGGGGGCGAGAGGGGGAGAGGGGGGAGGGGAGGAAGGACGGACACGGTCATTCACACCCCCACACACTCAATCAGTCAGTCAGTCGCACGCGCACACACGCACAGAGTCACCCCCACCCCTACACAACCAGTCAGTCACTCACACACACACACACACACACTGTCACACACTCTGTCACCCCCCCACACACGCTCACTCACACACATACAGTCACACACACACGCTCACTCACACGCACTCAGTCACCCCCCACACATGCTCAATCATGCACACTCAGCCAACCCACACACACGCTCACTCATGCACACTCAGTCACACACACTCACACACAGTCGCACTCACACGCACTCAGTCACCTCACACACACACGCTCACTCACACGCACTCAGCCAACCCCCACACACGCTCACTCACGCACACTCAGTCACACACACTCACACACAGTCGCACTCACACGCACTCAGTCACCTCACACACACACGCTCACTCACACGCACTCAGCCAACCCACACACACGCTCACTCACACACACTCAGTCACACACACTCACACACAGTCGCACTCACACACACTCAGTCACCCCCACACACACGCTCACACACATTCAGTCACCCCACACACGCTCACTCACGCACACTCAGCCAACCCACACACACGCTCACTCACACACACACACACTCACACACAGTCTCACTCACACACACTCAGTCACCCCCTTTCTTCTCTCTCTCTCTCTCTCTCTCTCTCTCTCTGTCTGTCTCACACACACACACACACACACACACACACACACACACGGAGCCTTCTCTTGAGGTGGGGCAGGAGGGCCCTCAGTGGGCCACCTCTCGCCTCCCTTCCTGGCGCAGGTTGCTTGGAGGAACTGCCCGCCACCAGAGGATGCACTCTTTGGACGCTAGAATCCTGGGGTTTTCGAGGGGGCCTGCAAGGCCATCAACCCCCACCCCCGCCCCCTGCTGCAGTCAAAGGGGATCTGGGAGGGGGCTGCCCAGGTTCCTCTTGAAGGCCTCCGCTGTTGGAGCATTTACGACTTCTTGAGGTCATTGGTTGCAGTTAGGGAGTTTTTCCTGGTATTGTCCGCCTAAATCTGGCTTCCTGTCACTTGAGCCCGTTGTTCATAGAATCCTACAGTTGGAAAAGACCTCCAGGGCCATCCAGTCCAAACCCCCTGCCATACAGGAACCCCCATCACAGTATTCCTCGACAGATGGCCATCCAGCCTCAGTTTAAAAACCTCCAAAGAAAAAGGAGACTACACCACCCTCCTTTGGGGCAGCAGATTATTCCACTGCCGAACAGCTCTAACTGTCAGGAAGTTCTTCCTAATGTTCAAATGGAATCTCTTTTCCTGTAGTTTGAGAACATTGCCCTGAGTCCTGGTCTCTGAAGCCATGGAAAACAAGCCAGTCTCTTCTTCAATGTGACATCCTTTCATATATTTAAACATAGCTATCATATGCCCCTCTCAGCCTTCTTTTTGTAAGGCTAAACATTCCCAGCTCCCTCAGCCGCTCCAAAGCATCCTGCACTCTGGGATGACAGAGAACAAATCCTGTGCCTCCTTCTGTAGGACAGCCTTTCATGCCTTTGCCGAGCTGGCCTGCAAGAAGAGCCGAGTTGGAAGGGACACCTGTGTGGGTTTTATATTTTTGCCCAAACTGCTATATAATGCCCTTCGCCCCCTGACAGCCGGCATAGCTGAGAATTCTGGGGCTCATAGTCTTTGCTGGACCAGAGTGGCCAACTTTGAGAACCCTCATTGGGCAGGGGTAGTGTTGCCTCTGAAGGATAGGTGGTGGCTGGTGGTCCTGCATTTGCTCATGGCGGCTTTTCTCCTGACTTCCCCCTCCTCCAAACGTTGGGTGTGGAGCAACGGCCAGCTGGTCCATTCACGCTTATTTTTATTTATATCATTATCTTATTTATTTGAAAAAAAAATCTTGAAAGGACCCAAAGCAGCTGTGGATCTCTGTGTTGTACATATAATATATGGCAGCCAGATGCGTGGTATATAAGGAGAATAAATAAACCTGGCATGGTCTTCATCTATTGCCATGCTTGGGTTTCTGCCAGTCATTGGTGGGCTTTTTCAAAGCACCCTGACCTGGACATTTTGTCCCCACGTCCCTTGATTATGTTGAGGTTCAGAGGTGTGAATCTAGTAATTTAATATCATGCGTCCCGTGCATTTTCTTGACAAACTGCAACCCAAGCCTCTCATAAGAACATAAGAACATAAGAACATAAGAAGAGCCATGCTGGATCAGGCCAAAGGCCCATCTAGTCCAGCTTCCTGTATCTCACAGCGGCCCCACCAGATGCGTTTGGGAGCGCATGAGACTAGATGTCTGTCTCCTGATACCACTCCCCAGCATCTGGCCCTTGAAGTACCCTGGTTTAAAGCCTAGAGATTACACATCTCCATCATGGTTTGTAACCTGTGATGGACTTTTCCTCTAGGAATCTGTCCAATCCCCTTTTGAAGGCATCCATGCCAGATGCCATCACCACATCCTGTGGCAGGGAGTTCCATAGACTTACAACGCGCTGGGTGAAAAAATATTTTCTTTTGTCAGTTCTTACTCTCCCAGCACTCAATTTGAGTGTATGTCCCCTAGTTCTGGTATGTCTCTTTCTCTGCCTCCTGGCTTTTATAAAAATAAAAATAATAACCTTTGAACCACAGGGCTGAAATGGAACTCTCTGGATCATCCAGTCCAGTTCTTGTCAAAGAAGCCCATTGGGGAATTGAACTTCCAACCTCTGGCTCCACTGCCCAGAGACCTAAGTCCCCCTGAGCTATCCCATTTTGCCTGTGAAACACGTACACCCTGTATGTGCCCTTTCTTTTTACCTCCAAGTTCAGCTATTATTGGTACGAGGAGCAGCTATTATTGGTACGATGAGTTTGGCCTATTTTTCTGAAAGCTTTCTCACCCTTCTCCCAGAGGGTGTGCAGGTGTGAACGACAAGAGAGGTCCTGGCTGACGGGTTCAGAGCCCAATGGGCCAAAATGTGAAGCAAGGCCCTTTAGATTTCCTGAGCTGGAGGCAGCAGCCATCTGTGCCCTCAGTCGGATGCTCTGCTACTTTCACAGAGATCCTGCTTTCTGTAAATGATGCTAGTGCATTTCTAAAGATTTGCCCCCCCCCTTTTTTTGCCCTCATGAAATGAAGAGTGTTGAATAAGCTGTGAATAAGGGAGGAAAAAAACCATTCTCTGTTTTCTGTGGAAGTGCATGAATTTTTGCACTGAAGTTTTAGAAGTTTTAGGTGAAAAAAATGCTACTTCTATCGTATTTCCTATCATATGTTACTGTTCCATGCTGTTTTCTATCCAATGGTATAAATAAATGTGGCTCCAACAGTGATCAGAAGGATAATTAGTGCTGATTCAGCATGCTTCCTCCGGGAAGATGGGCAGGATATAAATGCAATAATAAATAAATAAATAAATAAATAAATAAATAAATAAATAAATGGATCACAGGCCTTCCCTGCTTTTCTGGTTGTAGCAGTCAGAGAGGAAACTGTTTAGAAAGAATTGGTTCAAATGGACAGGATCTCTTCCAGTGGTTTTCTAGCTGAACTGACTGTAAAGACCGTTTGCACTTTACTGACCATCATCACTGATGCAGTGAAAGCACTTCTTTCTTGGTTGCAAAAGCCTCGCAATAGTTATTACTTATTTGTTTGTTTAAAATAGTTTTATCTTGCCTTTCTCCTGAAGAACCTAAGAGGTTTACATCATTAAAAAAAATACCAAAAGCTAAATTCAGAATGAATGGTTTTTATGTTTAGAATGTTGGGGAAAAGCTGAAAGAAATAGATTTGGAAGAAACAAAAAGAAAAACCATTCCTGCTTATTGTCTTTTAGTCATTACGAAAAACCCTGCCTAAAGCGAAAGGTCTTTGCCTGCTTGTGGATGGGCAGCAAAGATGGGGCCAGCCTTGTCTTCTTTGCATTAATAAATACAATGAAAACACTCAAATGACCATACAGGCTATAACGTCTGTCACCCCTGTGTTCTGTGGCAGAAGACGCTGTTTTGAAGTAGGAAGAACTTTGCAGTGCAAAAGGAGTAGTTGTGCAAACACAGTTGTATGGCCAACTAAGCAGCCTTCTTGGGAGCAATAAAACCTTTTGTGGACAGGTGGGTCAGCCAACTGTCCCACATCAAGATGGTTCTAGAAGGGAGTAAACAAGAGACCCTTGCAGTCGCTATGTAGGGCTCCAGGCTGTTCTTCCACCTAGGTTGGATCAGATGCAATTTGGATCCTATCAGACCTAAGCAAAGGAACTAACCTCTGGCTGAATTTCTCTTCTAGAATGCGTCCGATATGCCAGAGACCATTACCAGCCGAGATGCGGCCCGCTTTCCCATCATTGCTAGCTGCACACTGCTCGGCCTTTATCTCTTCTTCAAAGTAAGTAAAACTACAGAAAATGTTGTTTTGCCCTCGTGCTGGACTAAACCAACAGCTTTTGTCCTTGCGTCTTGTCCCGTAACTCACATGAAGTATACGTTACCGCCAGCAGTACAACATATTTTTGGGTGGTTTCAGTTCAGTTTATTTTTAGATCTCTTTGCTGCACAGAAGTTGAAAGGAGAAGCAGGTTGCATGATCGATGAAACACCGTATTGAAAAATGGAATCATACAGAAACAACAACCCAGCACTGTTAAAATATCGTAGGAGGTGGAAGGCCAGCTTTTAGACCAGCAACTACTGTAACCCCCCCCCCAAAAAAAAAACTTATCATGGGGTTAGTGTCCCGACCCGACCTGCGATAATGGAAAATCTGCACTATGTGGATGCTGGGTCGGAACTGGGGGCCCTGTTGGGGGCCTCCTAGACATATCTTCTCCTTGCACTGTCCTGAGCAGACCTCTGACAAATTTCCCGGGCCTGTCAGAGGCCCTAGATGTGGCTTCCGCCAACCAGAAGTGCATTCCAAAAACCGGAAGTGACTTCCCGATCGCAACTGGAAGTGACTTCCCGATCGCCGGAAACCAGTTCTGGAGCTTCCGAGAAGCCTGCGCGAGGCCCATTTGGGGCAGCGCCAGGGCTGGGGTAAGTGCAGGAGGCCTCAAGCAGACTCGTGCAGCTTGCCCCAAGGGGGGCCTTGCCTTTCATATTCTGTGGTCCCACGATAAACCGTGAAATGCTTGGGGACCGCTGTACCCTTTTGTTTTGTTTTTGTTTGTTTGTTTGTTTGTTTGTTTTGCAATCTGCTCCAGCCAGACACAGCTGTATCCAGGACTCTTCTTGGTATAAAGTTTATATTGGTATAAAGTATATAGTTTATATTATAAACCAGGGGTGCCCAAACTTTTTGTAAGGAGGGCCAGATTTGGTGGCTGAGAATGTGTCAGGGGCCGGTTGCTCCCCGACCCTGCCACCCCACTGCAAGCCCCACCCACTGACCCATAAGCCCCACCCACTGACCCATTGCAACCCCACCTGCTGGAAGGAAGGCGGGGACCAAGGGAGGGAGGGAGGGAGGTGGAAACCAAGAGAGGGAGGAAAGAAGGAAGGTGGGGACCAAAGGAAGCAGAGGGAGCTGTGGCCACCGCAGGGGAATGTGTGGGTGAAGGAGGGGAGGGAGGGGTGGGCCGGCCAGCCGCGGGCCACTCAGAATGGCCTGACGGGCCGGTTTTGGCCCCCGGCCTGGACTTTGGGCAGGCCTGGTATAAACTAAGGATCTCATGACAGGTAGGATACAGCTTGCACTCCCCTTCCTCCAAACACTTTTGGCTTAATGTCCTCTCCTTAATTTCATCTCCTGTTCTGCATGATTAGAGGTCTCCAGTTATGGGAAGCCACCAGAAGAAGTCAGGTTTTGCAGTTTTGCCAGAAGCACTTCTGCTCCATCCAGAGGTTTGTGTTTCTGGAGTTCAGTTCTGGTTGGTACAAATCCCCTCCGCTTTCTCAGTCTCAGGTGGCATGGGACCTGGCAGCTGCAGCCAGAGATCCAGGAGATGTCAGCATTGAACTGAACAGAATATGGGGAAAAATACCACCACCACCACCCCCCGCCCCCAAACAATGGATCTGAAGTTATTCAGGACAGGTTTTCACATCCACTTGCCTGAGCTACTGAAAACCCCCAAAGGTAGCCAAGTATAAGATCAGTTTATTATATGTTAGATCAGTTTCTGTATAACTAAAGGGATTTTTGTGCTAGCCAAAGCCAGTTAGTAGTTACAGCCTGTACTAGCAAACAAATAAACACAATGTTCCTAACTCGCAAGTGGTGTTTCTTGGTTGATATTTATTCTCCAGGCGGCATTTGCATCCTAGATGTTTGGACAAGCTGTACCTGAGCTAAGGAGAGGTGAAGCCTCGGTTTGCAAAAACAACCGCAAGAGTGATCAAGGGGATGAAAAACAGCAGTTTGCCAGTTCTTTAGTAACAGGCGTTCGTTATAATCAGCAACAATCAAATGGTTCCCCTGCCAATGTATAATTTTTAATCTATGGAAGCTCTGGCATTAAAACAGAGGCCTGTGAGAAAAATTCAGGTGAAAAGTGCTATGACTAGACTGGCATAGAACTATGGGGTCTTGCATGCAGATTTTGAGAAAGTTAGTTTTGGAGTTCCCTGCAGCTTTCGGGATACCCTGTCACCATGTCTCTGCGCTGCCCCACCCGCCCGCAGACGGGGTTCTTAGAATCACAAAATCCCCAAAGACAGCTAGTCCAGGATCTGTGCCTGGCAGTGGCAACCTGGTACCATTGGTCTGAAAAAGGCCGGGTCTGAAACCGTTCCTTATTGCTTAAGAGGCATGTTGTGGGTTTTTGTTTGTTTGTTTGTTTGCCAGAGTAGGCCTTTCTGTTATTTCAGTTGGCAGTCTCAGATGGTTCTCAAATTTCCTGACATGATTACTGGGCTGGGGCACCTCCCTTATGAGGAAAGGCTAAAACATTTGGGGCTCTTTAGTCTGGAAAAAAGGCACCTGAGGGGGGATATGATTGAGACATACAAAATAATGCAGGGCATGAGTCAAGTGGATAGAGGGACACTCTTCTCCCTCTCACAAAATACCAGAACTAGGGGACATCCACTGAAATTGAGGGCTGGGAGAGAGAGAACAGACAAAAGAAAAGAACAGACTGTGGAAAGAAAATGGATGCCTTTTTTCCTGGAGGAAAAGTCCATCACAGGTTACAAACCATGATGGAGATGTGTCATCTCCAGGAAAACCCTCAGGGCCACAGGAGGTGGGATCAGGAGACAGAGATCTAGTCTCATGCGCTCCCAGAGGCATCTGGCCTGACTAGATGGGATGCCTTCAAAGGGGAGTACATTGGACAGCATCTGGCCTCAAAGGGAGATTGGACAGATTCCTGGAGGAAAAGTCCATCACAGGTTACAAAGTCATGATGGAGATGTGTCATCTCCAGGCTTAAAACCAGGTTACTTCAAGGGCCAGAGGCAGGGGAGTGGGATCAGGAGACAGAGATCTAGTCTCATGCGCTCCCAGAGGCATCTGGTGGGGCCACTGGGAAATACAGGAAGCTGGACTAGATGGGCCTTTGGCCTGATCCAGCAGGATGGCTCTTCCTATGTTCTTATGAACATGGTCAGGCTTTTGAAGGAAGGGAGCAGAAGGTGGTGCCGCGGCCAGGTCTTCAGTGGCTCCCCTGCTGAGCTCCTCTGTGTCCTGTTACCCACTTCTGATTTCAGTGGGGTCAGGCACACACAGTCCAAGAAGAGTGGGCTGGGAATCTCAAAACAGCTGCTCAACACAAGAAGAAATCAGCCCCCTTAGGAAGGATGCAACCGTTCTCTGTGGTGTTGAATCGGCGTCTCTTGCTGTGCTCAGACTATGTATGCCTGTCCCGTGGAGCATGCTTTGTTGGTTCTGTACTGTCTCCAGAAGAGGTCTTATAGAATCATAGAATCCTAGAGTTGGAAGAGACCTCAAGGGCCATCTAGTCAACCCCCTGCCATGCAGGAACCCCCATCACAGGACTTCCGACAGATGGCCATCAAGCCTTTGCTTAGAAACCTCCAAAGAAGGAGACTCCACCACCCTCCTTTATGGCAGCATATTCTATTGCCAAACAGCTCTAACTGTCATGAAATTCTTCCTAATGTTTAAATTGAATCTCTTTTCCTGTAGTTTGAAACCATTTCCTCGTGTCCTAATCTCTGAAGCCATGGAAAACAAACCAGTCCCTTCTTCAATGTGACATCCTTTCAAATATTTAAACATAGCTATTAGACATGGGCACGACTCGGCAAAATTGTCGTTTCCGTTTTCGGTTATCATTTCCGTTACGTAACGGAAACGGTAACGATAATTAAGCCGTCAGAACTCGAACTCGAACCGAAAAAAGAAAAATTTGGTCGGGTGTTTCATTTCCGTTTGTGGCATCGCGGCGATCACGCAATGCGAAGCACAGAAAAAGTTTTTTAAAGTTTTTTTTAAAAAACCCTGACTCCCGGCCAAAAAAGCAGGCGAAAATATGCCTGCCTGAGGCTTTGCCACCTACCAGAGGGGTGGTTTCTGGGGGGTCCCCGGTCTTTCCCCCCCTCTTCTCCTGTCCTGGGCTGCTTGCACCAGGCTGGGGGAGGGGGTCATCCTCGTCGTCTCACCATGCAATGCGGTGGGGGGGGATCCAAAATGGCGACCACAATTTTTCTTTTGAAATCGTGGTCAAAAAACACACCAAATCACCACAGAAACATGTGGAATTTATTTATTTTAAATGCCTGAATTTTAATAGTAGCAGCAGTGGGTTTTTTATAGCAATAAAACGTATTGATTTTATTTTATTTTATTTTATTTTTTATTTTTTTAGACCTGCCCATTTGGGCTGGGCATGGGATGGGACCATGCAAATTTTTTGAACCATTCCACCAATGGCATCGCCCGGTTTTTGACTGACACTTCTGGGTGTCTCGGAGGGCATAAAAAGCCGAGGCACCTTCCAGAAATCGCAGTTGGGTGTATGGATGTGGTTGAGGGAGGAGGGCTGGCTGCTGGTGCTGGTGTGATCCGATCGAGATTGAGGAGGGAAGCTGGAGACTTTCGGATTTAAGTTAGGCAGGCAGGGAGGGAATTGAATTTAGAAAATAATTTCTTTGATTCCCTGCAGCTTTGTCTGCTGAAGGGAATAGCAGTTTATTCTTTATTTCTTCTCTGGCAGTTTGTGAGGATTTTTTTCTGATATTGGATAAAGGGGGAGGTTCGACTGGGAGTGGGAGGTGTGGATTTATTTTAAATATATATTATAGACTACCATTTATTTTCTATTTTCCCAACTTCAGTTTGATTGCGCACACACACACATTTGGGGTGCAATCCAAGAACAGAACCTTTATCCTAAGTGATATCCTAACTGCCCACTCGCCCGTCCGCCCGTGCCGCTGCCCGCCCGCCGCCTAGGGCGCAAAAACACCTAGCGCTGGCCCTGATTGTGGGACGCCCCTATGCTCTGGGAAGTCAAATCGCGCTAAATCGCGGTGGAAACGACAAACGGAAATGACAAATTTTTGAAAAATTTTGCGACAAACGGAAACGACCCGAAACGGACCCGTTCCGACAAACGAAAACTCGAAACGTCATTTTTTCTGGTCGTGCCCATGTCTAATAGCTATCCTATCCCCTCTCAGTCTTCTTTTTGTAAGGCTAAACATTCCCAGCTCCCTAAGCCGTAAGACCCACTCAGCCTGGGGGTTGATTCCCAGTTGTGGATGTAAAGGTACACAGTATAGGCTCGTTGCAGACCGAAAGTGCAGCTCAGTCGTGTGTATGTTTATTTAGAAGTAAGTCGCTCTGATTTCACTTGAAGAGCCTCCAATGGAAAGATGCCTCAAGTTGCAGAGATAGGCCTCCCTCTGGCCAATATTCATAAGGCTGTTTTGATTTGTCCTTGCTCCTTGGTTTTCCCGAATGCTTCAGCTCCTTCAGCACACTGCCAGTTTTTCAAAGGCGCCTTTTATTGTTTTGTTTCTCTGCATAATTAGAGTTTGTAAGCCAATGATGAGTCCATGATGTTAACTGGATACCATGGGGCCAGGTGGTGGGGAAGATAAGCACATTCTTGCAAATTGTCTCATTTAAACCAAAGCCTTCCTTACCTTGTTTTTCCTCTCAGACCTGGAAAGTCTCTTTCTAAAACATTTTTCTGCTAAGCATGAGAGTTGCATTTCTAGGTCTCCTCCTCACAGTCTGTTACCGGACAGTTAGGAAACAGGATGTTTAGCAAGACCTGTTTGTATTGTCTTCCAGATCTTCTCTCAAGAATACATCAACCTGCTACTCTCCATGTATTTCTTTGTCCTGGGGATCCTCGCCCTTTCTCACACCATCAGGTAAAAGAGAGAGTGAGAAAAGTCTCATTTCCTGTGCACTGTGATCATGTATTTTGAAAGCGCACATTCTTGACACCTGAGACGTCAGAGAATAGAGACCCTTACAATTATCTGGCAGAGCGTATCTACAGTCAGAGCTGGCCTGACCCACCCGTTCCGATATGGCTCTCTCACTCTGGGTGGCCACTCCCAGGGAGGCCCGTAGGGTAGTAACTCGAAAATGGGCCTTCTTGGTGGCCGGTCCATCGCTTTGGAACAAGCTACCCGGTGAGATGCGCCAGGCTCCCTCATTGGCATCCTTCAGGAAAGCCCTTTAAACCTGGCTGTTCAGGGATACCTTTGGTGATGGCTAATGTGGTACCAAGTTGTTGTTTTTTTCCCCTTCTCTTTTTTCATGGTTGTTAAGTTTTTGCCTCTTGCCCGGCACTATTTTACTATTTTATATTGTTTTATTGTTGTCTGTTTTTAAGCCTATTGTGTGAACTCCCCAGAGTTCCTTTGGGAAATGGGAGCGGTATACAAATGCAAAAATAAATAAATAAATAAATAAATAAATAAATAAATAAATAAATAAATAAATAAATAAATAAAAGCAGAGTATCAAGATAGGGACGTGGGTGCCTCTGTCGCAGGAGGGATCCATCCATCCATAATGGTTAGCTGATATTTTTTTCTCAGCTTACTCCTTCTCTTAGAGCTGCCTGAGAAGGAGATTCTCAGTCATACAACTGAGCTTATATGGAAGTTGAGTCATGGCAACTGGACTTCTTGTGAGATCAAAACATTTCGCTACTCATCCAAGCTTGCTTCGTTGGTATGTGGCGAGTCCTCCATTTTATAGTTCACCTTGATTTCACATCGCCCTGCTCTGAATAGGCTCATAAGTTGGACAGTGGCTTGAGTAGACTTGTTAGGTGGACAGTGGCCTGAATAGCTCCTTAGGTAGACAATGGCCTAAGGTGTGTGAAAGTCCCACCTATGGAACCTTCCCAACAGCCATTAAGTATGAGTCATTAGCTATGGCCTTGCTGGTGGAGGTGTGAAGTATTTCTGATTTGTTTGGGGATTGATGAAAGTACTGCTTGATAAGTGGCAGACAGAATGTGCCTGAGTCCCCCACCTCTGTTGAGAGAGGGGTTTTCAATACACATATGAATGGCTTCCGTGACCCCTCTCTCAAACCACCTCTCTTCTCTGTCTAATATGTGTATATCCTCATCTTTGAATGAGTGTCCGTTGTCCTTTAGATGAAGGTACACTGCTGATTCTGGTCCTGAGCTGTTGCCCCTCCTGTGTTGGGCCTTCCTCCTGTTTAATAGCTGTTTTTTCCCCCTCCAGTGTAGAGCTCTGCACATGCCTCACTGTGTTAGACTGCATTGATTAGGTGGGACTTGCATGCACCGCAGGCTATTGTAAATCTAATGAGTCCATGCAGGTCACTGTCCACCTAACAGGACTATTCACTTTCCTCAAGAGTGATAAAGCTGCTGGGATGAATAGCAAACCATCACACAATAAAAAGACGTCCAGTTGCCACGACTCAACTTCTGGATTCTCTTATTGCTGTTCATTCTTTTTCCTCGCCAGTTTCTCAACATGCCATCGTATAGAAAATTAGCTTTTGGTGGCAAACAAAAAAATAGCCATAGGTGCCAATTCCCCATCTCTTTGACTTTACCCTTTCTAGAATAAAAGAGGCACGGTGGGGCTGATCCCTTGGGTTTATGCATAGTCCATCGAAGGTCAATCAAGACTCGTTGTAAGCTTAGTAGAGGTGGGCACAAAACAGAAAACGGATGGTTCTGTTCGTTCTGTTTCGGGCCCATGCTTGGTTCGGTTCGGTTCGGGTTCGTACAAATTTTTTAAAATGTTCGTACGGACCCAAACCGAGCTGAACTGGTTCGAGTCCAACCTACCGGCGGCGGTGATTGTGGCGGTGGCAGAAGGGGCTTTTTGAGGCGCTGGCTTGGGTCCAGCACCTCTAGAGGTGCGAACTACCCTTTGCCTCAGTTTTTTTTAATTATTTTTCTAGCATCGACCATGCAGCTAACGAAATGAATAGCGAAACAAATTAAAAGTTCATTTCGTGCCCATCTCTACAGCTTAGTATTAAATGTGCCTTTGTCTCTTTCTAAGCCTGGGATGTGAAATGGCACAAAAGGGAAAAGATCTGTGAGCTGGATTTTGACTGGGTTCGTGCGTGTTCAGTCCCAGGCCTACATTTGCGCTGCTTGTTGGGTGCCCCTCTCACTTCTCAAGGCATCAACCCCTCTTCAAATCTTTCTGTGACTCCTACTTGCATTTGTTAAGGAGTGAATCTGTTTCCTTCTTATACCCCCCCCACCTTCTCTATGTTTCAGCCCCATGATGAACAAGCTCTTCCCGGTCAATTTCCCCAACAAACAGTACCAGCTTCTCTTCACTCAAGGCACTGGGGAATCAAAGGAAGGTAGGTCAGCTCGCCTCCTGCTTGCTCTGGTGTTGGGGTTTTCTCTGGGTCCCATTTTTCAATCCCACTATCCTTCTAAAGGTCTGCTTCCTCAGTTTCCCCAACAATTAGGACCCCATCTCCGCCCAGAGATTGGTTCCACCCTCACCCCACCCCCGTTGATACGGAAAACCAGGGATAATAGTGAAACTAGATAGATAGATAGATAGATAGATAGATAGATAGATAGATAGATAGATAGATAGATAGATAGATAGATAGATAGATAGATAGATAGATAGATAGATAGATAGATAGATAGATAGCACAGTCTCTAGTTCCTTCTGGTAGGTGTTTCTGGCAATCCATGAGAAAGTAGTTTTTCTGGATTTTTCTTTTCTTTTAATATTTGCAGACCGTGGATAAAGTGAAAGCACACATACTTATCTCATGGGGGTGTGGGGGTGTGTGCGCGTGTGTGTGTGTGTGCGCGCGCGCCCCTGTACTTTGTTTCAGCCCAGGGACAAACTGACAGTGTAGCAGGAGGGTTGTGAGTGCCCTGTTCCAGAGTGACTCGACCTCAGCTGAAGCCTTGCCTTTCTCAGGGTGCCACCTGTTCCCACAAAGGAAGAAAGTTTAGCAGGACAGAACCATTGGCATTAAGGTCAGCCCTTCCCTATCTCTGCTGAGCACAGGCTGGGCACAGCGCTGGCTTGGGTACACCCTCTCCAGTGATTGCCGGGCTCCTCTGCTCTCCCTCTGTTGGCACTAGGTCCATGGCCCTCTCTTGGCCAAGCACTTTCAGAAGGCTCAGGGCTCTTGCGTCCTCCTGTGGTGCTTGGACCAAGGGACTCCCTCGCCAGCACCATCTGTTCCTCTTCCTTCGGGTCTGTGTTCTAAACACTGATGGCTTCCGGGGTCCAGATCCTGAAAGCCCTTGGCAGTTTTGCCTGCTGTCTTTCTTGTCTAGTATACTGGACTCTGCCCCTAATATTCCCTGCTCCTTTTAACCAGGCCAGCATCCTGGAATGCTATCTGGGTACATCGGTATCCGTGGCTCCCTTCTCTTCCCGTCTTGTCTTGCTGCCATTTGTGTGTGCGTGGTGCCCGTCTACAATACCGCATGTGACCAAACCCAGGAACAACTCTATAGGAATTTGCCACTGGGACTGCAGCTTATCTCTACGAGAAACGAGGCCCCCCTCCCCCCCCAAAAATGCAGCCCTTAATAATCTCTCCTAACTGCATAAACTGGGTGGTTAAGGGGAAAGGGAGGTTCTCAAATAGCCACACATGTCTGAGTGCAGTTTGGTGGCTTTCAAGGTGTTCCTGTAGGCTGCAGTTTGTAGTAGATGAACTGGGTAAGGAAGAGAAGGGGCAGAGAGTAGACTGGGTGGCTGAGAAAAATCTCGGTTTGGAAAGGCCGAAAGATAACAGGACATGAAAAGAAAAGATGTGCTTCTTTACCCCTTGTGCCATGAAAGCTGTGTTACCTGTTGATTCCATCTGTACTGCTGGCGGTCAACTCAGAGGGCTCTAAAAAGAGGTGAAGCCAATTCGTGGGGCGGTGGGGAAGGCACGTCAGCAGCTTCTCGTGGAAGTAGTTGTGCATCGCCACCTCCTTTCCCCCCTGTTGCAGGGGAGCCCAGTCCTGACTCTTGCTTTGTATTAAAGAAGCTGCTAAAGATGAAAACGACGGGGTGCCTTTTGTTGCAGAGATTGTGAACTACGAATTTGACACGAAGGACCTCGTGTGCCTGGCCATGAGCAGCGTTGTTGGCGTCTGGTACCTGCTCAGGAAGGTAGGCGGTGGTGCCACGGGCAGCACTTGGGCCACCTGCCTAAGGGATGGGCAGAGAGTTAGCTGACAGCCTGCGTGCAGGGCTTAGAGTTAGCAGGGGGCATTGCAGTTAGGGGTGCTGAAGTGTCTCCCTCCCTCCTTCCCTTCCCTCCCTCCCTCCCTCCTTCCCTCCCTCCATCCTCCCTCCCTCCCTCCTCCCTCCTTCCCTCCCTCCCTCCCTTCCTCCCTCCTTCCTTCCCTCCCTCCCTCCCTTCCTCCCTCCTTCCTTCCCTCCCTCCCTTCCTCCCTCCCTCCTTCCCTCCCTCCTTCCCTCCCTCCCTCCCTTCCTCCCTCCTTCCCTCCCTCCATCCTCCCTCCATCCTCCCTTCCTCCATCCTTCCTCCCTCCCTCCTTCCCTCCCTTCCTCCGTCCTCCCTCCTTCCCTCCCTCCATCCCTCCCTCCTTCTTCCATCCCTCCATCCTCCCCTCCCTTCCTCCTCCCTCCCTCCTTCCCTCCCTCCTTCCCTCCATCCATCCTCTCTTCCCTCCCTCCCTCCCTCCCTCCCTCCCTCCCCTCCTCCTTCCCTCCCTCCCTCCCTCCCTCCCTCCATCCATCCATCCTCCCTCCCTTCCTCCTCCTCCCTCCTCCTCCCTCCCTCCCTCCATCCTCCCTCCCTCCCTCTGTCCTCCCTCCTCCCTCCTCCCTCCTCCCTCCTCCCTCCCTCCCTCCCTCCCTCCCCCTCCTCCTTCCTCCATCCTCCCTCCATCCTCCATCCTTCCTCCATCCTCCCTCCCTCCCCCTCCCTCCCTCCCCTCCCTTCCTCCTCCTCCCTCCCTCCCTCCCTCCATCCCTCCCTCCTTCCTCCATCCCCTCCATCCCTCCCTCCCTTCCTCCATCCTCCCTCCTTCCCTCCCTCCCTCCCTCCATCCATCCATCCCTTCCTCCCTCCCTCCCTTCCCTCCCTCCCTCCCTCCCTCCCTCCCTCCCTCCCTCCCCCTCCCTCCCTCCCTCCCTCCCTCCCTCCCTCCTCCCTCCCTCCCTCCCTCCCTCCTCTCCTCCCTCCTCCTCCATCCTCCCTCCCTTCCTCCCTCCCTCCTCCCTCCATCCATCCTCCCTTTCCTCCCTCCATCCCTCCATCCTCCCTCCCTTCCTCCCTCCCTCCCTCCCTCCCTCCCTCCATCCATCCATCCATCCTCCCTCCCTCCCTCCCTCCCTCCATCCATCCATCCATCCTCCCCCTTCCTTCCTCCCTCCCTCCCTTCCTCCCTCCTTCCCTCCCTCCATCCTCCCTCCTTCCTCCATCCCCTCCATCCTCCCCTCCCTTCCTCCCTCCCTCCTTCCCTCCATCCATCCTCCCTTTCTCCCTCCTTCCCTCCCTCGCTCCCTCCCTTCCTCCCTCCCTCCCTCCCTCCCTCCATCCATCCATCCATCCTCCCTCCCTTCCTCCTCCCTCCCTCCCTCCTTCCCTCCCTCCCTCCCTCCATCTCCTCCCTCCTCCTCCCTCCCTCCCTCCCTCCCTCCTCCCTCCCTCCCTCCCTCCCTCCATCCTCCCTCCCTCCCTCCCTTCCTTCCTTCCTTCCTTCCTTCCTTCCTTCCTTCCAGCACTGGATTGCCAACAACCTCTTTGGCCTGGCCTTCTCTCTCAACGGCGTGGAATTGCTACACTTGAATAACGTCAGCACCGGATGCATCCTCCTGGGCGGCCTCTTCTTTTACGACGTCTTCTGGGTGAGCATGCCTTTTGGCTGGCCCGCTGTTGGCTTGCCTGTCGCTCTGATGATTTGTGGGCCGCTCCCCGTAATTCTTCGAAGGCTCTTGCCTGCCTGCCAAAATGGAGGCTGAGGCTGGGATGCCCGTCTGTATGTGGTTTACAATTTTAAAAAGCATCACTTCCCTCTACCAGAACTTCTTTGATCTACGCATAGTTAGAAGAGCCAACCAGCGGGCATTCTCAAGTTTTTTTGTTGGCAAATATACATGAAATATGGCAGGAGAAAACTTGGATTGATAAATGACGTGTGCAGAGCCTGGAGTGGAAGATCGGGAAGGAGTTGGGTTGGAAGGCCAGTGCCAAAGGTTTTGTGAAACACAGAAGTCTCGAGGGATGCATGTTAAGGGTGGAGATCAGGAGAATAAACCTGATGGGCACACTTCTGATGACCTGGGGGGGGGTCTGGTCCTTCTTGATCGCCAGCGGAGAGGAAGGGACTGAGAATCGAAGGATGCTGAAGGAACAGGGGAAATAGATGGATGGAGAGGGTGGCAGGCCCTGTTTCATATTGCCAAAGCTGGGAATTTGTGGTGCATTCATTTTAATGTGAAGCGTTGCTGATACCTGTGTGCTGTATTGCTAGCCCTTCCAAACAGATTGGGACAAACATTTTGAAAGATGGGTTAAGGGAGAGGGGACTCAAATAGGGAGCAGGCATTGTGGCCTCTACCCCCCACCCTGACCCTCAGGGACCTCCATTTCCTTGCGAGTTGGCTGGGGTGATAGGGTATCTCTTCACATGCTTTCTCCACTGATGTCCCCCTCCTCCTCCTCCTCCTTCTCCCTAGGTCTTTGGCACCAATGTGATGGTGACTGTGGCCAAGTCGTTTGAGGCACCCATCAAATGTGAGTAGCTGGCTCAGAGCTCTGGCCACAATCCTGTGGATACGGGCCGCGGGGAGGGCAGTCAAGAGCATTGGAAGCAGCAACCCACTCAGGTCTCTGCTTAAGCTGGTGCAGAATACTTACCCCCACCCCCATCTTCTAGTCAGAGAGAGGCAGTACCTTTCAGTTGAACAAGTTCCATAGCAACTGGATGGGTTCCGGACATGTTATTTTGGATGCCATCCAAGGTGCTGGTTTCAATTTTCATACCTGGCACTATCTCACCCTTTCGCTTGACCTGGCTCTGCTTTCATTCTAGGAGGCTAAAATGGCATCCTTTGCAGAACTGACATTTGGGGATGGAGGTCAAAAGCTTTGCCTTGCACTCCTCTCTCTCTCTCTCTCTCTCTCTCTCTCTCTCTCTCTCTCTCTCTCTCTCTCTCTCTCTCTCTCTCTCTCTCTCTCTCTCTCTCATTTCTCTTCAAAGTTCATTTGTTGGAAGGATTTTAAATGGAAACCCTTTTCTTTACAGTTTTCTGTGCCATATGTCTTAGAAAAATTTAAGTTGGCTTCCTGGGTGATTTTACCCCCTTTTCTTAAAGTTTTCTGAAATTATAAAGTTCCCTTCCTTTGCTCTGCCCACTTACATCCACGCCAGGGAAGGGAAGCCTTCGATTTTGAAAGCTTCCTTTAAAGGTCGGGTGGGCTAAGTCTAGCTGCTGTGCCATGTGGATGCAAAGATTGGCCCCCAGGACATGTGGGATCTCCCCCTGACCTTAAGCGACCCTGTTCAACCCATACTGTTCCAGCCAGGACAGGGAGGAGAACCCTGAGTGAGCACCTACGGGGTTGACCTGCTGGTTAGAAGTTGTTCAAAGATCGTATCATTGAAGAGTGAAGTTGGAAGGGGCCCATGAAGGCCATCCAGTCCAGTCCAACCCTGTGCTCGATGCTGAAATGAAATCCAAAAGTACCTGCCAGGTGGTTGTCTAGATTGCTCCCAAGGTTGTTGGTTCTATTGCTGTACTGCTCTAACAGTCAGGAAATTTTCTCCTGATATTCAGCTGAAAAGTTGGGTTCCAACTGGAAATTGTTCTCGCTGGAAAGCATTTTAGTAATGTTGTGGCGTGTTCTTGTTAAAAGCTCTCTTCTAGACTTGGAGATTCGAGGTGTGAATGTGTATCAGAGTTGCCTTGACTTGGATTGTTAATGTTCTGTCTTCTCCTCTCCTGCTTTTTTCGTCAGTGGTTTTCCCCCAGGATCTCCTCGAGAGGGGTTTGGAGGCAGACAATTTTGCCATGCTGGGTTTGGGCGATATTGTTATCCCAGGTGAGGAGGAAAGTGAACCCTGCAAATATTTATTAATTAATTTATTTACTGTGCATTTAGGCTGCGTGATTTCTTGAAACACTGCTTAGAGCAGTGTTGGCGAAGCTATGGCACGGGTGTCAAAAGTGGCACTCGAAGGAGCCCTTCCTGTGGGCACCCGACCTGGTCCCTTCACGGCCACCTGCATTCAGGTTAAATGGCTGTATTGGCACTTGGCGGAAAACTAGTGGGTTTTAAATCGCAGTTTGGGCACTCGGTCTCTAAAAGGTTTGCCATCACTGGCTTGGAGCGTTTTATATACAACAACTAAAATTAAAGGGCATTCAAACCCAGAAAGGCATTGTACCACAGACTTAATTAAACCAAGACAAAACCCAGACAGGTCCTTCCTGCAGGAAGGTCTCAGGGATGCCTGGCTATTTGGACTGGTCTTGATTCTAGGATGGAAAGGGAAGCCTTTCAGATCCTCTGGAGTGGAAGAAAGTGAGGACAGAAAGGCAGGCAGGAGGAAATGGGTTCAAAACCCAAGGTAGATACCTCCAAGCCCTAGTCCGTGGATTGCTGCTCTTAACATCTTTCATTTTCCCCTTTACGGTACTTGGCTTGAATCTTCCAGTCCGTGTGAGTTGGGGCTCAGCAGCACACAATATGCTGGTCCTTGTATTTATTTGATGCATGGCTTCTGAATTTGTTCCTCCACTCAGCGGCTGCTCAAGAAAAACCGTAAGAGCTTCAAACCAGAGCCATTTACAAAACCCAATTAAAACTCATACAATGTGCAGCTTAAAATGGACTCTCCTTAAAACTCAGCAGGGACCCCGAGCCAAGGATTGGGCAGGATGGTTCTTGCTGCCCATTTAAATAAGGGGTGAACAAAGTGTGACCCCCACTGATGTTTCTGGTTCGGGACCTCCACCTCTCCTCCCTATGGGCTGAGGCTGATGGGAATTGTGCTTCAGTGCCTCCTAGAGCTGCCCTTCTCAACCATTTCTTGGCCATGAGACAGAGACATGAGAAAAATAAGAGGCCCAATCGGGATGACATAAATCGCAGAAGGACCCCCTTAAGGTGGTGTGTAAAGAAGGGCTTCCAGTCTGTGCCTCACCCCACTTCAAAGGTGCCAAGGCTCCCTGTGCCTCCCGTTGAGGGTGGCTGTCCAAGAGGGCGGCGTGAACATAAGAACCTAAGAAGAGCCATGCTGGATCAGGCCAAAGGCCCATCTAGTCCAGCTTCCTGGATCTCACAGTGGCCCCACCAAATGCCTCTGTGAGCACATGAGACTAGATATCTGTCTCTCCTGATTCCACTCCCCTGCATCTGGCCCTTGAAGTACCCCCGTTTTAAGCATGGAGCTTACTCATCTCCCTCATGGTTTGTAACCTGGGATGGACTTTTCCTCCAGGAATCTGTCCAATCTCCTTTTGAAGGCATCCAGGCCAGATGCCATCACCACATCCTGTGGCAGGGAGTTCCACAGACTAATAACGCGCTGGGTGAAAAAAATATTTTCTTTTGTCTGTTCTTACTCTCCCAGCCTTCAATTTGAGTGTATGTCCCCTAGTTCTGGCATTTTGTGAGAGGGAGAAGAGTGTCCCTCTATCCACTTTACTCATGCCCTGCATTTATTTTTTACGTCTCAATCATATCCCCCCTCAGGCACCTTTTTTCCAGACTAAAGAGCCCCAAATGTTTTAGCCTTTCCTCATAAGGGAGGTCACCCAGCCCAGTAATCATTTTAGTTGCTCTCTTCTACACCTTTTCCAGTTCCACTATGTCTTTCTTGAGATGCGGTGACCAGAATTGTACACAATACTCCAGGTGCGGCCTTACTATTGTTTTGTATAATAGCATTATAATGTTGGCTGTTTTATTTTCAATACCCTTTTTGATAATCCCTAGCATGGAATTGGCCTTCTTCACCGCTGCCACACATCGGGTAGACACCTTCATGGAGCTGTCCACCAACACACCAAGATCTCTTTCCTGATCCATCACGGATAACTCAGAGCCCATGAGTTGATAGATAAAGTTTTGATTTTTCGCCCCAGTATGCATTAATTTACATTTGGCTACATTAAAACGCATTTGCCATTTTGCAGCCCATTCCCCCAGTTTGGAGAGATCCTTCTGGAGCTCTTCACAATCTTCTCTGGTTTTTACCACACGGAAAAGTTTTGTGTCATCTGCAAACTTGGCCACCTCACTGCTTATTCCTGTCTCCAGGTCATTTATGAACAGATTGAAAAGCACCGGTCCCAGGAGAGATCCCTGGGGCACACCGCTTTTCACTTCTCTCCATTGTGAAAATTTCCCATTGACACCTACTCTTTGTTTCCTGGATCTCAACCAGTTCTCAATCCATAAGAGAACCTGCCCTCTTATCCCCTGACTGTGCAATTTTCTCAGCAGCCTTTGGTGAGGGACTGTGTCAAAAGCCTTCTGAAAATCCAGATAGACTATATCCACTGGTTCACCCAAATCCACATGCCTGTTGGCCTTTTCAAAAAATTCTAAAAGATTTGTCAGACAAGACTTACCCTTACAGAAGCCATGCTGATTTTCTCTCAGCAAGGTTTGTTCTTCTATGTGTTTTAAGATTTTCTCTTGGATGAGGCTTTCCACCATCTTCCCTGAGACAGATGTAAGGCTAACTGGCCTGTAGTTTCCCGGGTCCCCCCTCCTTCCTTTTTAAAAATTGGTGTGACATCCGGTATCCTTCAGTCCTCTGGCACTTTGGCCATTTTAAGAGACAAGTTGCATATTACCATTAAGAGAGCTGCAATTTCATTTCTCAGTTCCCTAATAACCCTTGGGTGGATGCCATCTGGGCCCGGTGACTTGTTAATCTTCAATTTATCAATTAGTCCTAATACATCCTCTCTTTTAACCTGTATTTGATTTAATTCTTTAGTCAAGAGGGGTGGCTCAGGCAGCGGAATCCGCTCAAGGTCCTCTGTCGTGAAGACAGACGCAAAGAAGTCATTAAATTTCTCTGCAATTTCCAAGTCCTCCTTAACCTCCCCTTTTCCTCCATCACCATCCAGAGGGCCAACTGGTTCTCTGGCAGGTTTTCTACTTCTAACATATTTAAAGAAGCTTTTATTATTACCCTTTATATTGCTAGCCATGCGTTCCTCAAAATCTTTCTTTGCCTCTCTTATCATCTTCTTACATTTCTTTTGCCTGAGTTTGTGTTCCTTTTTATTTTCCTCATTTGGGGAGGATTTCCATTTGGGGAGGATTTCCATTTACAGAAAGACCTCTCCGTGCACTTTAGAGCCTCTCTAACTCCACTCGTTAACCATGCCGATGCCCGCTTGGAATTACATGAGCTCTTCGTTCTTTGTGGTATGCACTTGTGCTGGGCCTCTATTACCGTTGTTTTAAACAGGCTCCATGCACTCTGAAGAGATTGGATTCTTCTAACCTTCCCCTTCAATTTCTTTCTAAATAGTTTCCTCATCTGAGGGAAGTTTGCCCTTCGAAAATCAAGGGTTTTTATATCTGATTTGCTTGACACTCTTCCTCCAACATGCATGGCAAAGGAGACTGCAGCATGGTCACTGTTCCCGAGGCTCAATGACATTCACATCCCTGACCAGGTCCTGAGTATCGCACAGTATTAGATCCAGAGTTGCCTGTTCTCGGGTGGGCTCCATGACAAGTTGCTCTAAGGCACAGTCATTCAGCAAGTCAAGAAACCCGGATTCTCTTTCTTGCCCAGAGCTCGCATTGGCCCAGTCAATGTGGGGATAATTGAAGTCCCCCATGATTATTATCTTATCCTTCTGAGACACCTCCATGATTTGTCTCCTCATTTCAAGGTCCCCCTCAAGTTTTTGATCTGGTGGGCGATAGCATACCCCAACTATCACATCACTCCTTGGACCTGGTAGTTTAACCCACAGTGATTCTATGGTGGAGTCAGACCCTCTGTCAATCTCCATTCTGCTGGATTTTACCCCTTCTTTGACATAGATGGCCATTCCCCCTCCAACCCACCCATCTCTATCCCTTCTATAGAGTTTATAGCCTGGGATTGCTGTATCCCACTGGTTCTCCACATTCCACCAGGTTTCTGTTATGGCTATTATATCAATGTTATCCCTAGCTGCCAAATGTTCAATTTCTCCCATCTTTGCTCGGAGGCTTCGAGCATTGGCATAGAAGCACCTGTACAGTGGGTCCCCCAACAACAGCTGCTGCTTTGTTCTTTTCCCCCCAAAGCTTTTATTTTCAGTAGACAAACTATCACATTCCATTATTCTCCCAGTGCTAATACCTGCTATGTCATCTCTATGTGATTCTCTACCCTCTCCAACCTCATTCCCCGGTGATGAGGTGTTCCGAACCAGATGCCACTCAGCTCCTGTCGGCTTTCCCCCAGTTATCAGTTTAAAAGCTGCTCTGCAGCCTTTTTGAGGTTGAGTGCCAGCAATCTGGTCCCATCATGATTCAAGTGCAACCTATCCCAATTCATGTGTACTAGGCCTCTGCTCTGAAGACTCATCATAGGCAGGGGGCAGCCCAACCTAACCACTGTCCCCAAGGCCCAGGGTGACCTGCCCTTTCCGGAAACAGGATACTGGAGCAAGATCCACTTGAGGGCTTTCCCTGGCCTGATGCCTTCAGGAAGTGAGGGCTCCCCTCAGTGGTGGAGAACCTTCGACACTCCAGATGTTTTGGACCCCAACTCCCAGAATTCCAAGGCTGTATTGCCAATGACAAAGGACTGTGGGAGTTGTGGTCCAAAACATCTAGAGTGCCAAAGGTTCACCACCACTGGCTGCCCTAGTCCCCTGGACATCCATGGCGGTTGCACCCAACTCGGTTCAAGATCAAAGAGGAGGGGGCATGGAAATTTTTTGATACTTATCAACATGATAGCAGAGCCACTGCTACCACCACCACCACCACCACCACCGTCCTGCCAGGGATTCATTGGGGGGAGCTGCACTGTTATTTCCAGCCACAAGGAGGCAGCGCAGCTCCATCAGCGCTTGGGGTACTTGCATGGCATCCACACATCCACTGCTGCTCATTAGGAACCTTGCACCCTCTGAAGAAGTTGGATCTTGGAACTGCAAGAACAAGCACCAGCCTGGCGTTCTTCCTTAAACAGGCCGCTTGTCGTGGCTGTTCTCCTATTTATTTATTTATTTGTTTATTTATTTATTTATTTATTTATTTATTTATTTATTTATTTATTTATTATTGAATTTCTACCCCGCCCATCTTCCCGTAGGAACTCTGGGCAGCTTACAATGGGCTGATCAGTTCAGCTAAAATACCATACAAAACAAACAAGACAAATGTAAACAAATATGACAAATATAACAGGTAGCACCCAAGACTCATTGGGAAGGACAATAATGCTGCAAACTTTTGGAAGCCGCAAGAAAGAGGGAGATGAGATAAACCTTGGATGGACTCAATAAAGGAAGACAGGATTTTGAGTTTCCAAGAGCTGAGCCGGGTTGTTACTGACAGAATCTTTGGGAGGACACTAATTTATAGGGTGGCCATAAGTCAGAAACAATTTGACAGCAGCTAAGAACAGACTCCCTGATATGTCGGGTATACTGAAAGGCCCTTGTCCATTACTAATGTTGAAGGAATATTACCAGCTGGTGTGAAATAGGGAAGGGGTTTATTACCAGCAGACAAAAAAGTCTTGGCCTGGTTCCATCTTTGCTCCTAAGTGATCAGAATGGCTGAGGAGCCAATGTGACAGGCGACATTGGCATCCATCTTCTCTTCGGCTTGACCTATCATACCCCTCAGATTGTTGTGCCAGGAGGGCCAAAGAATGAGGTGGCACTTCAGGGTGGTCGTGGAGGCGGAGGAGGATGACAAGGAGGGTCAGGGGAAAGCAAAGGAAGGAATGGACAGCTTTGGCGTCCAGACCGAACAGAGCTTCACTTTCCCTATCACTTCAGGTGGTCACACCTAGAGAGGCCAGAAAGGGTTTCAGCTCGGATTCGGGCATTCTCAGTGGCCGCCCCGACTCAGTGGAACAAACTGCCAGCCGAGATGAGGCCGTTGGACTCGCTGCCGGCCTCTAGAAGGGCACTGAAGACCTTGCTCTTTAGGGAATGTTTTGGGTAGCCTTCGGGGTTTCCAGTGTCTTGTTTTTAGCTCATCCATCTGCTGGTTCTTGACTTGTTTTGCCAGTGTTTGTCTCTGTAGTTTGGCTGCTGATGCAGCTTGCATATTTTTTATTTTATTACATTTGTCTTTTTTATTATACTGTTCCATTAACTATTATTTTATATTATTGTATTGGATTTTTTTGATGTATGACGTCGGCATGTTGGAGCAAGTTGTTCTTGCAACATGTTGTACAACGCCTGGAGTTCCTTCGGGAAAACAGGGTGGTTAACAGATACAGAAAATAAAATAAAATAAATAAATAAATAACGTTGACTTTCTCCCACCCACCCAGGAATCTTCATTGCCCTGCTGCTGCGTTTTGACATCAGGTAGGTGCCTCCGTGGTTGGAGACCTTGGCAGTTTGGTGGGATACTTTGCACTAGACTAGAGTAACCCTGGGCGATGGGGGCTGTTTTGCTGAATCAGGGCTTGCTGATGCAGTGGTACCTTGCATAAAGGAATTAATTCGTTCCAAATGAAATTATGTTAAGCAAATTTTCCTTTATACAAATTTCCCATAGGAAAGCCTTGAAAACGGAGTGTTCCCATTTTTATGTTGTACGGATTCTCCCCATAGGCAATTATGTTAAGCAAATTTCCCCTATCTCTGGAATTTTTATGTTGTACAAATTTTATGTTATACAAGCTGTTTGTTATACAAGGGTCCACTGTATTGAAGAATATTGGTGGCTGTGGGGCCAGGAGGAAGGGAAAAGCCCTAGGGAGTACCCCTACTGCTACCGGGGGCATATTCCCCACGGAAGCAGTATTTGGGTGGGGGCCAGCTGAATTCACTAACTTGTCCCCTTCCCTTTCTCTCCCGATCACAGCCTCAAAAAGAACACCCATACGTACTTCTACACCAGTTTTGTGGCTTACATTTTCGGGCTGGGCATCACGATTGGCATCATGCACGTCTTCAGACATGCCCAGGTGAGTCGTGGTCTCGGCAGGTGAACCGAGGATGACATGTGGGTCTGGTGGGTGGCAGGTGTGCTTTGACCACTAGACAGTAGGATACAGGTAATGCTAGAGATGAAAGCAAGGAGGAAAGAGAGCCCCACGGGTGTCCCCGCCTCGCCTGCCCATGTCTGTTCCAAACCCTGTAAAGCAGCGGGGAAAGGAGTCTTCTTTCAGGTTTACCTCTAGCCTTTCCACTACTCAATTCTTCAGTGGCACACCTGGCTCCCTGAACGCAGCAAGCCGTCTGTGTGAGAGGCCAGGGGTGAGGGAAAGTGTCATCTCCAGATTTAAAACCAGGGTCCTTCAAGGGCCAGATGCAGGGGAGTGGAATCAGGAGACAGACATCTAGTCTCGTGCGCTCCCAGAGGCATCTGGTGGGGCCGCTGTGAGATACAGGAAGCTGGACTAGATGGGCCTTTGGCCTGATCCAGCAGGACTCTTCTTAGGTTCTTAGGTTCTTAAGTCCATCACAGGTTACAAACCATGATGGAGATGTGTCATCTCCAGGCTTAAAACTGGGGTCCTTCAAGGACCAGATGCAGGGAAGTGGTATCAGGAGACAGAGATCTAGTTTCGTCCCCTCCCAGACACATTTGGTGGGGCCGCTGAGATCCAGGAAGCTGGACTCGATGGCTCTTTGGCCTGATCCTGCAGGGCTCTCCTTATTTATGTTCTTATGTCTGGCACAAGCTGGCACAGGGAGTTTCATATAACCCACCTGAGTCTTGGTCCATGGCTTCATCGCTGGAATGTTTTGCCTCTGGCTGCTTGTGTGTCCCTGTCGGTTTCCTCTCCCCAAAACAAGGCAGGTTGGTATTCTGAGGACTCATCTTGGCTGCCGCCTCTAAAGGTGTCCAGCATGGACAAGCCCCAAAAGATATACAAGTAGCCCAAAATTGCCAGCAACAGAACAATGAGTCTCATACTCCCCCACCCCCAAAGTTCCCCTTGACGCGAATATTCTGTTGCCGTGCCCAGGTCAAATTCAGGTCATCACCTGTCGAGTCTTGGATGGTTCATGCCCAGGCTACTGCAAAGACCTTCTCTTCCCATCGAATGCCACCTGACCTTGGAGGCACTTTTGGTGGAGACACGAGAGAAAGTGTTTCCATTGTGGGTGCCCAGCCTACGTTATCCTTTCCCACTGAGGCCGGACTGTCCTTGTGCTAGGACAGAAAAGCCTTCCTTTTTCAAGACAGCATCTGAAAACAGAATACAGTGGTACCTCGGATAACAAAGGTAATTTGTTCTCTGAGGTTAGTCGTTATCCGAAACGCGGTTTCCCATAGGAATGAATGGGAAACTGTTTAATCCGTTCTGGAGCCTAGGAAAAAGGCACAGACACCTGTTTTTTTTGCTCAAAACTCTTTATAAAGTGCACTTTAAAGGTACAGATGCAATGCCACCCGGGATAACTCTTTTTTACAGATGCATGCTGGAAATTCTTTATCCGGGGCAGACCTATACTTAGAAATTGTGATTTGTTATCCGAGGCAGCCCATAGGGAAAATTCGTTATCAGAGGCAGTCCTATACCCGGAAATTTGCTGTTGTTATCCGAATTATTCGTTATCCGGGGCAGTTGTTATCCGAGGTACCACTGTACTTCGGTCGAAAGGGAGTTTTTGTGGGGAATGAGACTCATTCTAGTGCTTGTGGATTTGAGCGGTGTGTTATTGATGTAATTTTGAGGCTGCATACTGGACACTTTTATAGGCAGCAGCCCAGATCAGCCCTTGGAATGATGACTTGCACCAGGGATACGAATATGAAGCCACCGTGTCTAACCCGGACATTAAGATGGGTCACACGATAGCCGGGATAGTAGGGAGATGTCCTACTCACTGCAGTGCTTCCGTGATATTTACGATCCCCATTTGTCATCCACGCTATGCACAACCACCACCACCACACACTGAGTCGACTATACATTTGTGCAGCTAGTTCTGGTGTTTTACCAGATATAACCTCTCCAAAACCTATCCCAGTATTTGGGGTTGTCTCTATGGAGTCTTCCAACCAGTGCCCCCTTGACTCTGTTGGTTTGACTATAACGTAAAACCTCAGATTGTAGGTACACTGAAAACGGTTGGGTAAATCTCCAGCATTTCCTGCTGGCATGTTCTCTCTTTGGCTGCTATGGGAAATGTATTCAAACTAAATAATTTGAATCATTTAAGATAGCCAGCATGCCTGTTGTTGCAAGAGGGTTCCGTCATCCCTGTAACTGAGCTGACTGAACTAGTTCCAGTTGCTGGTGTGCAAACCAGTTTGAGTTTCTGACCATCCTGCATTTAAGCCGACTTCACCCTGGAAGTGATGGAACCTCTGGTCCTGCAGTGACCTTTGAACTGGAGGTCCCAACCCTCCTGAGTCCTGGCTCTCCAGGCAGAGACTGATGGGAAACAGAGTTCCTCCCCAGTTTCACAGCTGTGTTGCTACTCGGCCTTTCTTCTGCCCCTGGCCCTTCTTGATCCTGTCTGGGCTCCTGTCGGTTAACCTTTCCTCCTAACGCCTCGTTCCTCTGGTTCTCCGACAGCCGGCGCTGCTGTACCTGGTCCCGGCCTGCATCGGCTTCCCCCTCCTGGTGGCCCTGGTGAAGGGAGAAGTGGCAGAGATGTTCAGGTGAGTGCTTGCTGCTGCTGCCTTCATAGCCACCCTGGTGGCCCCTTTGCCTGCTGGGGTGGCCGCCTGGACAGGAGACGGCTCAGGCTGTTCCCTTCTTCTCCCATCAGGATACGGAGGTGCAGCCATTTTTCAGCTGAAGAGGCAGATGTGGCTTCAGAGATGTTTGTGGGGGCCACGTACCCGTGGCGGACAGGGACGGGTGCAAAATGCAAGAAATTAACCCTCAGGGGGAGGCCTTTCAACCTTCTAAGAAGTTGGGGATGTCAAGGAATGTATGAGGAGCTAGCCTCAGTTAGCAGCGTTGCAGCAATGTCAAGGATTAGAGGCAAAGATATGACAGACTCCGTTGCTGGTTTTCTATTGCAGTCTATTTACAAAATATATACAGGTTCCATTGGGTTTCCAGACTTACATCCAGTAGCATAAGCAATCCTGATGCCCTTCCTTATCACAGCCAACACATCAGGCTTCCTGGCTAAACAGCCCTGGCTAAACAGCAAGAACATATTGCCATACATAAGGTATATATAGCGTCTCCTTCCAATCACATATTTACTTTGACATCCCATGTCATAATGCTTCTTTCATCCACGCTTCTGAGCTGCGCTTCCACTGTCCTTGGACACTCGCCTTGCTGTCAAGGCCACTTTACTGAGCTTGCTTCAGTCCACAGCTGCACGCCATATCTCTAATTGCAAGTTGAAAAACTCACTCACAAGAATGTTCTTGACAGGGGACAGGTCGTTAAGTTGTGTGGCAGGGAAGGGGGGGGTCGTCTGCCACCTAAGAATGGTGGAAGAGCAGATGGAGGGCCAGATTCTGAAGCTCCCTGCCCCTGCCTCTGGGAAGGGAAGGAGGCCCTGTTGCTAATGATGGGTGGGGAGGGGCTGGTGGAGCTGAGCCCTGGGTTCTCCTTTGATCTCCCACCCTCCGGAAGCATCTGACCCTAACCCTAACCTCCCCACCACCACCACCTCCACCACCAAGAAGCATCTGAACCATGAGTGAACCAGGGGTGTTCCATGGTGCATTTGGGTTGCCGTGGCTGACTCCGTGGGCCATGGGTGGCCTGTATTTGTGCCAAAGCGGGGCCCCTGCTTGGTGGGGAGAAGGCGTCCGTCTCTGAAAACCAAAGGAGCACTTCGGGGGGAGATGTCCTGACCGGGTTTCAGACACGGCTCCTCAGAGAATGGTGGGTTGTTGGGTGGGGAGCCCGCCCGCCCCCCTCCATCTGAGGAGGAGGAGGAGTTCCATGGAAAGGAGGAGAGTGGCCTGGCAGTGATCTAGGTTCTTGGTCCATCTGAACCAAGCATCACTGGCCACAACGGGCAGCCCTCGCCGTCTGAGCTTGTAGCCACAACACCTTCCAAGCCCTGCCTGGAGATCCCAGGTGGTCTCTCATCCCAGGACTTGCCTTGCTTAACTTCTGAAACCAGATGTGATGCAGTCTTCTCAGGGGATTGGTCACCCAGCTAAAAGAAGCTCATTGTTGGATCAGAGGATGGCAGTGGGATTTTGGAGGCTGAAGATGCACTCTTTGAAAAAGTGCATTGAGACAGTACAGTAGGACCCCAGTATCTGCTGGGGATGGGTTCCAAGCCTTCCCGTGGATAATGAAAACTGTGGATAAGAGAGAATGCCAAAATGTCCTCCCCCCAAAACTGCTGTTTTGTGATAGTAACTTGCTTTACATCTGCTGTTTTATGACCGTAGCTTGCTTTACAGGTGCTCTTTGTGACAGTAGCTTGCTTTGTGGCTGCTGAATCATTTATTTATTTTTCCTCTGCCAACCATGGATAACTGAATTAGTGGATAATGAATCAGTGGATACTGGGGTCCAACTGTAGTCAAGAGGCATGTGCCGAAAGCCCTGGCACACACACACCCCACAGCAGACCTCTGCCCATATGGGACCGGAATGATGGGGTTGCAAGCCAGCAGGGTGTGATGACAGCCAGGCTTATTCTGGGCACCACACTCCCTCTGTGGGAGGCCCTGGGTGCCCATGGGGTACATGCCCAGCCTGTGCCTTGGGCCCGTGGTCCACCCTCCCCCCCCCAACACATTTGACTGCCAGAGCTGTTGGATGCTCCTGCGCGCTAAGGAGAACCGGCATTCCCTGCTCTGCCCGGTGGTTCTGCGCTTTTGCATCCAAGCACTGAAGATGCCAGAGGAGGCAGGTGGCCGAAACGCCAGTTACGCACAGGTCGCCTGCCTTCCCTCCGTGCCTGTCGGGTGCATTTTGCAGCTGCGCATCACCTGCATGCAAAACACCCCTCCCTAAACTGGGATCCTTTACATCTGTCCTGGGGGAGTTGCCCTCTTTCCCCCCCCATCCCACCACCAGCTCTTCTTTTCTGCGTCAGAAGACCTCCTTTTGCGGTGAACCGAGGAGAGCTGGAAGACGGCACTTGCATAGGATGGAGGGAGAGGCAGGTGGTTCCCTCCTGGCCGTGGGTGCCCAGGTGTGCCCTCTTTGCTGGCCTGGGCATTCTGCAAGATGGAGGTCTGGATCATTTGGAAGGCCCCCTCCACCCCCACCCCCACCCCGGCTCTCAAGATGAAGGCTGGCGTTCAGAGAGTCATTGCAGTTCAGCAGCTTGGGAAAGAGATCCCAGCAGGACTCAAGCAGGGGTCTGTGCTTCCTGACGCTAGTGGTGAAAACAGGCTCCTTTCTCCTGGAGATCAGGGTGGTTTGCGGTCTCCGCTGGTAAGCCGGCCGGCTGGCTCCTCTCCACCCTCTGTCCCCCCACCCCCGGGGTTGCTTCGGAACACCTTGAAAGTGCTTGCGGTATCAGGAAGGGAGTGCACAGAAACGCGCCTCTCCCGGGGGCCCCAACGGAAGCCCCCACCCCCAGGAATGCGGGCAGGTGTCGTGCAGGGTCCCTCGGCTCTTTTCCAGGCCGGCTTTTGATGCACAGCCCTTTCCTGGGAGCGCTGACAGTGCAGGCGGGAGATGACAGGCGGCCTCACACCTCCTGGGCGCCCTGACCTTCACCCGGGCAGGTGTTTCCCGGAGGAAGGGCACCTGCCCTGCTCTCATTCCTCCCGGACTTTCCTCCTCCTGGCCCTCTCAGGCAGCATAGCACCAGCCGGGCCGCTTTCTTAGGTCTCAGGGGTGGAAGCAGCCGTCCAGTGAGGGTCTTTTCTGATCCTTTGGACTGCAAAGGTTGCACCGGTTGCTGGTTGAGGAGAGAGAAAAGTGATTGGCCGGCCCTGCTTAGTCGTTCAGGCCCTCTCGTTGGTCATCCCGGTCACTTCAGGTGGTGGTCAAGGACCGAGGCTGAAGCTCTGCTGTTGTTTCACAGCCAGCCTGGAGTGGGGTGGGTGCCCCAGCCTCCCCCTCTTTCTCTCTCTTTTGGTACCATGGGGAGGGGGCTTCCTTTCACCACTGCACGGATGATGTAAGGCAGTGGTTCTCGACCTGCCTAATGCCGGGACCCTTTCATCCAGTTCCTCATGTTGTGGTGACTTAGAACTTCCCTCTATACAGGCACCCTCGGCCAATCGCAGCCCCCGGTGCCATTGACTAACATCCCCTCCAACCTATCAAGCTGTGACTCATTCTCCCCCTTCTTCCCCCTCCTCCTCCAGACCCAAGCCGTTGGTGCCTTTTTCTTCACTGGCTCATGGTGACCCCTGTGAAATGGTCGTTCGACAACACCCCCAAAGGGGTCCCGACCCCCAGGTTGAGAACCACTGATGTAAGGGGAGGGCCTGGATTCTAAGATTTTAGGGAGTCAGGTGCTTAGGCTTTCTCTCTCGGCTGCCAACAGCTTTTCTTGGCTGGGTTGGTTGACGCCGCAGAGGCAGCGACGGGAGAGTTTCCTTGTTGGACCAGGCAGTTCCTCCTTTTCTGCGCTCCTGGCCAAGAGCCGGCTCCCTCCGTGGCCTCCTTGCATGCTCCAGTCTTGATTGGTTCATGTTGGTGAAAGGGGTGGCTTTTCTCCGTGGCATTTCTCCTCCCCATTCTGGCCTCACCGCATCCCTATGCCGTAGCGACAGCGAGCGGCCGCAGGTAACTCCATCCTCTTCACATCCGAAGGTGGATTTGAACCCCGGTCTCAAGTCCTTGGCAGGGACCGACTCCCGTATCACCCCCTAAGCCAATTCTTGGCTTGCAGAAGCTCTGCTTTCTGTGCTACTCTTAAGAGAGGGAGAGACTTGTTGGGAGAGGTGAGGCCAGAGAGGAAGCCGGGAGTGGATGCAGCCTGAATGTCGGAAGGGCCAAGCAGCGACCTGTTTCAGGGAAGGGTGCCTTAGCTTAGCAGTGGTGCCGCCCTTTTGCCCCTGAGCGGCCCTTGGGCACAGCCTGGCAGGAACCAGAGGCTGCTCTCTTAGGCGGCGGGTCTTTTTCTGCTCTCTCCTTCTTTCCTTGGACGCTTCTCCGGACCCGCTTGGCAGTGGGAGCCAGCGAGGAAGGGGGGTGCCGGCTGTGGCTGCGGTTATGAGCTTGGCCACCCTCACGCCACCGTTGTTAAGCCTTTCTCTCTTTCTCTTCTCCCGCCTCTCTCTGCCTTGTCTCTTTCTCTCTTTCCTGCAGCTACGATTCCTCCGCCGAAATCTTGCCCCATACCCCAAGGCTCACCCATTTCCCTAGCGTCTCCGGGTCTCCGTCCAGCCTCGCTGACTCCATGCAGCAAACGCTGTCCTGTTCTCACCGACGCCGGCAGCCAAACCCCAGCGCCATGTAGCCCTCTTGGGCCAGGCCCTGCCCTGCCTGCCAAGCCCGCCCTCCCGCCTGCCCGCCTCTCTCTAGCCAGGTAGGGGGAGATCTGAGCTGTAGACCTCAGGTAGCCTGGGGTGGGGAGGGGAGGGCGGAGGGTGGCAGGGAGAGATCTCGGCCATCCAGCTGGATGGCAGGAATGTCCTGCTGGAAGGGGTTCCCCCCAGAGCCAGATGTTGAAACCATTGGCCAGTGAGACGTCCAAAGCACCACCCTGCATGCCTGATCTGGGGGAACTTGCCTCTCGGCTCTGTAACTTCCACCATCCTCCACAGGCCCTGCGGCTTCCAAAAGGGGAACTTTCCCAAGCCCTACCTTTGTGCTGAGAGTAGAGATGGGCATTTCATTTCGGAAGGGGACCTGTTCCGAAACGAAACACGCCAGCACAGCTGGCGCTCGGAACCCAGTCCCACCCTCCGGAACAAAATCAACCCCTGCCTTACCTTCCTGTAGTTCACGCGAGGTGAAATTCCAAACAGGAAGCAGCCTCCAGTGCGTCCTCTTCTCCTCTCCCCGGCGCTGGCCAATCAGGAGCTGTGCAGGGGCATGCATCATCCCACCTCCCTGTCTGATTGGCCAGCGCCAGGGAGAGGGAAAGATGAAGCATCGGAGGCTGCTTCCTGGTTGGAGTTTCGCCCAGCGCAAACTAGAGCAAGGTAAGATAGTGGTTGATTTTGTTCTGGCGGGTGGGACCGGGTTCCGAGCGCCAGCTGTCCTGGCATGTTTGGCTTCGGAACCAGTCCCCTTCCAAAATGAAAAGCCCATCTCTGCTAGAGAGCAGTGTTATAAGGAGATCAAGGGTATGCTTTGCAAATGCCGGGTCCTAGATGTCAGAGAAGCCTTGCAGGGGTGTTGCCTGTCAAATTTTTATTTTTTAAAAAGAAAAAAATCATTGTGGGTTGGGTCCTCTGAGAAGCTTGTGGGTTGAAACCAATGCACTGTCAAAAGCCGGAAGGTAAAACAGGAAAAGCCAGCAAAACTCCGGTGATAAAGTAAATAATTTCCGGGGTCTGCCAATCACAAGCTGTCGATTCTTACTTAAGGCTGCCCTTTCTGGGGCCTTTTAGATATAGAACACTTCCAAGTGGTTCCCCCTTGCCTTCTTCTGTGCCAGAGGGCACATTGGCTGGGTTTTCTTCCAAGCCTTGGCCTTTCAGTCAGGCTCTCGAAGCCACCGGGCCGTCGTCCTACCAGCCACTGACACCTGCACTTGTTCAGAAGTAGGACTCGTTGGACATTGAGCGGAGCCCGGTGAACAACATGCCTTGTTCTGTGCCCGGTACTGAGGTGGTGGCTTCAGGCCAAGAAGTCTCAGGAGAGCAAACTTCCCCTCCAAGCAGGTTCAGTAACTGGGCCGGAAAACAAAAGTCCTCAGAGAAGGTGGCCAACTGGGAAACTTAGCTGAGCTGGATTAAAGATTTATTGAGCGAGCGACAGACATGGGTAGCCATCCCCTTTGTTCCCTGAGGGGACTCCAAACATTTTGAGCCGGCTTGGACGTGGACTCACTTGGGTGGGATTTGAGGGGAAGGTCCTGCAGGGGAGGAAACGCCCTCCCGCCTGATGTCTCCGTTTGTCCGAGGGGTTTGGGCTCCAGGTGCCAACCTTGAATGATGAAATGAAGTTGCCTTCCGTACGCTCGGCTGTCTGTCGAGCAGCTGCCGGGGTGGCTTTCTTGCTGCCGTTTGTGTCCGAGCGTCTCATCAGAGCATCCTGAATCGAGATCAGAGGCCCTGTTGAAATCAGCGCCCTGTTCCATCCTGGTGGACCACTCTGCTCCTCTTCTGGGAGGCTTGCTAGAAGGTCCCGGGTACGCTGACACCCTCGGCCTGAGGCTGGTGTTCAGATACATGGGGTGTTTCTTTGTGACCAAGGTCGGATCCCAGGACTGTGAAGTGACGGGGCATCCCGGGGGGTCCTTGAGTCCAACCACTTCCTGGCGCCAGAAGCGTACCGCTGGGACATCCCTCACACCTTGGGATCCACGGCCAGTCGCCATTGACAGCCTCTCCCGACCTCCCCCAACAAAAAAAGACCCCCAGTGGCATGCCTCCATCCAGCTGTGACTTCCACCAGCCGGCTTGTGGCTTAGGAGGCAGAAGAGAGCGACTAAAATGATTATTGGGCTGGGGCACCTCCCTTATGTGGAAAGGCTAAAACGTTTGGGGCTCTTTAGTCTGGAAAAAAGGCGTCTGAGGGGGAATATGATTGAGACGTACAAAATTTTGCAGGGCATGAGTCAAGTGGATAGAGGGAAGCTCTTCTCCCTCTCACAAAATACCGGAACTAGGGGACATCCACTCAAATTGAGGGCTGGGAGAGTAAGAACAGACAAAAGAAAACATTTTTTCACCCAGCACGTTGTTAGTCTGTGGAACTCCCTGCCACAGGATGTGGTGATGGCATCTGGCCTGGATGCCTTCAAAAGGGGGATTGGACAGATTCCTGGAGGAAAAGTCCATCACAGGTTACAAACCACAATGGAGCTGTGTAATCGCCAGGCTTAAAACCAGGGTACTTCAAGGGCCAGAGGCAAGGGAGTGGTATCAGGAGACAGAGATCTAGTCTGATGCGCTCCCAAATGCATCTGGTGGGGCCACTGTGAGATACAGGAAGCTGGACTAGATGGGCCGTTGGCCTGATCCAGCATGGCTCTTCTTATGTTCTTATGTTCTTATCCTGCAGGAGCTGTGCTATGTTCTTATAAAGAGCTTCTCTCTCTGGTGGGACTTAGAAAGAGGGAAACCTCCATGAGTGTTCCCGCTCTGGACTGTTTTGCAATGCTTTCCCTCGAACCGACGCAGAACACCTTTGGGGTGTATGTGTGTGTATGGACCGGTGATTACCCATGGTGGGCGTGGCCTGGTTGCCCACAAGGCATTTTGCCTTTGGTTCAGCAGAAGTCCAAGAAGACCTCTTGGCCCGTCCGTGCATGGAGCACCCCACTCCGCCACTCCACAGGATGGGAGGAGAAGGCTTCTTTCTCTGCTTGAAGCCGCCGGCTCCCTCTCCGGCTGCAGCAACTCCGTTGGGCTTGGCTGCTGGCCTTGCTCACGTGGTCTCTTTTCCGTGGAAGTCTCTTCGGCTTCAGAGGTCCCCTCCTCCGAGAAGCCTTCCTCAGCTAGGTGGGTGGGAAAGGCCACGATTCCTGTGCACCAGCGCATGGAGGGGCTTATGGGCATTGGAGTCTTGGCTGTCCAAGCGGTGGGCCGAGGCCTCTGCAGAGCGTAGCCGCTCCAAGCAGAATGGGGAAGGCGGGGGCAGAGCAGTTCAGGGCCCTCTCGGGAGACGTGGCAAGCCATGGTGGCTACAAGAAGGGCTGTGGAGTCGGTAGATAAATGTTCCGACTCCAACTCCTAAGTTTTTTTGTACTTCCGACTCCAACTCCTCTGTATTAATATGCGAATGTTATTTTATACATTCTTTGAAGGAAAGAAAGGCAACATACATGTCATTACCCACAGGACTACTGGCTGGGAAGCCAACAGTCTCCTGTATTGAACAGTTTAAGCAAAAGACAAAACACAATGAAAACAACAAAGTTTTATTAATTTTTTTATTAATTAATCAAGTGGCTGGATAGTAGCAGCAGGCATAAACATCAGGAACAGGAACTGTGTAACAGCAGAACACAACACTATGGAAAGTATAAGTATTGCTGCTCCTAATTGTGCGTTGCGTGCCATATAGTGAAGCACATGAAAAGCATGCTTCTTCACGGTCACTTAACGTGTTCATTTTGCAGTTACGTGAGGCACTGCATGCATTGGTCTTTATTCTTACAGTAGAGAAGTAATTATAATACTTTTTGTGAATTGGGACATTTAAACTTTTTTTTTAAAATTCCAATCTAAATTTAGCAGGAGTCTGAATCGGTGCATTGTTTGCCGACTCCAACTCCGACTCCAGGTACCCAAAATTTCCTCCGACTCTGACTCCTCAACTCCAACTCCACAGCCCTGGCTACGAGAAAAGTAGTCACTTCAGCCACACGATCTGGGCTGAAATCTGCCGAAAGCATGGAAGGCGAAAGGCACCTTGGAAAGGGACCCGTCTTCTGTATGAAAAAGAATGAAACAATTCCTGGGGAAACCTGAGGGCACGTCCAAAAATATCTGAGCACACGAACAAGGTTCTGTAGCTGCTCTTTCCTGCTCGTTCCTCCTGTGTAAGGAGAAACGGGGTGTAATTATCACCCCTGAAAGTTGTAAGGAGACCTTGTGTGTGTGTGTGTGTGTGTGTGTGTGCTTGGAAAACTGGTTGAACCCTAAAATCTGGAGGGGAAGGGTTGTGCAGCCGCCGTCCCTCTGATCCAGGCTTAAGGACTAGAAATAGAGGTATTTGGCGTTCCAGGTGTGATGGAGTGCAGAATTTCCCATCCCGTGCTCAGTTCCTTGCTGGCGTCCTACTGGCCTGGTCCCCAGCAGCCTCTCCACCACCCTGTGTGAGACTTAACGTTTTGGCGGCCGGTGGGGGTGGGGGTGGGGGAGCACCCACCTTCCTTTCCCGTGCTGCGCCAGGGCGAGGCCCGTAGAATGGAGGTTCTCAATCTCCCCCTTTCTTTCCTTTTATCCAGCTACGAGGAGAATGCCACCCCCAAGGAGGTGCCCGCAGCGGATGCCAAAGAAGGGAACACGGAGCTGGGGAAGAAAGAGAAATGACCCAGGGCTGCTCAGCTGGGCTGGGCCAGGCCTGCTGCCCACCCACCTGCCACCCCCCCCCCGCATCACCCGTGGTGGTTTTTTTTAAAGCTGGATCCTGTAACGGTCATGTGTGTTTGTATGTGTGCCCATCTGTCCAAATAGCCTTGGGAGGGGAGGGGGTTAAGGAGGGGGTTGCCTCTGCCAGTCTGAGGCTATCCTCCCACCCCCCCAAATTCTCCAAGGGTGGGACAGGGTGGGGGCAAAAGGGCTCCACCCCCTACCCCTATGCCTTGGATGCCCCCCCCCTTATTTTACTCATTATTTTGGTGGGACAAAAGAGAATCGGGGTGGGGGTGGGGTCGCACTCGGGCTGATTTTTAAATTTTGTATTGTGGACTTGCTTCTTCTCATATGAAATAAAAACAACCTATTGAAGGACCAGGGCGCCTCTCCCTTCCCATTGCATGTTGAGCTCTCTCTGTGTGTGGACACGTCGAGGCTGCGCTTTTACTGCGGCCTCAGAAGGGCCCCGAGAGGGAAATTGGCAGGGCCAAGCACAGGCAGGAGCCCTGATGTCCAAGAATATATATTTTACCCAGCGCGTTGTTAGTCTGCGGAACTCCCTGCCACAGGAGGTGGTGATGGCATCTGGCCTGGATGCCTTCCAAAGGGGATTGGACAGATTCCTAGAGGAAAAGTCCATCACAGGTTACAAACCATGATAGAAATGTGTAATCTCCAAGCTTAAAACCAGGGTTCTTCAAGGGCCAGATGCAGGGGAGTGGTATCAAGAGATACATATCTAGTCTCACGCACTCCCAGACCCATTCGGTGGGGCCACGGTGAGATATAGGAAGCTGGACTAGATGGGCCCTTGGCCTGATCCAGCAGGGCTCTTCTTATGTTCTTATGTAAGAACAGGTGCTATGCAGTGGGATGCATCTGAAGGGTGCCCAGCACGGCTGATCTTGTTAAGACAGGCAATGACTTTCAAGTATTTATTTATTTATTTATTTATTTATTTATAAACTTATATCCCGCCCATCTTCCCGGCGGGAACTCTGGGCGGCTAACAATGTTAAAAAGCATATAAAATAAGAGAAAACAAAAAAACAAACAAAAAAACCTCCGAACAGAAAACAGCGGAGGGTAAGATGGCGGGAATGGCGAGAGTGAAGGAAGTAAGAGGTAAACCAAAGGAAAAAGAAAAAAAAACTAACTGATAAGGTCACCAAAGGCCTCTTTAAAGATGAAGGTCTTCAAAGCTTTCTTAAAGTCAGGCAGGGACTCCAGCAGGCGCAGCTCACTGGGAAGATGGTTCCAGAGGGAAGGCCCCACCACAGAGAAGGCGCAGTTGCGCGTGCGCGTTTTCCGCGCCTCTCTGGGTGTGGCCACTCTCAGTGAGCGCGCCTGCGACGATCTCGTGGGTCTGGAACCGGATGACCTCAGGGAGATACGCTCCGCCAGATACTCTGGTCCCAAGCCGTGGAGGGCCCTGAAAATCAAGACCAAGACCTTGAACCTGATCCGGAAGGCAATGGGAAGCCAATGCAGGCGGACCAGGACTGGGGTGATGTGCTCGTATTTACGAGCACCCACCACCAGCCTGGCCGCCGCATTTTGCACCCGCTGCAACCTCCAGACCAGGCCCAAGGGCAACCCCACGTAGAGGGCATTGCAATAGTCGATCCTCGAGGTCACCAGGGCCTGCACGACTGTCCTCAGGGAGGACTCGTCAAGGTACTGACGGATCTGGGCGATCCTGCGGAGATGGAAAAAAGCAGCCCTGGAAATGGCCATCACCTGGGCTTCCAGGGAGAGGGCCGAATCCAGGGCCACGCCCAGATTCCTGGCCCTGTCTGTAGGCTGGAGGGAAAAACCCCCCAGACTAGGGAGGGGGCCATTGTACCGAGACGAGGGTGCCCCGAAGAACAGAACCTCCGTCTTCTCCGGATTAAGCTTGAGCCGGTTATCTCTGGTCCATTCCAAAACGGTCTCCAGGCACAGATCGAGGGAGCGAACCGCCTCCTCTGCAGATGATGAAAAGGAGATATAGAGCTGCGTGTCATCAGCGTACTGATGACAGCGAACTCCATATCTCCTGATGACCTCCCCCAGCGGCCTCATATAAACATTGAACAGCACGGGAGAGATTGCCGACCCCTGGGGCACCCCACAAGGGAGAGTCCAAGGAGCCGACAAGACATCCCCCAGTTGTACTCTCTGAGTCCGGTCGCCGAGGAAGGAACGGAGCCAGGCCAAGGCCTGACCGCCAATTCCCACCTCCGCGAGCCGGGCCAGAAGGTTACCGTGGTCGACGGTATCAAAGGCTGCAGAGAGATCATGGAGGACCAACAGGGAGGAGCTCCCCCCGTCGGCCTCCCTGAGGAGGTCATCCTGCAGAGCGACCAGGGCGGTTTCGGTCCCGCGAAGAGGCCTGAATCCAGACTGGAAGGGATCCAGGATATGATTTACCTCCAGGTATGACTGAAGTCTGACCGCGGCCACCCCCTCGACAACCTTGCCCAGGAAGGGAACAATGGCGATCGGACGAAAGTTGGAAAGGTCATCCGTCGCCAGGCCAGGTTTCTTAAGAGTGGGTTTCACCACAGTCCCCTTCAAGCGGGAGGGACCGTGGTACTTGGACTTTTGACATATTAAGTTACGGACCTCCCCCCCCCCTTCAAACACACACATGTATCTCAAGTTGGAGCCGACTACATAACATGGAGACTGAGGTGAGAAATAAACCTTGCAATGATGCCAGTTTTTGTGCCCACCTCTGCCCTCTGCGTGCGTGGATCCCTCATTGTGAGCTCTCCCATCCAGCAGTGCCACTCTGCCCTCCACGGAGGGCCAACAGAGTGATCTCAACACACGAGAACAAATGGACATCAATGGGACGTCAGGTGGAAAACCATTCCCTGTCTTTTCTTCTTTTTCTTCCTGTAATAATCATCCGTATGTGTTGTCAATCCAATTCTGACTTGCGACAACCCTTTCCAGATTTTTTAGCTACAGAGTCCTCAGAAAGAGATATATCCTCCCCCTTCTTCTGTGGGGAAACCTGGGGTTTCCTAAGGCTACACAGGCCCAGAGGGGAACCAAGCTCTGGCTCTCTCTTCCTTGAGCTGTTTTCAGTTACAGATGGGATAACCAGGGGTCGGAAACATTTCCAGGCATATCCAAACTTCGACCCTCCTGATGTTTTGGACCACAACTCCCAGAATTGTAAGCTTAGATTGCCAATGGCAAAGGGCTGTGGGAGTTGCTGTCCAAAACATCTGGAGGGCCAAAGTTTGGACATGCCTGGTTTAAGCTATCTGAATCATTGCATCGTCCAGGATGGAATTAGGGGACTCATGGATTTCCTTCATGGTTGATAATTGCTGTGATTATTTATTTGTAATATTTCGACTCTAGGAAACATACAAGGTAGAGAGACCTACTCCGGGCACTCTCTTCTGATTCTATGCATGGAGTTGCTATTCCCTCTCATACCAGCAGGGGGTGTGAGTTAACCTTGTGGCCCTAGTTATGCTTAGGTCAGGGGTGTCCAAACTTTTTGCAAGGAGGGCCAGATTTGGCAAGGCGAAAACGTGTGGGGGCCGACCATTCAGCCTCATTCGGCCCCCAGGTCGGACTTTTGACAATGTCTCTTTAACATGCAAGGAGGAAGGGAGGATGCTGCAGCAACGGAGCCGGGGGCGGGTAGGCTGGGAAGGTGGTTGGGTGGTGGTGGACAGAGGCAGGGAGGGCAGGCAAAACAAAACTGCAAGCTGATGCCTCCATCCGGTATGGGGAAGTGCCAGCTGGTGGGGATGCATGACAGGCTGAGCCGGTGAGGAGAAGAGGCCACGGGCCACTCAAAATTTGTAAACGGGCCGCATTTGGCCCCAGGCCTGACTTTGGACATACCTGGTTTAGGTGGTGGTGGTGGGGTTCCATAGCAGACCTGCTGTGCTTAGCTTGGTTTCTACGTAAAAGAATTTTCTTGCGAAGAAATTGGTGGAGAGGGGGTGGATCAGGCAGCAAGAGCAGAGCACCACCCACCCCTCGCTGTGTTTTCGTCAAGGAACATGGGAACAGCCTGGCTGGAAGAGGCCACCACAGCCCATCCAGTCCAGCATTCTATCTCACACAGCGGCTCACCAGTTGCTTCAGGGTACTCCCAAGCAGATGTCTTCACCTGCTTACGATGCCCTGCAAATGGCATGGAGAGATCATCCTGCCTCTCTCTCCAACCCGGAGGTTGTCCTTAGGCATCCATAATAATAAGCCATGGATACCCTTGTTCTCCATGAACATGTCCAATCCTTTCTTCAAGCTGTCAAGGCTGACCGCTGTTGCCACTTCTTCCGGCAGGGAGTTCCACTGACCAGTGATCTCTAGGTGAAAATATAGTTTCTCTTATTTGTTGGAGATCTAGCACCCAAAAGTTTCATGGAGCGCCCCGTAATTCTAGCATTGTTCGATAGGGAAAACAGTTTTTCCTTATCTACTTTGTCCACACCGTGTATGATTTTATAAACTTCAATCAGGTCACCTCGTAGGCGCCATCGTTGCAGGGTGTTCAGAACCTCTGCCACCTAGAATCATAGAATCGTAGAGTCGGAAGAGACCTCAAGGGCCATCTAGTCCAACCCCCTTTTATGCAGGAACCCCCATCACAGGACTCCTTGGCCAAGTTGCTAGTGCAATTATACATATCTTAAGGCTATGAGCAAAGCAAATCCATGAGATCTAGAAGCATGAAGAAATAATTCACGTACAGATTCAGGAGAACATTTCAACACTAAGAAAAATGTAAAGGTGCCTAATCCTTTCGTCCCCATCCTTCTGGCTGTTCACTTCCATCTCACCTTATTGTTGACCTCGGTTTTTACAAGCGCCTGCAACACTGCCCAGATGCATTTGTGCCAACTTAATTGCTGGAGAGCTTGGTGGTTTAGAACTCTGGCTGCGGATCCAGGTTGGGCATCCGGTTGCCCACGGTGCTTCCTGGACATGATGATCCGTAGGGTGCCTTGTGGCTCTGCAGTTCTAAGGTTATTATCAAGATTAATAATCAGCATCTTGGATGAGCTGGACCAAGAAATGGGCTGCGAAATGGGAGAATGGGCTGCGAAATGGCAAATGTGTTTCAATGTAGGAAAATGTAAAGTAATGCATATTGGGGCAACACTTTATCGACTCATGGGCTCTGCGCGTGAGGGATCCGGAAAGAGATCCATGCTAGGGATCATCAAAAGGGGATTGAAAATAAAGCATTCAATGTTATAATGCCATTATACAAAACGATAGTAAGGCTGCACCTGGAGTATTGTGTACAATTGTAGTAAATGGGCCTTTGACCTGATCCAGCAGGGCTCTTCTTATGTTTTTATGTTCTTATGAAGGTCCTTGCTTGTAATACACTTGTCCCTCATGAAAATAATAATAATAATAATAATAATAATAATAATAATAATAATAATAATAATAATAATAATAATAATAATAATAATAATAATAATAATAATAATAATAATAATAATAATAATAATAATAATAATAATAATAATTTATTGTCATTGTGTGTATATACACAGTATACACATACAACAAAATTCAGACACCCAGAAACCAGATTCAACACACACACACACACACACACACACACACACACACACACACACACACACAAAATCTCCAAACACTCTCAGACACATTAAAAAAAAACCCTTCAACACACACACATAAAAGTCCCCGAACACTCCCCCACCCACCCACCCACCCACCCCTAAAAACACAAGCATCTACACAACAGGCTAGGTAATCCTGTCCAAGTGCTCACTGCTGATGGTTCTTGAGTTCATTATTAAGTGCAATTATAGCTCTGGGATAAAAACTGTTCAGAAGACGTGTGGTCCGAGTTTTAATTGTTCTGTATCTTCTGCCAGAAGGCAACAGTTCAAAGAAATGGTGAGCAGGATGAGTAGAGTCCTTCAGAATGTTGTGTGACTTCCTCAAACAGCGAGATGTGAAGATGTCATCCAGGGTTGGTAGCTGGAGCCCTGTAACATTCTGGGCAATTTTAATTATTCTCTGTAGAGCTTTTTTGTCTGCTACAGAGCTGCTCCCATTCCTATACCATGATAGCATGGGTTCTCAGTTCACTTGGGCAGCCTAGGCAAGGTAGCACCTGTTGAAGGGGAGATCCCATGTACCTTGAAAGTTGAAAGCGTGCCAGCAAACAGTTCCCATGCATGAAGAAATGGCGACTGCTTGTGCCCTTCCTACCCAGGCGTCCTTTCTGTTCTTCCTTAAAGCAGTGGCTCATGCCGTGCTTTCCTACCAGGTCAAGATGTTGACAGAACTGGGGAAAGGCAGCCAACTGGGCTGCTTTCTAGAGCAAATAGTAGCAAGCACTAAACTAGCAGGGGAAATTCCTGCCCTCCCTGGAAGCTGCCCTGAAGGTATCCTCAAAACGTTTGGGTTTTTGAGTTCCAGCTACTAAGTTTCAGAAGCAGCTTCCTTTGGAAAAGTCGTCCTGAAAGACAAATCCAGCCTATTCCTAGCACTGGCTCTAGATCAGGCATGTCCAAAGTCAGGCCCGGGGGCCAAATGCGGTCCGTTTTCAAATTTCGAGTGGCCCACAGCCTCTTCTCCCTGCCGGCTCAGCCTGTCATGCATCCCTGCCAGCTGGACCCTCCCCATACTGGATGGAGATGTCAGCTTGCAGTCTTATGGGGCCTTTTCACATGACCCCTAAGATCCGCTGGCCACTTAAATTCGGACCAGAGATCTTAGGGGTTTGTCGCTGTTCCTGCGTTCCCACCCCTTCCGTACTCCTGGCTGCTGGCTGCGTGAGGGGAGGGAGAAAAAAAGGAAGGAAAGAATGCTGCTCACCTCTGATCTGCCGACCCGGCACTGCATTCAGATCTCTTAAAGGGGTGGGGGGGAGAACAAACAGAAGCAAGGAGAGCCAGGCTGTCACTACATTATATCCGCATCAGGAATTTTCACCTCCAGAGAGCAGGTACCTGAAAAGTGCGCTGGGATGCGCTTAGGTGGGCATGGTCGCACTTAATTATCTGTAAACTCCGGAGCTGGTGGGGAAACAATTTTAAGCTCCAGAGCTGGGAGCCATTTGCGGCAGAGTTTAGGGGTCATGTACAAAGGGCCATGGTTTGCCTGCCTTCCTTGCCTCCGTCCATCCCCCCAGCCACCTGCCCAGCCTACCCACCCCTATCTCTGTTGCTGCAGCGTCCTCCTCACCTCCTTGCATTGTCCTAATGCAGCTGAATGGTCGGCCCCCAGACATTTTCACCTCACCAAATCTGGTCCTCCTTGCAAAAAGTTTGAACACCCCTGCTCTAGATGTAAGGGGGCTGTACATCTGAAGGGTACCAGTTCAGAAGAAGATGGACTAAGCAGTCATCTTTGCAATGACCAGGGGCAGCGTGTGGACTTAGGTGGTGATGGTGGTGGTGGTGGTAGCTAGCCTCAGCATTTGGGGAGGATCTGGCCCTGCTCTGGTCCCGACCGAGCCATCTTCATCAATAACGCAGTTTGTTATCATGGGATTTGTTTAATGTTCCTTGCCATCCTTATGTTTTTTTAAAATTGTTTCTTTATTTGGACATTATTTATTTGGTTTGTAAACCTCCCAGAGAAGCTACTGACTAAATGGGAGGTATAAATGTTCAATAATAAGACAAAGAAAAGCAATAGGACAGGAGAGCACTTTTATTTTTTTTTATTTATTTATTTATTTTACAGCTTATATGCCGCCCACTACCCAAAGGTCTCTGGGCGGCTTACAACAAGGAATTAAAACAGTTAAGACATCAAATATCAATAAATAATTAAAACAACAGCAAAACCTTATACTAAAATCATCACTAAAATTGCCATCAAAGGACCCCAGTCTATGTTGTATCAATTAAAAAACTTCTGGAACAAAGACTTGAAAAGGTAGACGTCCAGAGGAGGGGCAGGACCTGTTCTCGATCAACCCCGAGTGCAGGAGGCAAGCTACAGAAAATTAGATTTTGGTTGAATTTTAGGAAGAACTTCCTCTTAGACCAGGACGGCAATGGAACCTGATGTGAGGCATTTTGTTTCCTGGTTTTTATAGCAGTAAGACTGATTTCCATGTACTGTAACTTAAATATGCCAGTCCATTCTCAAAAAATTACTTGTTTTCAACATTTTGGACTTCATTCCATGCACAGAGAAGACGGAAACAAGAATTTTAATATTATTGGAAATGGCTATCTGGTTTCATACTGGAAATAAACCCTTTAAGGGATAGATGTCAGCTGTGATAAATCCAGGTTTCTGATTTTCCCTTGAAGTCAATAAAAGTCTATAGGGCTCTTAGGCTGCTATCTCTCACCTGGGGTTCGATCCTGATCTTCTGAAGGTCCAGCTTTTCCTCTTCGTCCCATCACATGATTGAATATGTGGGAAAAGAGTTCTCACGTGAAAAGCTGCTTTTTTATTTTAAAGTGCAGTTCAGCCCCCTTGGCCAGCAGGTGGCGCTAGCATTTGAAAAAAAAAAAGGGCCACTTGGCTGGGGGAAATTAAAACCCAGGGCACTGCATGGAGCTTCCTGTTGCTCCAATGCTGCAGAGGAATTTTAAAAAACAGTGCCGATCGGCCCCAGGAACAGCCAGTCCGTGCTATGAGAAAAAAAGAAAAAGAAACCCGGATCATCTGTGTAGTCCCATGGCGCCTGCTTCCTTAAAAGGTGGATTATCAAAGTGAGGCAAAAAATTCCCTACCTCTTGGGTAAGTCAAAAAAACCTCGCTTAAAGGGGCATTACCGGGTTTTCTTTTTTCTTTTTTTTCAAAAAGCCCGGTGGTCGTGGGGACAGCATTTTTAGACACGTTTTTCTAGTAATTTAAACTGCTTTTAAAGGGACGTGGGACCGAGCCCTTTAGAGAGAGGTCCAACTGTCAGACTTTCTGGCTTGACAAAGCTATTTACCAAAAGTTCTTTAAAATAAGAAAGGCGTGATCAGCAGTTTTTACGCCCACTCTTACCCATTAAGCTGTTGTTCTCCTAGAGCAGTGATGGCGAACCTTTTAGAGACCGAGTGCCCAAACTGCAATTCAAAACCCACTCAATTTTTTTTGCAAAGTGCCAATACAGCAATCTAACTTGAATAGAGGTGGCTGTGAAGGGGTGACATCGGGTGCCCACAGCAAGGGCTCTGTGTGCCACCTTTGGCACCCGTGCCATAGGTTTGCCAACACTGTCCTAGAGCAATGGTGGCAAACCTTTGACACTCTAGATGTTTTGGACCACAACTCCCACAGTCCTTTGTCACTGGCAATGCAGACTTGGAATTCTGGGAGTTGTGGTCCAAAACATCTGGAGTGCTGAAGGTTCACCGCCACTGTCTTAGACGGTCTCCAGGCCTTGCTCAAGCAAAGGTGCTCAGCTTCCTTGAAGAGGGACCACCTTATGGTCAAAGGTGCAACTTGTTTTGCCGAATGAGAGTGGGGTCAAGATTTGACAAGATGTTCAGTGGCTGCATGAGACGGCCTTGGGCTGCTGTGTTTTCAGCCCAGGACTACAGTGTTTGGCAAGTTCAGGCAAAAGCCATCCTTTCACATGCCTTTGGGCTACAGGTCCTATCAGCCATGGGCACCATCTCCCAAGCTGCCTCGATGCCCTAAGCACATCCGATCTCGCCTGATTTCGGGAGCTAAGCAGGGTCGGCCCTGGTGAGTCCTTGGATGGGAGACCACCAGGGAATACCAGGTGCTGGAGGCGCCTGGAGTAGGAACTGGCAAACCACTCCAGTATTCCTGCCAAGAAAACTCCATGGACATGGGGTCACGGAGAGTTGGTCACAACTCTAACGACGCAACACAACACCATCGCCCATTGAAACAAATGTTGGGAATCCTAGCCCAACTTCAGGGCCGCAAGCAGGCTTGGAGGGCTCTGGCCGTCATCTTCTCATGAAGGCGCAGAAGGCTCTCCATAGCTATCAGCGACGTCTCCTCCAGAATCCCAGACGGTAATGCCGCCTCCTGGTGCCAGTCGCTTAGGAAGCACAGGTTCAGGGGAAGCAGTTGCCATCTCATATTCAGCGGGTTGGTTTCTTCTAGGTTTTTGATGGACTGCATGAGTTGAGCTGGGGAGAACCTCATCGCCCAGAGTAGCAATTTTGCTAGATGGTGCAATATAGAAGTTAAATAAATAAATAAATAAATAAATAAATAAATAAATAAATAACTTGTCCCACAGGTTTTATGGCACGCATAGTGAACTATGTTGAAACAGCATGGTCCTGAATCAGCACCCCGACCCATTATAAGCGATACCCCTCCATTCCCGCGGCATCGCATCCAGATGCAACGCCGATGGGGATAGGAGCCCTTACAACCCCTACCGTCCAGAACCAGCTACGTGATGGTGCCCGGCCGACAGTGGGCAGTAGAGGTATTGCGCCGGCCGGCCGCCTGGGAGCCGTCAGACGATGGTGCCCCCTCGGGGCCGGGGAACTCACCCTGTTCGATGACTTGGGCAAGGTCTTGTGGGACCTCAGGGCCAAGGGTTCCCTGCCCCCCCCATGCAGCCCCTCCCTTTCAAGTTTTATAGTGTTATCATCCTCTAGGACACAGGACAAGGCAGAGAAGGGGATGTGCTTTGCGGCATAAACAGTTTGCACAGAATCTAACCAAACCTTGTTACTCTTTTAGAAAACTCGAATTCCGTTCTGCTGAAGGTACTCTCTGTATCGGTGTCTTGTTCATGACGATAAAGGTTTTGGTTCGAAACCTGGGAGCTGTACTGTTCAGCTTTGAGCTAGAAGATCTGTAGGGGAACCAATCTGTGTGTGTGTGTGTGTGTGTGTGTGTGTGTGTGTGTGTGTGTGTGTGTGTGTGTGTGTGTGTGTGTGTGTGAGAGAGTGAGAGAGAGAGAGAGAGAGAGAGAGAGAGAGAGAGACTGAGAGATTTACGTAGAGCAGATGTGGAAAACATTAAGGTTCCTTTTGCAATCCCTCCTACAACTCGAGCCCCATCAGAGGGGGATACCCCCACCCCCTTTGGCACAATGAACCCCTTTTGAGGGGAGCAAACAGGAGAGACAACCCCCCCCACACACAGCTTGTATCTCTTTTCTGCCACCGCCCCCCCACAGCCGTGGCAGCCTGCAAGAGGGTTGCTTGTCCTGCCGGCCGGAGAGGCTGTCCTGGGCGCTCACCCAGGAGGAGTATCCCAGAAGCATTACCCAATGCCAGGATCAACAAGCCCTGTTTGCCGGCTCGGCTGCCCGTCCACAAAAGCCGTATTGAGCCATTCTTCCCCGCGTCGGCTGCAAGCACTAAAACTGGCGCCTCGCGCCCTGCCATCTAATGACCCTGCGCTGTCTCCTGCAGATGTTTTCGATGACTTTCAGCTCCTTTTTTTTTCCAGCGGCCTTGTCCGCAAAAAACAAGAGAGGCCACTTTAATTCCAATTAAATACCTCCAGCTAAGCAAACAGAGTGCAGCGGGAGGAATGGGCACCGCCGAGCCAGCAAACCCGGCCCACCGAGCCACCAAGTCTAGACTCCAGATGTGCTTGCGCCCGCTTGCAGTGGCCTGCGAGGGAATGACACGCGGGGCAGCCCAAAGGCCCGGACAAGCCAGGAGGAAAGGGGACCCTGGCGCCACGGGTGGGGTACCGACACAAAACACCCTGGCCGAGAGGAGCACACCCCGCGGAGAGACCCCCAAACAGACCTTGGCCAAGCAACTGGTCTCTTCCACTGTTTCAATAATTCGCCTGGCTGGGGATTATGCACCATGTAGTATGTGCCTCATCGGTGCATTGTATGCCATGGGTTCATTTTCTCCCTCTCTTTCCTCTCCGCTCTGCTTGATGGCACAATTGCTGGGCTGCTCAGTGGTTTATTACTGTGTAAATAATATTAGCTCTGTGATTATTATTACTGTATGTGCAGATTCAGACGCAAAATGGGAAGAGGGTGCTCTTTTGTCACTCAGAAACGCGAGCTCAGGGGTTGGGCGTCCATGCAAGGGAGCCCAAATGTCCCTGAAAAACAAAATGGAGGCATTGTTGCACAAGGGGAAGGATCCTCCTTGCTTGACCCCTGCTGCCAATGGCCTCCACCAATGACTCTCTCTCTCTCTCTCTCTCTCTCTCTCTCTCTCTCTCTCTCTCTCTCTCTGTGTGTGTGTGTGTGTGTGTGTGTGTTTTGTTATAGTCGTGACCGACTCTTTGTGACCCCATGTCCATGGAGTTTTCTTGGCAGGAATACTGGAGTGGTTTGCCAGTTCCTACTCCAGGCGCCTGCAGCACCTGGTATTCCCAGGTGGTCTCCCATCCAAGTACTAACCAGGGCTGGCCCTGCTTAGCTTCCAAAATCAGGCGAGATCGGATGTGCTTAGGTGTACAAAGGGGTTTATTAGAGAGGTTCATTGAGAGAGAGAGGAAGCAGGAAAGGAGGAGAAAGGGGGGGCAGCCATAGCCACGACGTGGCCACTCCGTCGCCTGAGTGGTGATGGTGACCACCTCAGGCCTGGAGAGACGTACCCGCGTGTGGGTGTGTGGGGCAATCCAAGCTTTGCCAATCCACACCTGTATGATTTAAACATAGCTTGGAAACGTGACGTGAGCCAGCAGGACTCAGAGAGAGTCTCGTGGCATCTTGAGGACTAGAAACCAGAATGGGAGATGAGGTCTCAGGATGCAGAAAATGGAAGCAGCCTTTATTCTCATCTATTTTCCTGATGGTTTTGAGTGTTTGGAGCTGGTGCTGACTACACAAATGAGTGAAGTTTCAATTCTACAATCAGGCTCCTGAGGAAGACTATGTGTTGAAATGCACTGAGCGTTTTAAAACTAGAATAAAGACTCCTTGTCATTTTCTCCAAACCGTGAGACTTCGCCTCCCCCTGATTTCTGATGCCATTGGATGTGCCAGTTCCCTGTGCTGTGACATCTTAAGGACTAGCCAGTTCTGTTTTAGAGGAGGTAACCCATGTGCTAGTGTCCCACGCAAACAAAACAAAACAAAACAAAACACCCAAACCCTTCTGAAGCAGTGGACTTGACCACGAAAGCTCACCTTAAAAGGCTACGTCCTCCCACCCTCCTGCATGGCCACTAGTGGTCTCTTCTGGAGCCTTGTGGCACAGTGGTTAAATGCCTGTACTGCAGCTAAAACGGCGCTCACGACCTGGGGTTCAATCCCTGGTACCAGGCTCAAGGTTCACTCAGCCTTCCATCCTTCTGAGGTCGGTAAAATGAGTACCCAGCTTGCTGGGGGGAGGAATGTGTAGCCTGCATACAGTAATGAAATTGTAAACCGCCCAGAGACTACATAAAGTGGTATGGGGCAGTATATATAAGCAGAACACTTTGCTTTTTTGCTTTGCTGGCTTCAAGAAACCTTCTGAGGCAAGGGGCAGTTGGACTGGGTGGCATTGTGAGCCCCTTCTGACTTCACTCTTCCATGATTCTCCCGCCATTGGGAACTTGAGCTCCTAACCTCTGGCTCCCCAGACAAACCCTTCATTTCCTAGGCTACTCAACCCGCTACTTGGCCATAAAACTCAGTGAGTAATATTCGGCCACCATCCCTCTCTCCCAACCTACCTTTTCCTTGCCGAATACTTGTGAGAAGTAGGGAATTTCTGGTTTCCTGAGCTTATTCGAGGAAAGACGGGTTAGAAATGTCACAAATGAACCCTGCACACAAACCCTTTTTGACAGGCATGTCCATTGTCCAAACTTCGGCCCTCCAGATGTTTTGGACCACAACTCCCACAGTCCTTTGCCATTGTAAATACAGGCATAGGATTCTGGGAGTTGTGGTCCAAAACATCAGGAGGGCTGAAGTTTGGGTATGCCCGCTTTACGATATCTCACTGCCGTGGGAGGCGTGGACATATTTGCTCCTTAAATTTCTGTCCCGTTCTATCTGGGGGAAAAACCCAAAGCGTTCTAGAAGGACTTTGGCAATGACAGAATTTATCCTCCCCCAGTTTCACGGTTGTTCATTGTCGTTTCCTATCCTCCCAAAGTGTGGGATCAACAGTTCAAAGAACTTCATGACAGTTAGAGCTGTCCGGCAGTGGAAGATGCTGCCCCAAATCAACCCCGAATGTTCACTGGAATGCCAGATTTTGAAGCTGAGGCTCCAGTACTTTGGCCACCTCATGAGGAGAGAGGAGTCCTTGGAAAAGTCCCTGATGTTGGGAAAGATGGAAGGCAAAAGGAAAAGGGGACGGCAAAGAATGAGATGGTTGGACTGTGTCATCAATGCAACCAATATGGATTTTACCAATCTCCGGGAGGCAGTGGAGGATAGGAGGGCCTGGCGAGCTCTGGTCCATGGGGTCACGAAGAGTCGGACACGACTGAATGACTGAACAACAACAACAACAACAACAACAACAACAACAACAACAACAACAACAACAACAACAACAACAACAACAACAACAACAACAACAACAACAACAACAACAACAACAACAAAAGCAGAGGCTGGGTGGCCATCTGTCAGAAATACCGTGATGGGGGTTCCTGCATGGCAGGGGATAGATTTGGATGGTCCTTGAGGTCTCTTCCAACTCTATGATTCTATGATTCTATGAGTTACTTCGCATCCAGGGTGGAAAGGGTTTGAAGTGCAGTTGGTTTGACCAAGGACGGAGGGATGGTTTAATTCAGTGGTTCTCAACTTGTGGGTCCCCAGATGTTCCTGGACTGCAACTCCCAGAAATCCTAGCCAGCTCAGCTAGTGATGAAGACTCCTGGGAAGTTGCAGTCCAGGAACCTCTGGGGACCCACCGGTGGAGAACCACTGGTTTAATTTCAGTGTCCTTGCGGAACAGTCCCCTCTGATGGATCCCTGCTCGGTGCCTTGGCTTCCCGTTAACGGTGAACCCTACACAAGATGGGGGTGGGTGGGTTCTTGATGTGTAACCTGCATCATTAAATTGCACACTGCCCAGAGAGCGCTTGAAGTGCTGTGGGACGGTATATAAGCAGAACACTTTTTGCTTTGACATCTGCACCCCCGGCCAACATCCGCGTGGGCTGGGGAGGATGGATATCGGAGGCCTTCTTTGGCCCTGTAGTTGAAACAGTAACAAGCCCCAGAGCACATCATCATGCCCTGAAGCTATGCAGTGCCAGGAAAACCAAAAAAAACCCAAGCCCTTCCAGAGTCCTCTATGAATTTTTTTGGGGGGGTGGGGGGTTGGGGGCTGCAGAGGCATATCTCTACATTGCAAGGCAGTTGGGATTTTTCCTCCCACCCACCCACCCAAGAAAAAGGTTGCTTGAATGGGAGGTAAAATCACCCGGGTGGCCAGCTTTGGATTACAAGGTTGGGGGTGGGGAGGGGAGGAGAGCGCATCTCTCTCTCTCTCTTTCTAACCCCCACCCCCTCCCTCCTGAGCTGCTGACTTGCCCCTGGCTGTCCCAGCGCCAGAACCAGGCCTGCACCTGGATTTGTGTTACAATAACAGCCCTTCCCAGGCTGGGTCGCCTGTTCCCACCCCTGCCGGCAATCCCCACCCCCCCACCCCTCCAAAGCCTGGCTCCACTCTGTCTGGCCAGCTGTTCGGACCACCTTCCTGCTCTCGGTGGGGTCCCTCCAGATGGGAAAAACCTCTTTTGGTTCCTCCTCCCGCGGAGGAAAAGGCCGCCTGGGCTGGCAGGAAATCTCCCGTTTGTCTTTGCTGCAGCCCAAGGAATGTTTGGAGAGATGGCTTGGGCCGGAGGAGCAGCTGGACGGAAAGACACCGGGAACTTTCCCGCCCAGTTTATCTCTTCCCGTAAAAAATCTTGGAAAAAAAAAAACCCTTGTTTTGGCCTCTCCACCCTTCTCTGAGCCGTTCCAAGCAGGGCCTCGAAAGCGGGCCGTCCCACCCCGCGTTGTTTCCAACAGAGCATCACCTCTGGCACATCTGGAAGTTCAGGCAGTGGCTCTGGACCCATGGGGGGGGTAGCCCATCTAGGAGAATTTGGCCAAGCCAAGCTGATAGAGGGGGTGGCATGTATCCAAGGACAGATGGCGAAGGGCTAAAGGAGTCTCCCGTATTCTCCTAAAAGCCCAGATTTCTCACAATCCTTTCGACTTTTAAAAGTCAAGTTTCTGGTTCTCACTGTGGCAAAAAGGGAAAGAGGTAGTACTCAAACGTTTTCCAATCAAGTACTGTATCTTATTTGTGCTGTGTTCATTTGAAACTCGTTTAATTGGTCTTGTAAGCTGTCTTGGGTCCTGTGCAGGAGGGGGGGGCATGATAATAAATAAATAAACAAAATTAAATAAATGAGCTCTGTAGTCGAAAAAGGCTAAATAAATAAATAAATAAATAAATAAATAATAAATAAAAATAACCAGTCACAGAGTGGTTTGTGAAGTAAAATGAGTTACCCAGGTTGCTGAGGGGGCAATGTGTAGCCTGTATACTGTAATTAAAAACTGTAAACCACCCAGAGACTACTTGAAGTGGTATGGGGCGGTATAGAAGCAGAACACTTTTTGGTAACAATTTCCCCAAAATAAAACCAATCTTGTTGGAGGAAGTCTAGAACGATACCCCAGGATTAGCCAGGCAGTCCAAGATCATACAAGAAACATAAGGATTATAGCCAGAGAGATTTATAACATGTAAACATATGTCACGGACACATACCTGTAAGCAACGGCATACTTGTAAACTTCCCAGCTGGATGTGGGGAAAGGTCATTTTGAGGCCTGTTCATACATGCACATGAGGGGGTGAAGGTTTGCACAAGGTATTTATTTATTTATTTATTTATTTATTTATGTATTATATTTATGTAAAATAGGACTCTGTGAAGGAAATACAACAATTTGCAGTATAAACAATATAAAATAAAAATCCTGAGTGTATGCAGAGCATTATTATGGACACAGAAAATCAGCTCCAGTCTGGAGCCCCATTTAATGAGGTGCCTCTGAATAAACAGCATCAGAAACCACAAAACAAAATAAAACAAAACAAAATATTTTCCCCCTTCCAAAATTAAATCTTCCATGAAGCCCTGTCTCACATTTCTAACTATGAGCCTTTTCACACCATCCCTAAGATCCGCTGGCCACTTAAATTTGGACCAGAGATCTTAGGGGTTTGTCGCTGTTCCTGCGTTCCCACCCCCTCCGCACTCCTGGCTGCTGGCTGCGTGAGGGGAGGGAGAAAAAACAGGAAGAAAAGAGACGTGGCTCACCTCCGTTCTGCCTCTCGCTCTTGCCGCGGCAACATTCCAGTCTCTTAAGTAGCTCTTAAAGGGGCGGGAGCCAAAAAACAACAAACAGAATCGAGGAGAGCCCCGCACTCACTATCGTTACACCGCATCAAAGAATTTTCACCTCCAGAGAGCAGGTACTTGAAAGGTGTGCTGGGACATGCTAAAGTGGGCGTGGTCGCACTTAATTTCCTGTAAGCTCCGGAGCTGGTGGGGAAACATTTTTAAGCTCCGGAGCTGGGAGCCATTTGCGGCGGAGTTTAGGGGTCGTGTATAAACGCCCCAAGTTCAGCCCTGATACCTCCTGAAATCCCAAAACCTGTGGATGGAGGGAGAACGACACGTCTGCTGACATCCCTCGCCAGCATCCGATAGTCAAAGCGGCAGTGCTCCTGTAACTGAAGGCTCCACCCCCAGGTTGCAATGATCAGTGCTGATTCTTTCCCTCTGAATTGTCTTGATCTTTGTATATGTTTATATATTTATTGTTTGTTTGTTTGCTTGCTTGCTTGCTTGCTTAGATTTTTATCCCCGGCCAGTGGCAGAAGAAGACTGTCACAAGTGTGAGGAAAGGGCAAGAAAGAGGATCACAGCTCAGGATAAGGCCGCTTGGTGCCAACAGGTCCAGAGGCCAACGCTGTGGATTGGGAGGCAACGGAGGGGGACAGAGTGCAGGAATGCGATGAGAAAACTGGGGCGTCTGGAGGGCACAGTCCCAGCCTTGTCTTTCCTCTGAGTTGGGTCAGACGTTTCAGTCTTACTAGCTCTGAATCTACAGTATTCCATTACGGTAACTTGACTTTTGCAGGATTATTGTTCTTAAAACATTTTTAAACCCTTGAGTCCATGTGTACAGTATTTCATATGAATCTATAGGTTCACATAGACTTGGTGTTTATTATAACTACTTATGACCTTGCACCTTTAATGGAATGTTGTCTATTAATGCTGTAAGATGTCCCTCAACTCCTTGGTCTCAAATCCTTGAACATGGACTATATATTATCCCTCATTACTGCAAGCCGCCTTGGGTCCTTTTCCAAGGAGAAAGGTGGGGTAAAAATACTCTTAAATAGATAGATAGATAGATAGATAGATAGATAGATAGATAGATAGATAGATAGATAGATAGATAGATAGATAGATAGATAGATAGATAGATAGATAGATAGATAGATAGATAGATAGATAGATAGATGTGTGTGGTTCCATGTGCATAACACTGGCCATGGCTGCCCCTCTGATAATAGTTTTAAGGTGAGGCATAGGGCTTCCCTCCTTCATCTTCTCAATAACCTTTGGAACTCCCTGTCACTGGAGACCAGGCTGGCCCCATTGTTTCCTGTTTTTCTACAAGCAGGCCACGTTTTTAAACATTTTTAAATGGATTGTTGTGCCTCGTTGCTTTTAAATTTTTTTCGTAATGATTTTATTTACCATTTTAAATATGTTATTAATTTTTCTTTTAACATTTGAAAATTGTACTGCTTTTAGCTTTTAATAGTGTTTCGTCTGAAGCTAAGCTCGTGCTTTCGATTCCAGCAAAAGCCAACATGGAACTCGGTAAAAGACCAGCTATGTTTTGATGGTACTTTAGACAGCAAGGAGGAACAGCCTTTCATTCCTCAAGAAGTTTTGAAAAGCATGGGACGCATCAGCAGGGGAAGAGGAGTGTTTATTTGTTTATTTATTGGATTTATATGCTGCCCATCTGGCAACAAGGCCACTCAGGGTGATTGTCAGTAAGTCCAAAAGTTAATATTCTGAAGTGAAACCCTTGCTCACCTGTGGTAAAGCAAAGTAAACAGTTTTTACCTCCCAAACTCTGGAGCAGCTGGCTTTCCTAGGTGAAATATGTATAGCAGTGGTGGCGAACCTTTGGCACTCCAGATGTTTTAGACCACAACTCCCACAGTTCTTTGTCATTGACAATACAGGTTTGGAATTCTGGGAGTCGTGGTCCAAAACATCCGGAGTGGCGACGGTTTGCCACCACTGATGTATAGGATTTGCATGATTAGAAGCCCAAGTTGTTCACGAGATCTCCTACCATTGCAAGTGGGAATCTAAAATTTTATGTACTACGACGCTCAGTGGCATTTAAACTTCTGGGCAGAAATGTCCAGGATTCTGTCCTTGAGGATTTGTTTGTTTGCTTGTTTGTTTGTTTGTTCATTCCTTCCTCCTTCCCTCCATTCATTCATCAACACCCCATCCATCCATCCATCCATCCATCCATCCATCCATCCATCCCCTTTCTCCTTCGGAATGACCTCCAGCAGCTTACATTGTTAAAAGCCACTGCTGAAAGCTGAAAATAATGAGTATACAAATACTACCATGCCAAAAAAATAAAAAAAAATACAGCAAACAAAGCCCATATCCTTCGCAGGCCCGGCCGGCCCCTGGAACCTCCATCAACAGAAAATCGACTCCTCCTTCCCTTCCTCACTTGGGTGGGGTTGTGATTGCACTGCTGTTTCAAAAAAATTATGTCTAATTTTGCCTCCCTGCCTACCAATAGGCCTATGCCATTTCCCACAAATGGACATCCTATGTTGTCTCCCCCCCCTTTTATTTTTGTGATGCTGGGGGATGCATCCTCTGTTTGGAGTATAACATCATGTCAAAGAGAGGTTGCCGGTCTTTTCAGGAACTGCCACTGACTCTGGCAGCCAATTTTTTTACTTGGGGGGGGGAGTGTGGGAGGGGGCGACACCATGACTTTCATTCCCCCTCCTGCTCTCAAAAAAACAGCCCCTAATCTCCCCTCCATCCCGCAGCCCCTCCCTCCCTCCCCACCCAACCACCCACAAGGGCAGCCACTTTTTTGTCATGCTAAAAGAGGCACAATCCCCCTCCCGCCATCTGCATTTGAAGGGCCTGCCAGATCCATCCCAATGCGGCACCATCTGGAGCAAAGCTGGGCAATGACCCACCCTGCTGTCCCAGCCCCCCCGCCTGCCTGCCCCCCCCCCAAGGATTTTTCAGAGAATTCCCTGAAAAGAACAAGGGGTGGGCAGACCCCAGGAATGGCGGCAGGCCCAGGGCCCATTCAGCTCTTGGGCTAAATGCAGCTGTGGATCCCTTAGCGCCAGACAAATAACAGATGCAAAGCGGAGAGAGGAGTGTGTGTGTCCTTTTCTCTCTTTCACTAATCCCATGTTTATCGGTCCATGCAAGCCTTTGAGTGGCACAGAACGCTTCTGCAGGCGGCGTAGAGATAGAACTGCGCCTCAGAATATGCCCATCCTCTTTTGAGTGCCACGTCTGCTTTCCATCTTTGAGTTTTCCATTCCTCAGGGTGGCAGGCCTTTCGTTCTGCATTTGTATACTTATTGTTCTCAGCGTTTTAATGATGCAAGATGCCTCTCCACGCTCGTTGCTCATACGAAATGTTGTCTTGAATCATAGAATCATAGAATCCTAGAGCTGGAAAAGACCTCAAGGGCCAACCCGTCCAAACCCCCTGCCATGCAGGAACTCCCCATCACAGTATTTCTGACAGATTGTTAAGAAGAACCACTGTCTCCAGCTTTAAATGTTCTCTTCCAATGTTGTAAGCCACCCTGGGTCCTTTTTAAGGAGAAGGGTGGGCTAAAAATATTTTAAATAAATAAATAAATAAACAGAGATGGCATTTGTTTAATTTATAGCCTGACTTTGTTCCAACAAGCTTGCAGACTCAGAGCATACATGTTTTCCCCCTTTATATATCTATATAAAATGCTGTATGTTCACAGCAACCCTGCGAGGTAGCTCGGGCTGAGAGACAGCAACTGGCCCAAGGTTGTCCGGCGAACGTCACAACATTCAAGAGGATTTGAACCCGGCTCTCCAGTTCTAGCGTTCCCTAGAAGAGAATGAAGGCACAGAAGTCTGGGCATCAGAAACAGCTCATGCACAGAAGCCTGTTTCGGAACACTTTCGACTTCCCTGAATGCTCTACAGGAAATCGCAGAGGAAGATCATCCAACCCACGGCAATGCTGAAGTTGCCTGCATGCACAGATTCCAGCGTACATAAACAGAATTTTAAAAAGGAGGGAGGACTGTTGGCATTTTGAACGGTATGGTATATGTATTTAGGGTTCACGCAGAGTCTTGGGTTGAACTGTAACCAGGGGATGTCATTTGCCCTGACATGATCCAACCTCAGCACACTTCCTGAAAACCATCCCAAACGACATCAGCCCTTGACAGATCATTACTGGGGCAAACCATGCAACTGTCATTGGGAAAGCCTGTTCCCAGGGCAATTGTCACCCTCTTGTTCATCACCCTACTCGGTTTAACTCACCCAAAGCCTCCTCCTCCCAAACGCACCTGCTGGCTTTTCTTTTGTTGAACAAAGCAGAAAGAAACCCGCCCGTCTTCCTCCTTAGAAAGAACTCAAGAACCATTTATTCCTTTAAAATATTTCTATCCCACGTTTCTCCCCAAAAAGACCCAAGGAGGTTTTTTAGACACGGAAGGGGGTGTTGGGGAAGAGGGGGTCCCTTGAGCAAGTCTCCAAACTTTGCCCTTGGGTCCTTTCTAAGGAGAAGAGCAAGATAGAATGATATTTTAAATAAATAAATAAATAAATAAATAAATAAATAAATAAATAAATAAATAAATAAATTTACAAACTGCAGGCAGTTTCCACCATCAAGCCATGGAATGGTTATTATATACCATCCAGAGAAGCGATTGGGAAGTGGGCAGTAGATTAAACGAACAAACAAAAAATGCACTTTCTCCAAATGAGCTCTGGGTTGATGGCAGATTCTTGGAAAGGCTTCCCTTTTTTACATGGAGGGGGAAGACTACAGTTTGCAGAAAGAACTCCCAAACAATATGTAAGCCGATAGATAGATAGATAGATAGATAGATAGATAGATAGATAGATAGATAGATAGATAGATAGATAGATACCAGAGCTAGGGGACATCCACTCAAATGGAGGTCTGGGAGAGTAAGAATAGACAAAAGAAAATATTTTTTCACCCAGCGCATTGTTAGTCTGTGGAAAAGTCCATCACAGGTTACAAACCATGATGGAGATGTGTCATCTCCAGGCTTAAAACCGGGGTACTTCAAGGCCAGATGCAGGGGAGTGGTATCAGGAGACAGAGATCTAGTCTCATGCACTCCCAGAGGCATCTGGTGGGGCCACTGTGAGATACAGGAAGCTGGACTAGATGGGCCTTTGGCCTGATCCAGCATGGCTCTTCTTATGTTCTTATGTTCTTAAGGAAGGAAGGAAGGAGGGAAAGGAAGAGATAGATAGACAGATAGTATTATGTAGTGAGTCCAGACACAACAGCAAGCTCCGTTAGTCTTCTTTATTCCACAAACGACATAACATAACACAGCACACATGTTCGATAAATACCCATAACTCCGCCCCACTATTAACCCTACTAGGCATTACCTCATCATTACAAGGTCCACCTGCCTTCAGCTGCTCTATAACCCTCTCTTAAAATAACCTATACACTACAGATAGATATAGATAGATAGATAGATAGATAGATAGATAGATAGATAGATAGATAGATAGATAGATAGATAGATAGATAGATCTGCTTCAGGTATCAACTAGGGTTCCTCAGGTAAGGCAGCATCTCATCACAGACAACACTGACTAACGGCTGTGTCTCATCCACACTCAGCTTCTGGGGCCCACCGGGGCCATTTTGGACCATGACTGTGAGAGGTGGCATTAGAAAAAGAAGTCCAGTAGCCATGACTCAGCTTCCAGATAAACTCACCTGGATGATTGAGAATCTTCACAGACATTAGCTGTGATGCTGTACGCTACCTCCACCCCATGTTGATCCTTCCCTGTCTAATTAGTCCCATTAGACAACCATGGGCCGATTCCCATATATGCCAACGACCCACACACAACCCTTTGCCCCACTGGTTTGGAGTTCCTAAAAGGCACATTCCTTGGTGGAAACATTTCTAAGCAAGACAGCTGGGGGAAAGGAACATCTGGATGCTGTGTGAAAGAAAAGGAAAATTTACAAGCTCCAATTAGGACCTCAAAGACAATCGTACTGTATAGCTGATTGTTTTGCTTCGGCAATAAGGAGCCAATTCACTCCCCACCAGGGTTTGGTATGAACCCTCTGTGGGATATTTTTTTTATGTGGGAGTGGCAGAGCCGCTTTCACCAGGAGCTGCGCCCAACCCTGGCAGAGGCTTTACGGCTGGCACCGTGTCAAGCTGTGCGAGTCTGCGGAGTCGAAGGAGGAACCCTGACAATTGGCGCAGAAACGGCTTGTGTCAGGTTCCGTGCCAATAGAAAAGGGTGGGCTTGTTTTCCTTGCAAAGGCTTATATCAGGAGTGTGAGGCTAGCTCCGTACCCTCAACGCCCCTAGACGGTTCAGGGACACAGAAGTTAAGGGTTCTCTTCACGGTGCCCCAAAACTACTATTCAGAATTAAAAACCAACCAACCACCGATCAAAGTTTGCTTTCTGTAGGTGAAAAATTACCAGGAACACCCAAGGAGGTTGGAATAAGTAGTTCTCCCAATGCTGTTTTCCCTTTGAGAGGACACTTGGGAAATTTACAGTTTTGGACCATAGCTTTCAATATTCTGCAGCCAGGCTTGCTGGCTGAAAGAGGTCTAAGCCTTTTCACCTAAAGCAGTCTTTAAAAGGAAACAGACAAAAGAAAATACAGTACAGTACTTCTTTACACAGCGTGTTGTTCATCTGCGGAACTCCCTGCCACAGTATGTGGTGATGATGGCATCTGGCCTGGATGCCTTCAAAAGGGGATTGGACAGATTCCTGGAGGAAAAGTCCATCACAGGTGACAAGCCATGATGGGGATGTGTCATTTCCAGGCTTAACAAAAGAGGGTACTTCAAAGGCCAGATGCAGGGGAGTGGTATCAGGAGACAGATATCTAGTCTCGTGTGCTCCCAGGGGCATTTGGTGGGGCCACTGTGAGATACAGAAAATTGGACTAGAAGGTCCTTTGGCCTGATCCAGCATTGGCTCTTCTTATGTTCTTATGTTCTTAAACCCTTTCTGAGCTCTTGGGACCTGGTATTGGTCATCATTTAGCTTAAAGTTCACTGAAAAGTCTTTTTTATTTTATTTTAATTTTTCCTGAACTGGGTAATCAATGGATGTCCACCTACCCTGTCCAGCTTTTGAAAGGCCTCTGAGAAAGTGCTGTGAACTCATCCTTCCTGTTGGCAAAGACATCTCAAGATTTTGCACGCCTCATTTCTGATTCAGACCTAACCCAGGCGGATGCCTATCTAGTTTCTTTTTCATTTCCCTCTCAAGCCATGTTCGCCCAGTGGATTACCAAACCCAGGACAAAAGGTGCATCACCTAGCTGGCATCCCTCCACCAAAATTATTTCAGGAAAGTGCTCCACAGAAAAAGACGTCCTCAGAAACACGCTTACTTGGTCATCAACCACCAAAGATGAGACTGAAATCAAGGCATCATTTAATCAACACCAATAATCATCCGAGGAAACGGGGCTTCCCTGTACCTTGTGCAAATGTGGAGAACAAACCATTCTGCACATGTTATGATGCCTACGTTGCCCTTACACATGCATGGAGGAAGATCTTATATTGGCAGGAAGGAATGCTGTTGACGTGGCCCCGTACTGAGCAAATGCCATCTCCTTTGTTTGTTTCTGAAATGCTTGCCTGGTGAAATACCGGTTCAAAAGGCAGGGATGTTTTCTTGGATACTGTCCAGCTTTAGAACCAAGTTCTAGGAAGTTGATTTCATTTTCATGGTTCTCCCGCTGCCCCCACACACACACACCCCTGTCCCAGTCTCCAGCAGTAACATCATGTACAATATGCAATGAAGTTTAATGTGTCATTGTTGTACTTTGTAGCAATAACAATAACAATATGATTTGTGTGAAGCAGAAGGAGCCACAGGTCTGCTCACCATCAAGGACAGGGGTCCTCAACCGAAGGCCCTGGGGCCGGATGCGGCCCCCCAAGGTCCTGAATCCGGCCCCTGGGATCAATTGCAACCCCCCCACCTACCCCCTGTTTTGTGAGCAAGCAAGCCTCCGCAGCTGCTTTTGGACTGTGATCCGGCCCCCAGTGGTGTCTGGGTGGTGGTGGACCGGCCCGCTGTTTGAAATCTTTGAGGACCCCTGATCAAGGAGGTTAAAGGCGCTGACTCTGGTTGGCAAGTTACATGGGCATCCCGTTCCCTGGGATGTCGGGCACTGATTGGCAGAGGGTGGCAAACACAGGTGTGAGGGCAGAACAGCGCCTGGACCAGCTGAGGGCGCTTTTACACGACCCCCTAAGATCCGCTGGTCACTTAAATTCGGACCAGAGATCTTAGGGGTTTGTCGCTCTTCGTGCGTCCCCACCCCTCCGCACTTCCTGGCTGCTGGCTGCGTGAGGGGTGGGAGAAAAAAAGGGACAAAAGAATAAAGGCTTACCTCCCGGTGCCAGTGGAAGCTGCCGAGAGCCCCGTCACTTCCTGGTTCCTTCTCTTAAAGGGGCGGGAGGCAAAAAACAACAACAAAAAGAAGCGAGGAGAGCCCGGCACATCCGCATCAAGATTTTTCACCCTTGGAGAGCAGGTACATGAAAAGTGCCCTGGGACCCGCTTAGGTGGGCGTGGTCGCACTTAATTTTCAGTAAACTCTGGAGCTGGTGGGTAAACAATTTTAAGTAAAAAGGCCCTGAGTGTGGAAACCAACATGAGGGAAATTTTGAAGGATGGGTCCAGAGCCCGGGTGAAACCCAGCAAAACAGAACATGATTTCAACAGAGAGCTAGGCTAGAAACCTCACTGAGATTGGCGCTTGTCAAAAAAATATATGAAAAAATGAAAAACAGAACGGAACGGAATGAAAATTTCTATTTCGTTTCGTTTCATTTTTTAAAGGGCACGTCATTTTTTGTTTCCTTAGGCAATGAAATGAATAACGAATTCATTTCATGCCCATCTCTAATTGGAACAAGCATAAGTAAAAGGAGATCAAAACGTGGCACAGAAAGGTATCATGCTAAAACACAAAGGATTGCGGCATTTTAAGGGTGCCTCATAGAACAATTTATGGGATGGGAGGTGGGGGAATACCTCTGACTTTTGGTTGCTCCCAACCAGCCTAATTTCCATGGGGCTTTTGAGGTATACTAGGTTTTGAAAGAGTGGTTTACCGATGCCAGAGAGAGGGAGAGAGAGAGAGAGAGAGAGAGAGAGAGAGAGAGAGAGAGAGAGAATTTTGGAACAGGTTGCTGTGTTAACCCGTGCAAGCATACACAAAAACTTACATTAAGATATAATCATCTTGAACATGGTACATGTTTTTATCTTTTCTTTTCTTTTGTTTCTTTGGATTCTGGCTTTGCCTCCAGATGGGCGGCATTAAAATGCAATGAATGAATGAATGAATAAATAAATAAATAAATATTTTTCCTGAAATGCACACGCTGTATGTTTTCATGGCAAAGCGGAGAATGGAACCCAGGTCCCCTGAGTCGTTGTCTATCCGCCGACTGGATCCCACTTCTATTAACAGGATGGAACTTTGAGACCCCCAACGGCACACCACGGAACCCAAGAATTATCCTCCCATCCAGCCCTACAGCGATACTTATACCACACTGGGCCTTGCACCCCTGAGGTTTAAAACACTGCTATTATTATCTTAACAAATGTACAGATGTGAAATTTCCAGAAATTTTGATGCCATGGGGAGGAAAAAAATTGTTTTAAAATGGGCAACTTTGGGGGGGGGGACAGGATTCCCCACCAAAAAAAAAATCCCCTCCCAAGAAATTTTACATCTCTGAACAGGTGCTAACATCCCCTGCCTTTTTGCAAAGGCCCTCTCCCAGGCATCTGCAGAATGAACCAGCCATCTTTCCAAGCGTGGCTCTTCCAGGGCCAGGTGCTTGGGAAACAGCACACATCTGTGTGCCCGCCTGCCATGTGTGGTCCCTTCAGAAACCTTGTTCTGAAGGGCCTATACAACTCGGGGGATCCTTTGATATCCCCCTGGCTGCTGAGCAACCTCTCCGGGGCCCAGGAGAAGGAGGAGGAGGAGGTGGCGGCGGCAGCGGCGGCAGCTTAGATGGTTCCGCACGCCATATGGCCAGGAATGCTGGTTTCGGAGTGCTTGCCCGTTTCCCAGAATTGAGATGGTAATGAAGCTGCTCCTTTTTCTGCACAGGGACCAAGGTCGATGCAGAGGGAGATGGAGCCGCTCCCGGGTCCCTTTCATACCACAACCACAACAGGCTCACAATGGCTTTTACGCCACCTGTTTGGTTTTCCCACCGATCGGGCCACAATGAGGCTTCCCTGCTTCTCTCTCTCTCTCTCTCTCTCTCTCTCTCTCTCTCTCATCTCAAATCCCCACCCCACCACCCACCCCACCACCCTGTTCCCAGCCTGTCCCATCTGTCCCCCCCCCCCGGCTGCAGTTTGGCCGGTTTGGGCTCCTGCCTATATCCTGAGAAGGGGGGAAAGCTCTTTTTTTGTGGGGACTACAAGGGGCAGAATCCCCAGTCGTGCCGTCTGGAGGATTCTGGGTGTTATAGTCCAATGAAGGAAGCTTTCCTACGGCTGGCCGAAAACTAGGGGACATCCACTCAAACTGTGGGTTAGGAGAGTGAGAACAGACCAAAGAAAAATTTTTTTTTCACCCAGCGCGTTGTTAGTCTGTGGAACTCCCTGCCACTGGATGTGGTGATGGCATCTGGCCTGGATGCCTTTGAAAGGGGATTGGACAGATTCCTGGAGGAAAAGTCTATCCCAGGTGACGAACCATGATGGAGATGTGTCATCTCCAGGCTTAAAAAACCAGGGTACTTCAAGGGCTAGATGCAGGGGAGAGGGATCAGGAGACAGAGATCTAGTCTAGTGTGCTCCCTGAGGCATCTGGTGGGGCCGCTGTGAGATACAGGAAGGTGGACTACATGGGTCTTTGGCCTGATCCAGCATGGCTCTTCTTAGGTTCCTATGAGTCCGAGTCATTTTTGGCGCAGTGGTTGGGTAATTGTTGGTTGTTCCACTATAAGAAGCAATTGCTGCCTTCTCTGGGCTGACCGACTCCCACCTGGGCAGACTTTAGCCCAGTTTTTTCCAAAAGGAGCACCCATGGGTCGATCTTCCTCCTGGAAAACTATGCCACCTATCACAAGGTAGGCTCGGCCTCGGGTGCAGAAGAGCATCGGAGATGCAGGATGCTGCATGGCACCTGGCCCGACTGGCGCTTGGGAAATGCCTTTGGGGGGATTCTGGTTTTCAGAATCCAAAGGTCCCATGTTCCAGCTGTCTCTAGCCAGTCTGTCTATGCAGGTTCCTCCTCCTGCTCCTTCCAGCTGACAGCCCTTTAGCTGAAGGAGGTGAGGAAGCAAAGCCTACGGACTTCCCTGGATCGCTCTGATATCCTGGTGGGGGTGGCTTCCCGGGGGGCATCCCCTCCCCTGGAAAGCTGCGGAAGCTCGTTGGGCAGTTGGCTGAAGCCTCTAGGATGCCTCTGAGCTCCAGGACCGGATGGAGGAAAGGCGTGGGTTATGTTCTGTGCCCCCTGCAGTCTGCCAATGCTGTCCTCATTAGAAGAAGGCAGCCATGGAGATGCTGTGGATTGGGGATTGGGGGGGGGTCAGGCTGAGTCTCAGGAGGCCCAAGTTCAAATCCCCCCTCCACACGCCCATAAACGTGCACTGGGGTGGGGGCTGGTAATGGGAAACATCTCCTTTAACATCTCACCTGCCCTGAAAACCCTCTTAGGGCCACCACAGTTCAGAAGGGTCATGATGGCACTTGTCAATAGCTAATAGGAAGATGTGTGTTTGTGCTTTGGAAGCATCTTTAAGGACAAAATGTATGAAGGAGCCAAAGCGTTGAAGTAGTACCATGATCGAGATAGAATCACTGCTTCCCAATAGCACCAGGAATTAAGGTAAGGTAGGGAAATGGGTGGACTTCCAACTCCCATCCTTATTTGCCGCTGCCTGGGGCTTATGGGAGTTGTAGTCCATCAACACATGGGAAGAGCACACATTTTCCATTTGGATATTCAGGGAACTCAAGGGTAGAGAGGGGGAAATTTTTAGTGTGAACCCAGTAGATCTATCTATCTATCTATCTATCTATCTATCTATCTATCTATCTATCTATCTATCTATCTATCTATCTATCCCTCCCTCCCTCCCTGTCTTTCTATCTATCTATCTATCTATCTATCTATCTATCTATCTATCTATCTATCTATCTATCTATCTATCTATCTATCTATCCCTCCCTCCCTCCCTATCTATCTATCTATCTATCTATCTATCTATCTATCTATCTATCTATCTATCTATCTATCTATCTATCTATCCACAACAGACCTAAACAAAACAGAATAACCACCACCAACAAAGTAGTAGAAAATAAAATCATACCGGTAGACAACGTAAGCTTAAAAAGTAATTAAGTACAGTAATGATAATTATAAGATCATCAGTTGACTTCACTTCTAAATTTAAAATGTGGGGAAGCCTTTCCCACCCATTTCATCTTCTTGTTGTTATGCTCTAAAGCCGCAGCAGCTGGTAGGGAGAGCAGGCAAGAGTTGAGTTAACCACGTTTGGGGACGTTACTTTTTTGGACAGTTCCTGGGATTCTCGTGGCATCATGATTAGTGCACAAAATTCTGCTTCTTGGTGGTGGTCTTAAAATAAGCCAGCCGCGGTGGTGTAAGGGAGGGCCTTCTGGTGGTTGTAGTCCAAAGAAGTCACAGCAGATGATGGCTGGGATAACTAGAGTTACAGGAAAGCCAATACCTCCCAGATGGCTGTACAGAGATGCTCTCCACTTCGGAAACAAAACTTAAGAGTTATTATTGTTCTGCATCACCAAGTCCAATTTTTCCCAAGCATTATTGTCTTTTCCAGAGAATCCTGCCTTCTCACGATATCCGCAAGGGTCAGTGCCTGATTCTGTGGAAAACAGCTTAGTGGCTTAGGTTGGATCTAGAGGTTCGGAGTTCGATTCCCCACTGGGGGCCCCCTTGACACGGGAGGGACTGGATGATCTCTAGAGCCAGTGGTTCTCCACCGGCGGGTCCCCAGATGTTCCTGGACGGCAACTCCCAGAAGTCTTCATCACTAGCTGAGCTGGCTAGGATTTCTGGGAGTTGCAGTCCAGGAACATCTGGGGACCCACTGGTTGAGGACCAGTGATCTAGAGGAGCTGCAGTTCTGAGAGGATGATGGTATTGATGACAAGTCCACTCAGTGCACAGCAGGGATGAATTTATAATATCGCCATTAAGGAGAATTTAGTGGCAGCCTCAGGGTGTTTATACACAACCCCTAAACTCCAGGGCAAATGGCTCCCAGCTCCGGAGATTAAAAATGTTTACCCACCAGCTCGGGAGTTAAGAGGAAATTAAGTGCGACCCCGCCCACTTTAGCGCATCCCAGCGCAGCTTTCAGGTACCTGTTTTTTGGAGGTGACAAATATTTGATCCGGTGTAAGGATAGTGAGTGCGGGGCTCTCCTGCCTTCTGTTTGTTCTTTTTTTGCGCCCCGCCCCTTTAAGAGATCTGAATGCTGCCGGGAACAAAACGGAGGTAAGAAGTCGTTCTTTTCTTTCTTTTTTCTCCGTCCCTCAGGCAGCCAGCAACCAGGAAGTGCGGAGGGGGGTGGGGACAGAGGAAGAGCGAGGAACCCCTAAGATCTCTGGTCCGAATTCAAGTGGCCAGCGGATCTTAGGGGTCGTGTAAAAAGGCAGTTGGGAGGAAGCCGTTCTCTCTGCCCAGTGGGAAGCTTCATAGCCATTGCAGGTCTTTCCAGTTGTCCTTCTGCATAATGCTCTAGTAGAGCCCCATCTTAACGGCTGGCAGCCCCCCCCTCCCTTTGTTCTGCCCTGCTGGGCATTTTGATCCTGGCCCCAGGGATCTGTCCTGGGACCGGTGCTTTTCAATCTGTTCCTAAATGACCTGGAGACAGGGATAAACAGTGAGTTTGCCAAGTTGGTGGATGACACAAAACTTTTCCATGTGGTAAAAACCAGAGAAGATTGTGAAGAGCTCCAGAAGGATCTCTCCAAACTGGGGGAATGGGCTGCCAAATGGCAAATGCGTTTCAATGTAGCCAAATGTAAAGTAATGCATATTGGGGCAAAAAAAAAAATCAAAACTTTATCTATCAACTCATGGGCTCTGAGCTATCTGTGACGGATCAGGAAAGAGATCTTGGTGTGTTGGTGGACAGCTCCATGAAGGTGTCTACCCAATGTGTGACAGCGGTGAAGAAGGCCAATTCCATGCTAGGGATTATCAAAAAGGGGTTTGAAAATAAAACAGCCAACATTATAATGCCATTATACAAAACAATAGTTAGGCCACACCTGGAGTGTTGTGTACAATTCTGGTCACCGCATCTCAAGAAAGACATAGTGGAACTGGAAAAGGTGCAGAAGAGAGCGACTAAAATGATGACTGGGCTGGGGCACCTCCCTTATGAGGAAGGGCTATAACAGGTCTGTCCAAACTTTTTGCAAGGAGGGCCAGATTTGGCAAGGTGAAAATGTGGTGGTGGGGGGCAACCATTCAGCCACATTTGGGCCCTGAGCCAGACATTGGACACATGCAAGGAGGAAGGGAGGATACTGCAGCAACGGAGCCGAGGCGGATAGGCTGGGAAGGTGGTTGGGTGGTGGTGGACAGAGGCAGGGAGGGCAGGCAAAACATAAAACTGCAAGCTGATGCCTCCATCCGGTATGGGGAAGTGCCAGCTGGTGGGGATGCATGACAGGCAGAGCCGGTGAGGAGAAGAGGCCACGGGCCACTCGAAATTTGTTAACGGGCCGCATTTGGCCCCCGGGCCTGACTTTGGACATGCCTGGGCTAAAACATTTGGGGCTCTTTAGTCTGGAAAAAAGGCGCCTGAGGGGGAAAACATTTCCAGACTAAAGTATAGAAAAAAAGGTGCCTGAAAAGGTGCCTGAGAGGGGATATGATTGAGACGTACAAAATAATGCAGGGCATGAGTAAAGTGGATAGAGGGACACTCTTCTCCCTCTCACAAAATACCAGAACTAGGGGACATCCACTCAAAATGAGGGTTGGGAGAGTGTGAACAGACAAAAAAAAATGTTTTTTTACCCAGAGTGTTGTTAGTCTGTGGAACTCCCTGCCACAGTATGTGGTGATGGCATGTGGCCTGGATGCCTTCAAAAGGGGATTGGACAGATTCCTAGAGGAAAAGTCCATCACGGGTTACAAACCATGATGGAGATGTGCCAGGCTTAAAACCGGGGTCCTTCAAGGGCCAGATGCAGGGGAGTGGTACCAGGAGACAGATATCTAGTTTCGTCTGCTCCCAGATGCATCTGGTGGGGCCACTGTGAGATACAGGAAGCTGGACTAGAAGGGCCTTTGGAATGGCTCTTCTTATGTTCTTCTGTTCTCCTTCATCCCCCTGAGTGGACAGTGGCCTTTCCACTTGTCTGTTAGGCTTGGCCGGGTTCAACACATGCCTCTGCCCGCCGCAGCCCCATGGCCGCCTCTGCAGATCTTTTGGCGCCCTGCCCTTTGACCCGGGGAGACACGAGCTTTGACATGGGTCGAGTTGGTCCAGAGAGGCAAGCCAGAGATATAAGCGGGGGCAGCTGAAAGGCTGTGGAGTGGGGAGGGAGGCGGTGGCGGGGGTGGTGGTGGCCGGGAATGGAGGGCCTCTCAGATTGTTCTCCTGGCCTGCTGGCAGGCTACTGCGCCCGCCCCGGCAAAGAGAAAAGCATTCCAGCACACAAAGGCCACCCCCCCTCCCTCCCCTCCGGGCGGCTCAATGGATCCTCACATGCCTCGGGTGGCCAGGCGGGAGGGAGGCCGCCAGCAGCAGATGGGGGGCTAATTAACGGCTTTGATAGCCCGTGTGGGAACAGGCCGTTCCCCACAAGGCCCTCCTCGAGGGGTGGCGGTGGCTGCACATGGAGAAGCCAACAAGCCTGCCTTGGGAAGACGCCTGCCTGTCCGAGGCCCCGGCAGGAGACAGGGCAGGGGTGGGCAGAGGCTGCCAGTGGCATTGCAAGCAGAAGGGCCAGCAACAGGGTCATCATCATCATCATCATCATCATCATCATCATCATCATCATCATCATCATCATCATCATCATCATCACACCACTTTTAGAGTGATAGCATCCAAACATTTGTTTCACCACCACACGGCTCTTTCCCGCCCTAGTTTATCCCCCCAGCAACCCTGCGAGGTAGGCTAGGCTGAGAGAGGGGGGGATTATTAGACCAAAGGCTGCCCATTCAGCCCCCCACGGCCGAATGGGGGGCTTGCAACAGAGGAAGGCGTACCCTCCAGAGCCCGCGTCCTGGGCTAGGGATCACCCTGACACGTAAAACGAAGCACGGCTCTCATCCACACCCGGCAGCTTGATGTTCACTTGTGGAGGAGGGGGTGGCCCGTTGGTTCCGTGCGCGGTGCACAGCTCTGTGTGGGCTCTTGTGCACATCTGGCCAGGGGTTGGGGGTCTTTTTCATCTCTTTCCTTCACCTTCTTTTTTGTTTTGGTGTCCGTGTCCCCTTTACGGACTACAGTTCTCAGCATCCCCCAGCCAGCTGGGCTGAACCTCAGTGTGCAGGGCTTGAGTCGTGCCAAGGGCATCTCTACTCCTCGCCACCCGCCCCTCTTCTCGCCTTCATCCGGCCGCCCGGCCGCCTGGTAGGCAGCGGTCAGCTGGTGGCAGGTATGCGAGGCCCACGTGGCTCAGGTGCTGCCAGCCCAGTCCGTGGGAAAAGCCAGTCCCTTGTGTCAGAGCCAGCAAAAGGCAGAGGGGATGGGAAATATCGCCGAGGGGTTGGCTGGCTGCTTGTTACACCACAGTTTATGAAAAAAGATCCTTATAATTCATGGGCCTTGAAGACCTGAGAAAGTTCCCGCAGCCACTCTTCAGGTCACTGTTCAGTGTTTGGAAAAGTTACTTTTTTCGGACTATATGACTGCCAGGACAGCCCTTTGTTGTCAATGTTACAGTTCAGAGTCCAGCAGTGTTGCATGCTGGACTATAAAACCCAGATGATTCCACCAAATATTACAGCTAGGCGAGGACGGAGGGCGGTTTCTGGGGTCCTTGGGTCCTTTTAAGGACAAACTCGGGATAAACCTATTTTAAATAATAAATAAATAAATAAATAAATAAATAAATAAATAAATAAATAAATAAATAAATAAATAAATAAATAGGACTGTGTTGTGCTGCCTAGATGCCCAAAAGCACATCCGATCTCACCTGATTTCGGAAGCTAAGCAGGGTCAGCCCTGATTACTACTTGGATGGGAGACCACCAGGGAATACCAGGAGCTGTAGGCGCCTGGAGTAGGAACTGGCAAACCACTCCAGTATTCCTGTCAAGAAAACTCCATGGGCATGGGGTCACAGAGTTGGTCAGAATTGTAATGACACAACACACAGGTCTGTGTTGTACCAGGATAAGCCCGCCCTGACAAGATGCAGATGTTCAAAGTTCTTTAACGGGCAATAAATGATCGAGATGCCACCCTCTGTTCTTTTCTTCACCCACGCAAAACCAAGATTTTCCCAGGGTGCATCTCAGAGCTGTGCTGAAAATGTTCCAGGATTCCCAAGGGCTGAGGATCCAAACATCCCTTTGACCTCCAGAGTGCAGCTGTTGAACAAACATGTGAAGGAGGATATGCTCTGTCACTGGCCATGTGCAGAGAGCACTGTTGCTACTAATTGCTTGCCCGTGGCAAGCCGCCTTTGAAGAGGTGAGGCTGAGAGTCGCAGCTGCGTCCACAAAACAGCAAGGACAGCCTCCGACACAACTGGGACGTTGACCGTGCGATGCTACTGAAGTTGCAATATCTCACAAGGCTAGTGTGTTCAGGGTCAGAGGGTGCCCGTGCATATTGTTGTCCATCTGGGTCATAAAATTTGACCATAAAATATTATCCTCTTCCTTATCAGAGGGGGTCGGGCCTCTTCGTCCTTCCCTGTGTGTCCGTTGTTCCCCCTGCAGTGGAGTTGAATCACATTTGCACACACACACACACACACACACACACACTTCCGTTTGTGAGTTATGTCAGGCTCCGGAGTGGAAAGCCGGATTCCTGGAGGATGACAAAAAGTGGCTTGCCCTCCGCGCACCCGCGCAGGCACACACACCCTCTGGTTTTAGGATGGTCAGCCTAAACAAGTCTCCCTTGGGATGCTGTTGTCGTCTTTTGTGCTGTCAAGTTGCCTCAGACGTATGACGGTCCCGGGGTGTCCATCCTCAGATGCCTCTGGAGGCAGGGCCCAGTTCCTCATGAAAAACCCTAACTGAAATCAAACAACCTCTAGGCATGTACAAAATGCTCCTTTTTTAACACAATAGGAAGTCATGACAGGAGAGAGGCCCGTTGGTAACCAGGGCCACACTAGAAGGGACACCCAGTTGAAATTGTACTTGGGAATCCTTCTGCTCGATCTCAGATGTTATTTGGTTTCAGTTGGTTTGGTATGCTTCGCTCCACGAGTCTTTCGTTGTGGGTTTTTATAGCTGCAAATTGCCACGTTCATTGTGTGGCACATTTGCGTCCTGAAGTAATAAATGGCCATGGCTAAGGTGACTCGTCGCTATTTTAGCACTCTGCACATGATAAGAAGCACACTTGCCTTTAATGACGGCACTTGCTGAATGAAGACTGAGGTGTGGTTTGGGTTGAAAATTATCTCACAGGAATAATTTGGTAAAAAAGCTAAATGCACAATACAGAATTGTTTCTGATGTGTAAGCAGAAACGTTTTGAAAGAAAAGAATTACAGACTCGGCCCAATGGGTATTCCTATAAGAATAAGTGAATAAATCAGTGGATTCTTTGAGTCTTCTCTAGTTAAGACTAGGACTTTATTCAAAAGGAAGTGATTTATAAACAAATACGGTGTGCTTTATGAAGACTATTTTGGATAATAACCAGGTTGCTGTTTTCGTATGATACTGCAAGTACATCTTCTTGAAAAGTCTGGAAATAGTAGTTACTGAAACAGTGATCACACTACTTTGGATCCTCTTCAGGAGAAAGGTGTTGCATAAAATAACGTAAGATGGGAAATAAACTTGTTCTGTATGGAAGTGCCTCTCCATCTGGTAGAGTGGTGTCCCTGAAAAAGCAGGCCTTCTCCCGCACTTTAGGGGTTCCTTCTGCTTGTTTGCTGCTCATCACAACAAGGATCGGGGGTGTCTCCGCTCCCTCGTGGCGCAGTGGCTAAATGCCTGCCCTGCAGGTAAAACTGTGCTCACGACCTGGGGTTCAATCCCAGGTAGCAGGCTCAAGGTTCACTCAGCCTTCCATCCTTCTGAGGTTGGTAAAATGAGTACCCAGCTTGCTGGGGGGGGCAATGTGTAGCCTGCACACTGTAATTAAAATTGTAAACCGCCCAGAGACTACTTAAAGTGGTATGGGGCGGCCGGTATATAAGCAGAACACTTGCTTGCTTGCTTAAATGCCAAGCCAGTGAAGCAGCTTGCAGTCCGAGGGCTGACTGCACCCGGAGAATTGGAGGGGCAGTGCAACGGAAACCACCCCGAAGGGGGTGAAGAATGAGCATTACAAAGCAGACTGTAAATGGACAGTCATTAAAACAGTGCTATGTTGCGTCCTGCATCCTTTTAGCAGGGGGACAGTAAGGCAGGTGACCTCCGGTAGCAGTTTTTGGACATGCTGACCTGTTTGCATGTGGTTGCCAAAAGAAAAACCCTCTTTTCCAAATCCCGGGTGCCACGCAGCGGCGTGAGCTCCCGCTGTCAACCCCAGCTCCTGCTTACCTAGCAGTTTTGAACGCATGTAAATGCAAGTAGATACATGTTGGGTGTTGTGTCGTTACAGTCATGACCGACTCTTTGTGACCCCATGTCCATGGAGTTTTCTTGGCAGGAATACTGGAGTGGTTTGCCCGTTCCTACCCCAGGCACCTACAGCACCTGGTATTCCCTGGTGGTCTCCCATCCAAGTACTAACCAGGGCTAACCCTGCTTAGCTTCCGAAATCAGGTGAGATCGGATGTGCTTAGGGTCATCTAGGCAGCTAAGTAGATACATAGGTGCCACCATAAAAAGCGGGAAGGTAAACAGAGTTCTGTGCAGCCATACCAGCCACATGGCCACGGACATGCACAACACTGGCTCTTCGGCTTGGTAACGGAAATGAACACTGCCCCTAGAGTCGGACACAGCTAGTAGGCATGTGCTGGGGCAACCTTTACCTTTACCTAAAAAGGGCTGGTAGTGATGTATGGAAGTGAGAGCTGGACTATAAAGAAGGCTGATCGCCGCAGAATTGATGCGTTTGAGCTGTGGTGCTGGAGGAGAGTCTTGAGAGTCCCCTGGACTGCAAAGAGATCAAACCTATCCATTCTGAAAGAAATCAACCCTGAATGTTCCCCGGAAGGACAGATTTTGAAGCTGAGGCTCCAGTACTTTGGCCACCTCATGAGGAGAGAGGAGTCCTTGGAAAAGTCCCTGATGCTGGGAAAAATCGAAGGGAAAAGGAAAAGAGGATGACAGAGAATGAGATGGTTGGACAGTGTCATCAATGCAACCAAAATGAATTTGACAAAACTCCGGGAGGCAGTGGAGGATAGGAAGGCCTGGCGAGCTCTGGTCCATGGGGTCACGAAGAGTCGGACATGACTGAACGACTGAACAACAACAACAAAAAGAGTTTGAGGTGGAAGGCCTTTCAAAGGAACATTGTTTGTTTGGCCTCCCTTCCAGGGGCATCCATGGGACACCCCTGTGTGCCTGTCGTTCTGGGTGCACTTTTTCTTCTGACAGCTGGCGCCTCGGTCTCCACTCCTTTAGGCCTGGGCCTGGAGTGGGCCACTTCCTCACGGCTACCTTTCCAGGAGGAGGCCAGCAACACCTTTTGGGGCTCACACATCCTGTTGTCTTGGCAGCTGAGGCAGGCGGGCGGGTACAGGTCATTCCTCGGAGAGCCGAGGGCAGGCCAAGAACAATGAGAGATCAGTGCCGGCTTGTGGGAGAGAGGCACGCTGGAGCCGGACTGTCTGGGCTCCCCCCCTTTGCAACCTCTCCCGGCTTTGTTCGGCTATCAATGCTTCCTGCTGACGCCAACAATAGCTATGCACAGCTGGGCCCTTTTTCATCTGGCTTCCAGGCCACACAGCTGAGGGTGGTGGTGGTGGGGGGAGAGAGACTGGAGGAGGAGGAGGAGGAGGAGGAGGAGGGGAGAGGGAGGGAGGGGACAGGAGAACAGGGCCAGCCCGGGTACCATTGGGTGGGCAAGGCTGCAATGCCAGGTTGGCCTGGGTAAATCCTGGTTCTAGTCCCCTCCTCCCGGATTTTTAAAAAAAGTTCATTATTTATTTATTCATTTATTTATTTGATTTATATACCGCAACCATCTAGCAGAAAAGCTATTCTGGGCGGTTTGCAAAAAACATATACAAAATACAAAAAACAGATGAAACAACTTAAAATAGTAAATAAAAACTAATCACTCAGGCCAAATAATCAAATCATCATAATAAAAAGAACAAATAAGCAAATAAGCACAAATACAATAAATCAAAATGATTTGACAATTCAAAATAAGAACAAATGGAAAATAATAACTTAGTAGAAATCATCATCATCATCGTCGTCATCATCATCATCATCATGAGAACACAGCTGCCAGGTGTTAAGCTGGAGTTGGCCTTCTCCAATGATTGAGCTCTTTCCAAGAGCCTAGGATGACTTTCTGCAATATATGCTGATCCTAATAATGCCGCCATCTGTAGTTGAACGATTTTGATCTTGTCAATGCTGAGGATTTTCAGATGTTGGCCCAGGTCTTTTGGGGTTGCAGCCAAGGCACCTATTATTATTGGTATTTTTTTGCTTTCTTATTCCATAGCGTTTCTCTTTCTAAGTCCCAATATTTGGTTATCTTTTCTAACTCTTTGCTGCTGACTCTTGTGTCTCCTGGTATTGTCACATCGACAATTTGAACTTTGTTTTCTTGCTTGTATACTATTGTGATGTCTGGAGTATTGTGGATAAGGTATCTGTCACATTGGATGATGATGATGATGATGATGATGATGATGATGATGATGATGATGATGATGATGATGATGATGCAATCATCATAACATTTCACATTTCACATTTCTCACTTAATTTCTACAAACAATTCCAGTTGTCATTCACCATACTGTCTGGGTGTCTACTTTGCATTAATTACATTATGTCTCAATACCACCGAATGCATTATTTCTTCTCTCAAACCATTCATAAAATCTATTCCATGTCAAGTAGTACTCAGAGTCCTCTTTTTCTTTAATTCTCAATGTCATTCTGTCCCTCTCAGCACAATCTAAGATTTTCTGTGTAATTATTTCCTCCCTGGGTATGTTTTCTTTCATTTTTCCACATTTGGGCCCAGGCTATTATAGCGGGAGTCAAGATATAATACTGTATATCAGTCCTGTATACAGTACTGACATTTCCTGGCATAATAGCTAGTAAAAACATTTCTGGCTTAAATTCTATATTCAGCTTAGTTATTTCTTTGAGCCATCTATGTATTTTAACCCAATATTTCTTTGCCCTCTCACAAAACCACCATGCATGGTAATACGTCCCATCATGATTTTTACACTTCCAACATTTGTTAGACAAGTTGGTAAACATTTTTGCTAATCTACTTGGTGGCAAGTGCCAACGATAAAACATTTTATATAAATTTTCTTTATAAGATGTTGCCAGATTTGCTATTCACACTCCGTAACTTTTGCCATTTCTCTAACTCAGTTGTATAAAGGGTTTTGAAAACTAGTGGTCAGCCTGCTCCCTGTCACTCAACCTGGCTGCCTCACACACACAGGGGACTAAAAGTGGATTTACAGCAGCCACTGTGGCACAGGGGTTGAAGTGCCAGCCCAAGTGGAGCTGGGTTCAAATCCCCCCCCACCTCAAGACTCACACTTGTCACATTAAAATATAATTGTGAGCCTTGAAAGTGGCACATGGCTTTTGTTGTCATTTGTATCTTTTTCCTTTGTTTTGTTTCTTTGCTTTTTCCCTGATAGGGATGATTAAGGTCCATTCAGACTCTCTCACATATGCCCTGCCTTATAGGTTGTCATGAAACCAAAATGGTGTCGCTACCTTGAAGTCACTGGTGGTGGGGGGAAGTAATAATAATTGTGTTAAAGTGCCTTTTCAAAGGTTTTAGAGGGCTGCTTTTATACTAGTTTGTGCTTAATTGTTTTTAAACTTCTAGTTACCTGAGCTCCTTGCCCTCTGAAGATGATGGCCACAGAGTCTGGCGAAACCAGGAAGAAAAACTACCAGAACAGGGTCAAACAGCCCGAAAAACTCACAACAGCTTACAGATCCCGGCCGTGAAAGCTTTGGAGAATACATTGTTTTTAAATTGCTTTTGTACAGTATTTTCATTACAGCAAGCTGCCTTGAATCCCTTTAGGGGGATATATGTGGTCTAGAAATAACATAAACAAACAAATTACACAATGCATATCAATCAACAGATAAATAATTCATAAGGTTTTGCAGTGGCCTGGTCTTGGGGGTGGAGTTATTCCAGCAAATTCTTCACCACCAAGTCCAGAGTAAGGAAAGCCTGGTCCATTTCTTGATCTAACTCAGGAGGCTGTCATTCAAGGGACGAAAAAGGAGGGGACCGGAAAGTGTGGTTGGGTGCGGTGAATTCCTTGGAGGAAACAATGGGCTATATACAGATAATAAATCAGCCAGCCCATAGCTAAGAGAGAGGCAGCAGCATTTGCAGAGTGGTACCTTATCACCAGCATGGACTGGCACTTCAAAACCACTCTGCCTAGAGATGACTCGGATAAGCCAGCTATGTTTTGCATGCCATATTTTAAGTCATGCACTGAAGGGAGATGCACAACCTGAGATCTTTCTTCCGATCACAGGGAACTGCCAGGTCCTGAGCCGGTGGGGAGGAGGGGAATTACTAGTGTGCCAAGGTAATTAAATCCATCTTACTGGGATTTTGTACCTCGTAGATCACTGCTTTCATCATCACCTACCCTGCAAGGTTATTTTGAGGATAAGATGGGCTGGAGCAGAAGAGGCTATCTGTTCATCAGATAATGAGCCCGAGTGAGGGCGGTAATTTACCTTAATTATTTTTTTCCCCTTTGAGGGAGGCACAGGTGCTTTGATTATGATTATGCCCTGAATTCCTTGCGGAAAATTTGGGATAACTCATTAACACGGAAACTTCCTGTTAACAAAAGTCAGGTGAGTATTTGTTTCAAGATCCCTCAGGAGTACATTTGTTCTCCTTCGGACCAGGCCTTCTTCCTTTCCCTCACCTTGATTAGAAAAGGATAGAAAACTGTTGAGTTGAGGCACCAAAGAGTCATCTAGTCCAACGCCATTCCTTGCAGGGGATCTATAGCTTAGGTATGTCTCAGGTCTGGACAAATGCATTAATTCCTCTGGTGTATTTCTGATTTCCTTTGTTTTGCAAATGAAATAAATATTATAAGAGCTCTCTCTCTCTCTCTCTCTCTCTCTCTCTCTCTCTCTCTCTCTCTCTCTGTGTGTGTGTGTGTGTGTGTGTGTGTGTGTGTGTGTGTGTGTGTGTGTGTGTGTGTGTGTGTGTGTGTGTGTGTGTGTGTGAGGGGTGACAAGGTAAAAATGAGGAGAGTTGTACTCCAACATCATCTGGAGGACCACCAGATGCCCACCCCAAATGACATCTGGTGAACTAATTTAGCACAAACGAACCAGTTTATAACGCCAGTTATAACATTGTTCCCTATTTGTGACTTGACTGCCATTTTGCACTATAATAATAAAATTAATGTGCTGTCAAGTAGGTTCAGACTTATGGAGACCCTTTTCAGCGTTTTCCAGGTAGAGAATACTCAGAAGTGGTTTCCATTCTTCTGGGGATTGTGCAGCTTGCCCAAGGCCACCCTGGCTGGCTCCACATAACTTGATTTGATAAATTCCATATACATAAGAACCTAAGAAGAGCCCTGCTGGATCAGGCCAACGGCCCATCTAGTCCAGCTTCCTGTATCTCACATTGTGGCCCCACCAGATGCCTCCGGGAGCGCATGAGACTAGATCTCTGTCTCCTGATAGTCCACTCCCCTGCATCTGGCCCTTGAAGGACCCCAGTTTTAAGCCTGGAGATTATACATATCTCCATCATGGTTTGTCACCTGGGATGGACTTTTCCTCCAGGAATCTGTCCAATTCCCTTTTGAAGGCATCCAGGCCAAATGCCATCACCACCTCCTGTGGCAGGGAGTTCCACAGACTAACAATACGCTGTGTGAAAAAATATTTTCTTTTGTCTGTTCTTACTCTCCCAGCCCTCAATTTGAGTGGATGTCGCCTAGTTCTGGTATTTTGTGAGAGGGAGAAGAGTTTCCCTCTATCCACGTTACTCATGTCCTGCATTATTTTGTACATCTCAATCATATCCCCCATCAGGCGCCTTTTTTCCAGACTAGAGAGCCCCAAATGTTTTAGCCTTTCCTCATAAGGGAGGTGCCCCAGACCAGTCATCATTTTAGTCGCCCTCTTCGGTAGCATGGCAGTTCTGACTCAGGGAAACCCCTTCTGGGATTTCCTAGGTGACTGTAGGGTAATCAGAAGTGGTTCACCATTCCCATCTTCTCTAGAGGGTGGTCTGGGTTGTATGGCTTACCCAAGGCTACAGAGGCTGGCTGTTCTCCCAGGAGGTACCATGATGTATTCAGCTAGCTCAGGGGTCTCGTAAACTTGACTGTAAATCCTCTACTCTCTCACTGGTCATTTTTTAAAAACTGCAGTCCTCTCAATTCTCAAATGGACACCTATGGACAAATTGGACGTTCCGGTTTTATAATGCAGTTAAATTCTTTAAAGCCATTAACATGTAAAGACCAGAAGACCACTGCTTTCACTCGTGACAGGGGTAACAAGACTCTATCGGGTAAAGCAGACAGTTTCACAAGGGTTTCGGAGACTGAGGTTCGAATTAACCATGGACAGTCAACATTCACTTGAGAGCCCTCAGCCAGCCTGGCCTTCCTCACAGGGTTGCTGTGAGCACATGGCAACGAGCAGGAGGGCCACAGGTGATTTCTTGAGCCTTTGGATAGGATAGGAATGTAACCATCCAATAGCTAACAATTGATCTGCTGGTGCAAAATAAATGAAACTTTTTTGTCTGTGGAGGGGACAGACAGAGGCCATTTTTGCAACACACTTGCATCCTATTTGCCCACTTTAGGGATAGGCAGGATTGTAATCCTCATGTCTTGGGGGGGACAGACGGACGGACGAAAGAATGATAAAATAGCTGTGTTGGAATGCCCAACCCTCTGCCCAAGGCATTAATCCAAGTCCAAGTCAAAGCAGATCTGGCAGCTGGTGGTCAAATTTTCTCTTGAATGCCTTCAGTGTTGCAGCATTGACCACCTCCAGAGGTCATGGGTTCCGTTGTCATACTGCTCTAACAGTTAGGAAATGTTTTCCCTCATATTCAGCCTAAATCTGGCTTCCTATAACTTGAGCCCATCCTTGTGCCCTGCAATTTGGGACGATTGAGAACAGGTCTCGCCCCTCCTCTGTAGGATTACCTTTCAAATACAGTAGGACCCCCCATATCCACTGATTCATTATCCACTGATTCAGTTATCCACGGCTGGCAGAGGAAAATAAATAAATAAATAATTCAGCAGCCACAAAGGAAGCTATTGTCACAAAATAGCATCTGTAAAGCAAGCTACTGTCACAAACAGCAGCCATAAAGCAAGCTACTGTCAGGAAACAGCAGTTTTGGGGTGGGTGGGCATGCGTTCTCTCTTATCCACAGATTTCATTATCCACGGGAAGGCCTGGAGCCAATCCCCAGCGGATACGGGGATCCTACTGTATTTGGAAAGTCTTACCATATCTACCACATTCCAATGGGCACCATACCCTGGTAGGTATGATCTCTGGAAGGGAGAAAATAAAAATCCACCCCCCCCCAAAGCGGGCAGCTCTGCCTGCCACCAATAATTTCTGGAACTGCTCCCCAGTGTTAAGAGATCCCTCATTGTGGTGAAACTCAAGGTCAGCTGCTTATTATCTGTGCTTCTTTTTTCTCTGCCAGGTCTCCTTTGCCAGGACCAGCTGGGCAGCAGACAGAGTTCCAGGGATGACTCTGAGCCAAGGAAGGCTTCACAAAAGGCAGGTTTTTTTCACCATCATCTCACTCGAGGAGACAATGCTATGCTCTCCAAATCTCTGCTCCAGGAAGACAAAAACAAACAAAAGAACTGGATTGTGTGGTGTGGGAGAGCAGTTCACAGAGCAACACAACTGCGCATGGAATACACTTACGACACCAAGGGAGGATAAAATTGCACGTTTTTGCTCATTCAAACCATGAGTTCAAAGCCACAGCAGTAATGTGGTGCACTCAAGAATTTATGTTATGTACATGTCCTAAAAGTTTGCTTTACTTACTGGTACTACTCAGCCGAATTAAACAATTGTTGTTCAGATAAATGTACCCAGCTTCATAATTCTATGTGCTTTTGCTCAGAAGAAAGTCTCAGCATGTTTGACAAGAGTTAACCCCTGGTAAATTTTCCACTTATGAGGGATTTTTTTGTCATCCATTTTTATAGTTGTCTGAAAAGCACTGCATTTTATTTTCTGAATCAGGCTTCTTCTTCTTCTTTTTTTTTGTCAATAAAACGGATCAAGTTTGGTACACCTCATGGAAGGCAAACCTATCTGCCTGTCTGTCAGTCCGGCTACCAGTAATTTCATCCTGAGAGCCAGCAAAATTATACGCTATGTCAGCGTGATATGAACCGGATTCTTTTTTCTTTTTTTATGTTAATGTTTTTAAACAACAACAGAACAACAATGAATAAACACACTACAATCCAATTAAAAAAACTAAACCAAATAACAATTAATACCCCTGTGGGAACCCCCCTCACACTTTAGGAATAATCAACATATTATATTTTAAGTTACATTTCATACTGCCCTGTTTCTCTCCAAAAAGACATTGATTCTTCTTCTCCAGGTGTATATACCCTTTGCGTTTCTGAAGCACATAAAACAGAAATAAATTAAGTATATCCCTGATATCTGACAGTATACGAACATAAGAACAGCCTTGCTGAAACAGGCCACAGCCCATCCAGTCCAGCATTCTGTCTCACACAGTGGCTCACCATTTGCTTCAGGGTATTCCCAAGCAGATGTCTTCCCCGCAAATGACGCTGAGAGATATCCTGCCTATCTCTCCAACCCAAAGGTTGTCCTTACACATCCATCATGATAGCTATTGATACCCTTGTTCTCCATGAACTTATCTAATTCTTTCTTAAAACTGTCAAGGCTGACAGCTGCCACCCCTTCTTCTGGCAGGGAGTCCCAGATATCAGTGATCCTCTGATCAGCACGTTGCCGGTTGCTGATCCAGGAAAAGACCTGTCCCTTAATTCTATGACTGACAAGTTTATTCAAGAGCCTTTGGTGCGGGACCTTGTCAAAAGCCTTCTGAAAGTCCAGATAAACAATGTCAACTGGATCTCCCTTATCCACATGCTTGTTGACACTCTAAAAAATATTCAATATTCCTTTCTTAACCTTGATTTCACAAGTTATTTTTTCCAATACAGTCACCCCCAGCCGATCACAGGGGTTAGGGACCCACCCCACCCGTGATGCATGAAAATCCGCGATATGCGGAAGCGGGTGGGGTGGGGACTAGGGGTGGGGGGGCAATCGCGCACCTGTCCGAGAAGTCTTGGGGCGGCACGCGCAGGCGGTGTTGCGGGATATGACCTCCTGCCGCCGCCCGCCCGCGCTGCCGGAGACTTCAAGTCCGGGGCTGTCTCCATTGAAATGCATTGTGCATTTCAATGGAGAACATTTTCCCCATTGGAATACATTGGCTCAATGCATCCCAATGGGGAAAATTTCTCCATTGAAATGCATTGACTCAATGCATTTCAATGGAGATTGCGCCCCCCCCCACTGCCCCCCGCAGCCCCGAGGCTTCTTGGAGGAGCGCGGGGGCGGCACAGAGCAACGTGATCCCCCCCCCCGCCGCTCCAAGGTGCAGGTACTGTGATCCCGCGATGTACTGGGACCGCAGTACCTGAACTGCGAAATGGCGGGGGGGGGGGGTGACTGTATACCATTCATTAGCAAGGTAGTTGAGAGGATGGTGGTGGATCAGTTACAGGGGCTTCTGGATGAAACTGACACCCTCAATCCATTCCAATCAGGTTTTAGGCCACGCCATGGGACAGAATCAGCATTGGTCGCCCTGCACAATGGTCTTCTGAAGGACGCCGGCAGGGGCAAATCATCCTCGTTGGTCCTCTTCAATTTCTCAACAGCCTTTGATGCCCTTGACCATGGTATCCTCCTGGGGAGGCTCTCTGAGTTGAGGCCTGGGGGCACTGCTTTGCAATGGTTCTGTTCCTTCTTGGAGGACTGTCCCCAGAGAGTACAGCTGGAGGGGATGGCCTCCACCCCTTGGTTTCTCAGTTGTGGCGTGCTACAGGAGTTGGCCATTCCCCCCATGTTCTTTAACATTTATATGAGTCCGCTGGGAGAGGTCGTCAGAAGGTATGGGGTTTTGTGTCATCAGTACTCTGAGGACACCCAAATCTACATCTGCAGTGGATCATTCGCCATCCCTTCAGCCTCTCCCAGGCCTGGATCAAGAGGATGCATGTACATAAGTATGCAAATAAGGCTGAGTTTCTGGTCTGAAGGCTGGCATAGGAATAGCAAAGACAGGTCCTGCCATAAAATGACTACAATGCCCATGCTATGCATCCTACCTCAGGAGAAGGCAAGAGTCACTAGAAAAAGCAATAATGGTTGGGAAACTGGAAGGCATCAGGAGAAGAGGAAGATCAAGCACAGTTTTCCTTGTGTTAATGACAGCCCCTTTTGTAGGTCATTAACTCTTAAGGTCACCAAGTAAGGCAGACGTGTCTCAAGGGCACAAAACATCTGCAGCAAAATGTTGGTAGTAACTTCTCCCCACCCAAGGGTCGCTTCCCCCCCCCTTGTTATTTGCAACCCTGAATGATGCCCAGGGGTGCAGCGATCAGCTAGTAAGTGGAGGTGCTCACCATAGCCCAGGTGGCCAAAAGACAGAGCAAAAACACAGGCATCAGAATCAACAAAGGAGAAGCCAGACTTTTGTAGAATTAATGGCTCTTAATTGCCAGACCTAAGCACCCTCAAATGCTTTGCATGCCAGGAGGCATAGCTTGCAGCAGTCTATTGTGTGTGGGGGGGAGGGGGGAGACAGCATTCTTTTTTCAGCTATTTGGGCAATGAATGGGAGAGGAAAGAGGGAAGGGGAGGGGGTTGAGGATTAAGCAGGAACCTCTGGGGCATCCCTCCTGTGTTCCTTGGCTCCCATACACCACTCCAGGCATCTTCCGGGGACTCTCCTCAGTGAAGAGTGCAGAAGAGTGACTAAAATGATTACTGGGCTGGGGCACCTCCCTCATGAGGAAAGGCTAAAACATTTGGGGCTCTTTAGTCTGGAAAAAAGGCGCCTGAGGGGGGATATGATTGAGACGTGCGAAATAATGCAGGGCATGAGTAAAGTGGATAGAGGGAAGCTCTTCTCCCTCTCACAAAATACCAGAATTAGGGGACATCCACCCAAATTGAGGCTTGGGAGAGTGAGAACAGACCAAATAAAATACTTCTTTACCCAGCATGTTGTTAGTCTGTGGAACTCCCTGCCACAGGATGTGGTGATGGCATCTGGCCTGGATGCCTTCAGAAGCGGATTGGACAGATTCCTGGAGGAGAAGTCCATCATACGTTACAAACCATGATGGAGATGTGTCATCTCCAGGCTTAAAACCAGGGTACTTCAAGGGCCAGATGCAGGGGAGGGTATCAGGAGAGACAGATATCTAGTCTCGTGCGCTCCCAGATGCATCTGGTGGGGCCACTGTAAGATCCAGGAAGCTGGACTAGATGGGCCTCTGGCCTCATCCAGCATGGCTCTTCTTATGTTCTTATGTTCTTAACACCCATACTTGGGGTGTGGGTGTGGGTGATGGAACAGCGACCCTGAGCTTTACGGTAGGATCATCCCAGTGCAGCTCGGGGATTCTGTTAACTGTAGTGCAAAGCAGAAAGCTTCCCTTCCTACGGAGGAAGGGGGCACATGGGTGATAAGAGTGGTGAGAGATGTCAAGCATTTAATCGCTTTCTACTGCTCCAGGATAAGGGGGGGGCAGGACAGGGAGGGGAAGATTGTGGGAAGGAGTGCAGGGGTGTCCCCACACCCCCACACCTCAAGTGCCAGGAACAGGGGGGATCTCCCCTCCACTGGGGGGGGTCTTCACCATGTTTTGGGGGTCTTCACCATGATGGAAGAGGCGGGAAGCATTCCCACCAAGGGTTCCCCCCATCCCACCCTATGCTAGCTGGCAGGTGAACTCTATGGGTTCACATAGACAGTGTGTTTATGACTACTTATAACCGTGTTGCTTTAATGTAATGTTTGTCTATTAAGGCTGTAAGATGTCCCTCAGTTCCTTGTTTTCAAATCCTTGAACATGTCTTAATGGCACTGGGCTGTGTATTATCCCTCATTACTGTTAGCCGCCTTGGGTCCTTTTCCAAGGAGAAAGGCGGGGTAAAAATACTCTAAAATAAATAAAATTAATCATCAACAAACTGGGGGAGAGGCATGCGCAGTGGCTTTCCCCCTCCCCCTCCCTCCTCGCCCTCCTCCTCCTTCTCCTCCTCCCTCCCTCCTCCCCCTCCCTCCTCCCTCTCCCGCCCCCCCCGCCTCCTCCACCCTTCGCGGTCTCCATGGGCACCGGCCGCGAGGCGCCAGGCTGACAGCGCTCCGGGTTTTATGAATGGGTGACGTCACAGGCTTTGGCGTCGCCCGGTCTGAGCGGCTTGTTCAGACACAGAAACAGCAGCAGCAGCCCCCCCCCCACGGAGGAGGAGGAGGAGGAGGAGGAGGAGGAGGAAGGAGGAAGGAGAAGGGGGAGGGAGAGGGGCTTCCTTGCGCCGGCGGTGGTGGGAACTGGCCATCCCGGGCCAAGCCTCGGCCAAGAGGGGCTCGCTGCTGGAGAGGCATGGGGTTTTTTTTTGGGGGGGGTGAGCAGATTGGGGGTTGGCGGCGGCGGAAAGGATGCAAAGATTTAGAGGGAGTGTGATGGCAAGGCTGGGAAGCGCGATCCACAAAAGCGGGGGCTTTTTTGGAGCCATCCATTCCCACCCATCCATCCATCCATCAAATAAATGAATAATCCGAGGGAGCGTTGGGCCACTTTCGGTTCCTAAAAAGCCCGGCTGCAGCTGTGCCTGCTCGGGTGTTGGCTCGTGGCTTACGGGAAGAGAGGAAGGGAGGGAAATGGGGGTGTCCAAACGGGGCCCCTTTCCCCCCAGAACTGCGCAGGGAGAAGGTGGGCAGCTCCGGGCGCCTCCTTCCAGCCCCGGCATCCCACCCGCCGATACCCCGACGTGCCACCAGCCGAAAGCGGATTTTTTAATAGAAAAGCTGCTTTTCCGCCTCTTGATGCGCTTCATGCATTCATTTATTTATTTAGAATATTTTTACCCAGCCTTTATCCTTGGAAAAGGACCCATGGGATGTTGGAATTCACCCCCCCTCCCAAAATCGTGGGTTTGCACCAGGTTTACCCTTGGCCGCGATTCAGCACGCACACCTCGGTGGAAACCTTGCATGCAACGTCAAACGCGCGTCCAATACAGACGTGTGAATCCCTCGTCGGAAAGAGGCGTGCACCGAGAAAGCAGGAGTAACAAGGAATGCCCTCGATCAAACCCGGTTCCTTAGCCGTGACCCAAAACTGAAGCAGAATAAAAATATTTTTCAAGGCCTGCTCTTGGTTTCTGCTTGATGGAACTGGGGGAGAACAAACTGATCACAACAGCCCCCCCCATTCTCCTGTAACTGCCAATAATAATAATAATAATAATTACAATAATGATGATGATAATAAAGAGAAGGAGGAGTTGCCGGCGGGGAACAGATGGACTTTTTTTAAAAGGGGGCAGAATTCGTGATCATCTCATTTGCCTCTGGAACAGCTTAACATCTGCACAGCGAAGGTGTGTGAATGCATCCAGTGTAGAAAAGTAATTTGCAAAGGAAAGGAGGGGGAAAAGTGAAATAAAATCCGGTGTGCTTGAGGGGTGGCGGTGCGGAAGAGGAGGTGATAAAAGGGATTTTAAGAGCGCATTTGTTTCCGAGTATGAATGTGAGAGGGAGGGGGGGAGGAGGAGAGGAAAGTGTCAAAGTTGTCGTTAAAAACTATTTATTTTCAAGTGCCTGTCACATTCCTTTCATCCTCCTCCTTTTTTCTCCCCCAGATGAAATGCCCCGGGGCTCCATCCACCTGCAGTTCTCCCCAATCTCTCTTTAAAAAAAAGAAAAGAAAAAAAAAAAAATACCCCTACAGATAACAAAACAGACAAAAACGGAATTTTTTGATGGGGGGGAGAGAAACACCCAAGATAGCTTCCCAGTTTTGGTGGAAATAAATAAATAAAGAGGAGCCCCTCCCCCCCTCCCTCCCTCCCTCCCGGGATTCCATTCAGACCAATGAAAGGGCGAGCACGGGGGGAGCCACGCCCCTTCCCCTCCGAGCGCCCCTGGGATTGGCCGCTTCGGAAGGCGCTGGGCCACGCCCACCGCCGCGGACTCTACAAGTACCCGGTCCCGCTCGCCCGGTGCGAGCGGCAGCACTCCGTCGGTGCGCACGGCAGACGCGTGTCTTCTCCGTCTCGTCTGAACCCGACGTCTCCCCGCGATGAAGGTGGCCTCCGCCGCGGTCCCCGCCGTGTCCCCCGGGCCGAGCTGCGCCCTCAAAGGCGTGCGCCTGGGCGGCGGGGGCGGAGGTGCGGGCGAGCCGGTGCCCCGGTGCCTGTCGGAGCAGAGCGTCTCTTTGTCCCGGGCAGGCAGCCCGCCGCCCCCTCGGGGCTTGCCCTTGTGCCCGGAGCAAGCGGCCGCCGCCGCCTCCCTCCTGATGGATATGAAGGGCTGCTACTCGCGGCTGGCGGCGCTGGTGCCCACGTTGCCCCGCCACCGGCGCGTCTCCAAAGTGGAGATCCTCCAGCACGTCATCGACTACATCTGGGACCTCCAGCTGGAGCTGCAGCACCCGCTGGGCGCCGCCGGGACCTCCCCGTCCCGGGGGGCCGACGAGCCGGCCGGAGCCGGTCCCGAGGTGAGAAAGCTCAGCTAGACTTTCGCCCCTGACACGGGTTTCCCGGCGTCGGGGTGGCGAGTGGTGCTGGTGGTGGTGGTGATGCGCGCCAGGGATGAAGTCTGGTCTCAGCTGATGCGTTCTGACGTGCAGGGAAGGGCTGCGGACGGTTCCGGGGCATCTTCATCTCTTAAGCCTCCCCCCCCCCGGAGGTGGGGTGGGGTGGGGTTCAGTTTCGCTTTGAGGCTTGATTTGGGGGAGAGAATCTCCTTGGGTCGTCTGAATGGTCGCTTGGACGCGCCACCCAGGCGTCGAGCGCGGGCTCCCTCCATCCCATTTCGGGGCATCTCCAGAGTCGCTCGCCTTCCTGATTTTTCCCTTGTCCGGGTGTTTCTGGGTGACGTGTTTTTGCAGTGGCTGGGAGAGGGAACACACGCGGACTCGGGTTTAAGTTCGCTTGCCTCTCCTGTACTTCCGTGTCAGCCAGCCTTGCCCAGGGATTCCTTTTCACCCCTCCTTGCACCCTTTATTTCCTGCGCCCTCCTTAAACGGTTCACTGTTCCCTTTGGGATCTCAGCTCCTGCCCCCCCATCCTGATACTTTGATCTTTATCTCTGTTTCCACCTTCCTTCCCCCATATCTGGGCTGCACCCCAGATGTGTTGGAACTTCCAATTCCCAGTACCCTCTTCCAGGAGTTTAGCCCAGCACATGGGAGTGATTAGAACTGATGTCCTTCCTGGAAGGACAGCCCTCCTTTTCTCCCTCTGCCTTCAGTTCTTTTTCCTTTCTTTAAACAACCCCTCAAAAAAACCCCAATGGCAAAAGAGTAGGCATGGCTGCACAGCAACACCCATGAGCAGGTGGTTTGTGACTCATGAAAAAGGCCATGCATTCTCGCTTCACAGGAATGCCAGTTCCGGAGCTCACAGGAATCCTCAGGAGAGGAGTTGGCTCCAGCCTGAAGCTCTCTGTGACACTCGCAAGCTGGCATTTAGGGCATCTCCCTGAAGCCAGAGTCCGTATTTGCCTCTTAACAAATGGTGCATCACAAACGAGGGGGTGGCAACAGGGTTCTGATGCGTCCCTTTTCTTTGCAGGCGTCTTGTGTCAACCCGGGTGATCGGATCCTGTGCCGCTGAGAGCCGCGTTGGACTGGAAGACAAGTCTCTCCTCGCTGGGAGAAGCAGGCTGATCTCTTCATCCCTCCAAAGGCAGGGGAAAGGCAGGTGCCCTGAAGGGCGTCCTGGCACAGCGCCCTTCTCCCCTTCGAACAACAGACTTGGTCCGGACAATGGCTGTAGGCCTCTCTTTGGTTGGAGGCGAAGCAGAGTCAGAAGCAGGACGGCCGTGGGCGTCTCTCGCACCCAGAGCCTCAGAACGGAACTCGGAGGGCGCTTGAAGTCCTCAAATGGGGCGAACTTCTTTGGTTTTTGTTTTTGTTTTAAAACAAGCAGAACATGAATCGCTTCCAAATAACTTCTCAGGTTCTTGAGAATCATCCTTGTATTGTATATTACAATGATTGAGATATATATACATATATATGTCTGAGAATATTGTTCTACAATAGTTCCAGTTTTTTGTTATTAAACAAATGCATATTGCTGTGAACAGGAGGTTTTCTTAACAGCTGTTTGGGGGTCGGTCTGTTCTGACCTGGCCCTATTCAGTTATTCTGGGCTATAAATCTTAAAATCTAAATGTCCTGATCTCTGCCAATTGCATGGGGGGGGGAACGGTCCCCATGGGGTACAGTGCATTACAGGATTGGGGTAGGGTGAGGGACCAGATCTCATCATGACCCTCTTGAATACATTCAAAATAAACCTTCCAGATGGTCCTGTAGGTTAGTAGTGTTGACTGTTGGCTACAGAGCTAGTTGTTTGCTCCATTTCTATCCCCCAACCCCATTGTTACATGGCTTTTCTCCTGTTGATCCTAACAAGGCGGGGTGAAAATACTCTAAAATAAACAAATAATATACAGTAAATGACACTTCAGGCTGGCACCAGTGGGCAAGTGCACTCTTGAGCCCAGTTCACAGATTCTAAGTCCAACCCTAAACAAGCAACACGGAAACCCTGCCCAACAAATAATGGACCCTGTACGGAAGGTGGAGAGATCTGGTGTTTTTGGACTATAGTTCCCAGAATTCCCCAGGGGGGGCTAGCCCTGGAATTCTGGGAGTGGTAGTCCAGAAGCACATATTGGCATATCTCAGTTCTGTGCCCGCAACACATCCTGAGCAGGGAATGAGGGTCATGGATACCCTGCAGATGGAGGTGCAGCTTTTTCCTGCACAGCTGAAAACTTGTGGAGACCTGAACCGTGTGTGAAGAATGTTTCCTGCCCTACAGAGTGTGGGGATGGATCACGACTCTGCTGGTATCATTCCAGGCCTTGTATCAGTTCTGCAGGATGGTGAGAGTTGGCTTCAGTGGAATTTTTGCTGCTGTGCAGGAGGGGGTGGGTGGGGGAATAATATTATTATAGCACTCCCTCCACTTGGGAGCTATCCAGTCAAATTAGACTAGAACTGGGCTTCCTGCAGCCAAGCCTATTTGCTGTTTGGGGATGATGGTCATTGTGGTCTAGCACACCAAGAGGGAGACCATTGCAGCGCCCTGAAGGGTTCACAGGAGAGGGCAAACGGGCTGTGCAGAGTATGTGAGATCCACACTCCACACTCTTGTTCTGCTGGGGAAGCTCGGGAGGGTGGGGTGGTGGGATCCAGAGACCAATCCTTGAACATTGAACATCTCACATGCCACAAGTTGCCGGTGCCTTGAAGGCACATAAGGGATGGGGTGTGTGTGTGTGCCATGGTTGTCCTGAGCCTGAAGCTAACAGTGGAAGGACGTAGTGCTTTGTTAACCCACATGGAACTTGGAACCAAGAGAGAAATTGACCAAGGAGTCCAGTTCACAAAAGGGCACACAGAAGGTTCACAAAAGCTGATTGGGGCGGGAGTGGGGGTGTGTGCCCCAAACCAAGTTCTGTTAAATTTTTGAGTGTCCCTTTGTGAACTGGATTCCCTGGCCCGGTTCTGATAGGTTTGGAACGATTCCCCTGCAGCCTGTAGCTCCAACCCACCTGGAGGCGGGCATGCTGAAGGCCTCTGGGCTGGCCCAGGAACTTCCTGGTGGCTTTCTTGGCAACGGGGTGGGGCAACTTGTCATCTGGGTGGTGCATGAGTAATGCCATCCCTGTGGGTGGTGAGGAAGCTGAGCGTCAGAGAGGGGAAGATTGAACCAGGCTGTGCTAGCCCGGGCAGCAGCAGAGAGAAGAACCACAAGTGTCTAGTTCTCTTATTTCCCTGAACCATGGATGAGTTTTCTACCTGGTTCTCAGCATTCCCCTTTTATGAAATGGAACTTGTATGTTTCTACACACACACACACAACTTGCTGAGCTGAACATCTGCAGTTTGCTTATTCTTAAATGCAATGGTTGGGTGTCCCAAGGCCCAGTCGTAACAGGTTTTACCTTGATTGCAGGGTTCTTTAAGTAATGGAACTTGAGTTTCTACAATATATCCCAAAGCCTTGAAATTTGCTCGCCCTCGACCATGTGCAGAGTGCACACCCAATGATGAATAGCCTCTCCTAGTTGTGGGGAACAGGACTACGGATTGGGTATTAGCTTCAAAACCAGCCTGTTTTTCAGAAAGAAAGAAATTTTTAAAAAACCCGATGTTGCTGGGGTTTTTTTTTTTACACACTTGGCCAAAGGCTGTGACAGCTGTTTTATCTCTGCCTCCCTAGCCGAACAAACAGCTGCCCTGCACTCTTGAACCTCGAGAGCTGGATCTGGCAACCGAATCTTGTGGCCAGGGACTTCCAAGAACCGTGCCCCATCCGACCATGTAAAAACACCAATCAAAAGTTCTACCTCTTCCCCAGAGGACTGTTTTACAGTAATTGTGTGTGTGTGTGTGGGGGGGGGTTTCCTTTTTAAAGGGGAGTATATAAAGATGTGATATTTGCCAATAAGTAGGGAATATGATTCAGGAAGTCGCGTGCCGTCTGGTTCTGCTGGGCTGAAGAGGTCAGCGGTAGAACTGCAAAATGGTGGAAGGGGACCCCAGGTCCAGGTCCCTGCCGATGGGAGGTGGCTGCTGGACCTGTCAAACACACTTCATTCCGCTGCTGTGGAGTTCCCCCACCCCACCCCAAGGTTTAGTCAAAAACTCTTGATGATTTTGAATTTATTCCTTTGGGATCCGACTATCTGGCATCCCAGCAAAAAAACAACTTGCTCCATGACAATTGCCTTCAATCTTGAGTCTGGCTTCTGAAGTATTGCCTACCTTTTCCAGTTCTACGTCTTCTTCAGATCGGACCAGGCTCCCTTCCCCTTCTTGATCCAAAACATTTAGAAAGATATCAAACACCCCTCGACCAGGACAGAAATCCGGAGCATTCCGGGGCACTAGAACCAGCAACAAACCCACCTCATAATAACAGTGCTCAGCCTACACTTGACAAACGCATCCACAAGGCCATCAAGGCAGTTATTGTGGTCCCTGCTGAAATCAAGATATACCGTGTCCACAGCATTCCCCTGATCTATTTATTTTTTTTTTTTATTTTAGAGTATTATTACCCCGCCTTTCTCCTTGGAAAAGGACCCAAAGCGGCTTACAATAATGAGGGACAATATACAGTCCAATACAATTAAGACATGTTCATGTATTTGAGAACAAGGAATTGAGGGTCATCTTACAGCATTATAAAAACAACATTATTTATTTATTTATTTATTTATTTATTTATTTATTTATTATTACATTTATATACCGCCCCATCTTCTGGAACGGAACTTTAAAAGCAAGAAAACAAGAAACAAACATGAGGATCAGAGGCGCAAAAATACCAAAAATAGGGAGGTACAATAACTACTTATAACCATGTAGCTTTAATGTAATTGTACAATAATGTACAATTACATTAAAGCTACATGGTTATAAGTAGTTATAAAGTCTATGTGAATCTATAGAAATGCACATGGTAGTCCATCATTCAGGGAAAGCTTGGCTGAAGAGAAAGGTCTTTTCCTGTTTCCAGAAGGACAAGAAAGATGGGCCAGTCCTGGCCTCTAGTGGGAGAGAGTTCCAGAGTCTGGGCACAGCAGTCGAGAAGGCCCTTTCATGGGTTCCCAACCAAGTGATATCTACCAACCAAGTGGTGTTCTTTTGGGTAAGTGCTGGAAACCCAGCCTTGTGATCTAAGTGGCTGGGTTGCTGATCCAAGCTGAATTTGAGTCTTGCCTACATTCCAGATGCATATTGATTTTATACTTTTTTATGTTGTTCGTCTGGCATCTTGGAAGTTTTAGAAGGTGTCGGTTGCAGAGAGTAGGGGATTACAGTTTCCTAAGGCACCTGAGGACTCATAGTTTGCCGATAAATTCTTTGCTAAAGATGATTTACCCTCAGAGCTGCTACTTCCAGGAAAGGAGGGACATGACAGGGTGACCAAGAGCTGATTACAGCTCCCAAACGTGCCAGCACCATAAAACAACTTGAGCAAATATGTCTTTCATGTGACAGGGTGCTTTTACACGACCCCTAAGATCCACTGGTCACTTAAATTCGGACCAGAGATCTAGGGGTTTGTCGCTCTTCGTGCGTCCCCACCCCTCCGCACTTGCTGGCTGCTGGCTGCGTGAGGGGAGGGAGAAAAAAAGGGACAAAAGAATAAAGGCTTACCTCCCGGTGCCGGTGGAAGCTGCCGGGAGCCCCGTCACTTCCTGGTTCCTTTTCTTAAAGGGGCGGGAGGCAAAAAACAACAACAAAAAGAAGCGAGGAGAGCCCGGCACATCCGCATCAAGATTTTTCACCCTTGGAGAGCAGGTACAAGAAAAGTGCGCTGGGACCTGCTTAGGTGGGCGGGGTCGCACTTAATTTTCAGTAAACTCCGGAGCTGGTGGGTAAACAATTTTAAGCTCCGGAGCTGGGAGCCATTTGCGGCGAAGTTTAGGGGTCGTGTACAAAGGCCCACAGTCAACATCAGATCTAGGAAAGCTAAGGGGTCTGGAGGATAATTCCCAGAATCCCCGGCCTGCCCAGAATATTTGGGATATTGTAGTCCAGAGAATTAACTTTTCCCAGGCACTGGTGCAGAGGTAACGATGATTCCCCAAGCAACTTGCTGGCTGCTGGCTGCGTGAGGGGAGGGAGAAAAAAAGGGACAAAAGAATAAAGGCTTACCTCCCAGTGCCGGTGGAAGCTGCCGGGAGCCCCGTCACTTCCTGGTTCCTTTTCTTAAAGGGGCGGGAGGCAAAAAACAACAACAAAAAGAAGCGAGGAGAGCCCGGCACATCCGCATCAAGATTTTTCACCCTTGGAGAGCAGGTACAA